>OY744550.1:44656236-44756236 GCA_963556195.1 Sepiola atlantica
AATTTCGTCTGTGGTCACTTCCTCTGACTGGCCTTTTGGTCGAGATCAAAGTGTAGTATCTGTTCCGATGGATACTGCACCCTATAGACTGGTATTGTCTTGGCCTTCGGGGCTTGATTTACGCCAGTCTATGGGATTGTCCTGTGCAGTTCTAGGAGGTCCACCCTCCCAGGCTTTGCCTCCCCTCTTTGGGGAGGAGTAAGTTAATTGCTTACTGCTTGAGGCGCCCCTACCGGGGAATGCCGACGGGGCTGCCCAGGCAATTTTTGATGGTCAGAGTGCTCACTTCTCGGGCGCTGGCTTTTCAACCCCCACTTTCCGACCCGAGCTTGGGTCACATCTTACTTGTGGGAGTAGGATAAAAACTGGCCTTGTGCCTAACTCCTGGAGAGGAGTAAATTACTCACTTCCTCTGACTGGAATATACATGCAACTGGGGACCGCTTGTGAATTTGATATTCCCTAGAAACTTCCTCCTTTGGAAGAAGCCAGTTTAACCTGCTTAGGGTGAATGCCGCTTCATTTTTTTTCGTTTCATACAAACGTATCTTTGAGATTATATGACAAGATTATATTCCGCAACACGTTGTACTCTAGCAAAATAGCCACATATACGATATGCTGACCCAGCCACAGCTGCAATGTGCTTGTCAAATGAGAGATGGGAAGATGCCGAAGTGTTACACTTTCCATTTAACAATGGGTATATAAACCATTATACACCAATGTCGTCGTTGTGAACCCAGGTTTATTTTCGGTCTGCTGATAAATCCACACCGATGTTTATAAAAAAACGTTTATTTAAAAAGACAGTCAAAGAAAAACATCAGAGAGACAGATTACCGGCATATATGCGTGTGTGTGTATGAGAGAGAGAGAGTGAGAGAAAGAGAGAGAGAAAGAAAGAGGGACACAGTCAGAGATAGATAGATAGATAGATAGATAGATAGATAGATAGATAGATAGATAGATAGATAGATAGATAGATAGATAGATAGATGAACCGCTCTTTTCGCTATATGCAGCCACACCGTATGCGATGCTCCTCCCCCATCCCCCATTGGGAGAGCACCCAAATACGTCTTTTCTGCTTGAAATCTCGCCAGCCAAGAGACAAAAAAAAAATCCCCGTCCAGAAGTCACGTGGTCTCATCGACTTCCGTTCTGGGGTCACCTCTGACATGTAAGGTGTCACTCAAACTTTTCCATTCGAACATCCATACCCCTCGTTATGTAACAATGATAATGGCAATAAATCCATAAAAACATCAAAAATACTTCCGTATCTCTAATACTGTTTTCAAGTTGTCTCCATGAGAGCTGGAGAAGTAAATGATTTGAATCTTAATGATAAAATCATAATTATGTAACTTTATTAGCCTGTCACCGTTGCATGTTCAATTCAGACCATAAGTTACCATTTGTCGCAGGGGCATCGGCACAGTTGGTAATGGTCGCCCAGTGCGCCATGAATTAGGGAAGAATAACTGTATTATAGGGACCGATGTACTACTAAATTAACAGGGTTAATTGAAATGTAATTGCTATTGTGACAACAGTATTGTAAGAACTGCTTCTCTACACACACTCAGTTTAACTTTTTATTATAGAAATACAAGCGAAACATTTCTGGACACCTTTTAGCATTTTTTCTTTTAGGATAATGAGATTGTTGATTGGATGATGAACAATACGATGAGAGGATTGGAAACGATGGGTGAAAAAAAAGCAGGATTTGATTACTTCTGGACACTTTTTAGTATACACATTTTTTTTTTAATACTAATAGGTCACGAGTTATCAAGGCTCAAATGCCACTTCAGGATAAAGGTTAATTAGATTGTTGATTGGATGGTGAACAATATTATGAGATATAGCAGTTCCTAAATCAAAGTAATACTTATAGTTCTGCAATGATGATGATGATGATGATGATCATCATCATCATCAGCAGCAGCAGCAGCAGCATCATCATCATCATCATTTTAACGTCCATTTTACATGCTGGCATGCATTGGACGACTTTAAGAAATTGACTTCCAAAGTAACTTATCTCTGGCCAGGCCCATTTTTATCACCTTCTCCCATGTTTTCCTTGGCCTTTCCTGTGAGCTGAACCTTCTACCTTAACGGTTCTACATCAATTAACCCAAAAACTCTCATCCATTCTTTCAATGTGACCATACCATCGAAGTCTCCTGTTCCGCACACATCTCCCTATACTGTCCAGATTTAATCTTCCTCTGAGTTAAGCAAATCTAAGCTTGTCATTAAGACTCACATTACACATCGATTGTATCAATCTCATATCATTTCTCTCTGTGTAACGCATGTCCTCAACATCACTGGCCCGGTTTTACTTTCATACATCATCACACTGCGTACACATGCCTGATAGATTCTTCCCTTGGTCGACAGTGGTAACGCTCTGTTGGTTAGTGATTGCAGTAGTTCCTTGAACTTACTCTATCCATTCCCTATTTTTACAATCACACTAGCACCTGCTCCACCCAGTGCTCCAATGGTAACACCAAGGTAACAGAACTTCTCAACAACCTCAATAGCTTCACAATCCAAATATACTTTCTCCATATCTGAGTTCTCATCCATCTCCATTATCTTACACTTCTTGAACACAAATTGGTTATCATTTCTCAACCTATCAATAATTCCACTGCACTTCTTGTGTACCCAATGCTTACAAGTACCGCAAGAAATTGAGTTGCACCCGACTCCCTTTCTACAAACTGAGCAGGGGAACTTTCCTTTTTTTGGGAGCTTTTCAACACTACAACTACTGATCATAGCATTCACTTTATGACCTTTACTTACTATAGTATTCCTCCAAGTTTTTAACTTTACAAGTAGGTCATACATTGTTTCGCAGGTAAGTACCAAATCATCAGCATATAGCATCTTTTCCGGAACTCTCTGAACAACACTTCTCAGACACAAATGAAAAGCAATAGACTCAGTACAGAATCTTTGATCTACTCCTACTTTAACATTAAAGCTGTCACTAAATGTGCTGTTAATTCTCACACGACTTTGCGTATTTCTGTACATTGCTTGAACAACCTTCACGAACCACTCGTTTGCCGCTAGTTTACGCAAAGCCCAACAGACAATATCTCTTGAAAATTCTGTCAAAAGCTTTTTTCGTATCAAAACACAAGTTCTTTTTCTTATTCAGATTCTCTTGCATTTTTCTCAGGATAAATATAACACCAGTGGTCCTTTGCCCAGGCATAAAACCAAACTGCATTTCATCTATGCTTATCTGACTTCTTATTTGCTTCTCAATTATTCTCTTAATCAGTTTCAGGATCTGATCCATCAATTTTAAGTCTCTGTAATTACCTCTATCTGGTGATTCCCCATTACTCATGTACCAATTCACAGTCTTTCAGGATAACCTTATCTCTATGATCTGATTTGTCAATCTGATTATCACTGATAATACTATTATTGTTTAATGGCTATACTAAATTGGCATGAGGTGATTAAATAATGTATACAAATATAGCAGTTCTTGAATCAAAGTCATTCCTATAGTTCCACAATGAATAAGACACTGATAATCTTATTATTGTCTAATGACTATCCTAAACAGGCACGAGAGGATTAAATAATTTACGCGAATATAGTGTCTCCTAAATCAAAGTAATTCCTCTAGTTCCACAATAGACCCGACATTGATAATCATATTATTGCTTAAGTATTGGCAAGAATTGTAACAGGTCTTGAACCAAAGCCATTTTCACGTTCCAACAATGGACAATCATATTATCGTCTAAACTAGCACAAATACATTTAATATTTTACACAAAATTACAGGTATCGGGACTGACACAAGTTGAGATGACTACTACTAAATGACAACTATCCGATCAATATTTTAGGCGCAGTGTTCGATGCGAAAACCTGTAAAAAGATAACATTAGGATTATCTAACTAGATTACATAAACGAACACCAAATGCCATGCTCAATCTCTATGTCAAACAATCCACATTTTTCCCGCCAATAGATTCGCCTACCGTGAGCCTCAAATTGGAATCTAGTTGGCCAACTAAGATTGTCATCAGCAACCCACGAAGTATCCAGCCTCTATACTTTTCCCGCCAACAAACCATGCGTTGATCCAGCCAAAGCCAATGTTGTAGAAATTACTACTAAATGTCGCACTAAGCACATCACACAAATCAGCAGCACCAACAAGGGCAACAACAACTACAATGAGCTGCAACCAGCATCGTTTATATAAGATCACTATGCAAGAGAAACTCTATTATGGCAAACCGCAATCATCAGCATTATCAACATAAAACCAGTAAGCATCCCTACAAACTATTACTACTTCTGATAATACACACACACACGCACACACACACACACATGCACACACACACACACATGCCCACACACAAGCATAGAAGCCCTACAAGCTAATAATACTGCTAAAAATGCACACACATAGATCTGTCTACCGTATAAATTTTCACTCAAATCTGTAACAGCTACATAATTAAGATCTATTTTCTTTTGCCCTTGCATGTTCTCACTCGTGGAGTGATTAGTACGTGGTTCGGTGAGATAACACAGGCATGCTATCACTAATGTAGTGATACATCGGGCGATAAGAACACTTTGTGCATGCAGGTTTTTTTCCTTTCTGGTCAAACCATTTTGTCCCTATTTATGAAAAGTTCCTTTGGAAACGTCACTGAAACAATTTGCATACCTCTGAATGGTGTTGTGAGACGAGATAGAACTCATGGACTCAATGTCATTCTGTAGTACATACTTTAAATTCTTGCGTTCCTAACTCTTTCCGGACCATATTCTGTGTTGATGAAGCTGTTAAATAAAGTTGATTTAAATTGTTTGTCCTTTTAACCGAAAATTTGGTCACCCTTTTTTCTTCTTCATCTCAAAGAACACTCTAGAACATTTTGCACTTGTGCGACCTTTTTCCATTTCCACCCAAGGCCATTTTGCACCTTTTACAAACAGTCAGACTTTCAGCAGCACATTGACAAGACATCATATTACCTTGTTCGCCTCTCGCCAGGGCAGGGGGCGAGGTAGTAGTTCTTTTGGAGACATCGTTGAAACAAGTCATATAGCTCTATTCTCATCTTTCGCAATGACATTGCAAGACAAGATGGAACTCATGGACTCAATTCAATTTCTATAGTACATACATTTCAGGCCGAATCAACCTGTCTTATATTCTTGTGTTCCTAACTCTTGCTGGACTATATTCTGTATTGGTGAAACTATGGAATAAAGTTGATTTCAATTTTAGAGAAGATGTTTGTCCATTTAATTTCAAACTTAGTGACGCTTTTTCTACATTTTAAACAAGGCCAGTCAGATGAATACAGATGCAGCTACCCTACTATAAAATGACGTTCTCCAACAAGCATCTCTCACCCCTCAACCTCTACACATCAAACAAGTTCAAGAGACCATTTTCACGCACACAAATGTTCTCATACTGCTGCAATCAGCGCGCACACACGAATGCAAAATACTCCCAACGTTTTTTTCTCTAAAGAAAATATTTGTTACATTTACAACTGCTTTTTATCATATTTCAATTGTTTGGTTTGATCGTTTGTTTTATTTATAATTCTGTTGTCGTGTATCTTACAAGGCCCATGACAAATGATGACTCACAAATGATGACTCACGACATTATCAAGAGGCAATATATCTAACAGGGATCAAAAAGGTTTCTTTTCTACCTCTCATACAAAAAAAACAAGCAAAGAACAAATCGAAATTTTATTCTTTTGATAGTCCACCACATGTCTGAAGAAATAAAAAAGACAGTACCAAGGACCTCTGAGCAAATACCTGCAGAGCTAAAATACATTTTCAGTTTTACAACTGCCCCCGTTCAATCATACGATTGTAAAGAATTGGTTTCTGCAGTTGCAGGCCATATTTTTTGGTATGAGGGATCCAACATAATTTGCAAGGGTTTGTGCAAGCCAGACCTCTAGAGATCGTAAATAAGGTTATCAATCTCTTGGAAAGTGTCAGATAAAGACTCATATAGTGTGCTCAGAGAAACCATTATTAAAAGCACAGTAGATAATGTGTATAGCAGCAGTATTAGCCAATCAAAATCCACCTTACCCAACTAGCAGGAGTTGGCTATGTAAGCTCAGTGCTAACAAGGCCTCAGGGCTGATCACTTGAATAGAATTTATGCTTTTTTTTCCTAATATGAAGAATATTATGAGAAGATTGAAAATGATGAATGGAATGAAGAAAATTTAATCACTTATGAGGACAGCTTAAGTATTTGTTCATATTGAATTTAAAGACGACCAAGGAAGCAGTAGTAATGCAAAGAAAGTGGGCTCCCTCTACCGAGCTAGAAAACTTCTCACACCTGACAATATCCTATATCTCTGCAAAGCCACCATCCTCCGATGCATGGAGTATTGTTGTCACATCTGGGCTGGTGCATCATCCACTAGTCTCTCCCTCTTAGACAAGCTCCAAAAAAGTCTCTAATCTAATAGGTCCCTCACTATGTACCAAGCTCCACCCCCTGTCCCATCGCTGCAATGTTGCATTCTTGCGCTTGTTTTACAAGTACTTCAATGGAATGTGATCTGATGAACTTGTTGCTCTGGTGCCACCTTGACATAAATACACTCGACCAACCCGACAATCAGCTAAATTACATCCATTCACTTTGGAGGTTTCCAGATGCCGGAGAGCCCTCTACTCCAATAGCTTCTTTCCTTGAGCTGCCGGCTTTTGGAACTCCCTCCCTGTTCCCTGTTTCCCCGACTGTACCGACATGCAGAAATTTAAAACTAATGTGAACAAGCATCTTACTACACAGCTCCCAATTTAGGATGACCTCCCCCCAAACTTTCACCCTAATTCTCAGTAGCCCCTTATGTCTACAGTGGCAACTTACTTTGTTTTGGGGTGAACTAAGTAAAAAGAAAAATGAAAAAGAAAAATGAAAAAAAAATGAAAACAAAAATAAAAAAAAAATGGAAAAAAATGGAAAATAAAAATGAAAAAAAAAAATGAAAAAATGAAAAAAAAATTTTTTTAAATTTAAAAAAAAAAAAAAAAAAAAAAAAATGAGTTCCACAGATGAGAAGTTCTTGGAAAATAACTCTGTTCATGGAAATTCTGTTTGAAGAAAAAAAAGTTCTTTGCAGTTGCGGTGGAAGAGAGAACACATGATACATTTTAGCTGCCAATCGAATCTCATCTAAAAACTCACTTATCGTGAAATGTTGACAGTAAATGCTGCAAGAATAGTTCAGAAATATAACAGCCAGAACGCCATCACACAGTGTAATCAGGTTGGTGTCACAGAAAATGGTCATGAAGGATAGACAGGTCGAAGAGGGAGAACAAAATCTAGATCATCATCGGATGGGCACTAAGAGTACTGGAATTATCAGGAGGCTTATTGCCACTAAGGTCCTAGAAACAAACCAACGATCGATATCAGCGAGAAATCAGTGGTAAACAGCTGTTGTGAGAACACAAATTGATTTGCAATGGTTACCGAAAGAGGCAGAGAGTGCTAGAAATCTGGGGAGACTTGCTGTCATTCAGAATCCAGGGAACACCATCTATTGTTGAAAGTGAGCGTTTTTCTCCACATCTCAGATTCGATGGAAATTCCTTCTTTGACTAAAATCCGTTCGAAATTCCTTATGTAAAATTTCTTTGAAATTTACTTTCTGACGACAATCCAACGCATAAGAGGACAAGATTTGGCTGAATCAACATTGAGACGTTTATGGCAAGACACACAGCTTACTTCAATTATCCTCTATTTGTTTTACAAGTACATCATGGAATGTGCTCTGATGAACTTACTGCCCTTGTACCTCCCTCCCAATGTAAAACTTCCGACAAACTCAACTAGCAGCAAAATCCCACCCCTTCACTGTAGAGGTCCCCGGATGCCAGAAAACTTTCTACTCTAATAGCTTCTTTCCTCGGACGGATTGCCTTTAGACCCCCCCCCTACTCCTATGACTGTACCAGCATGCAGAAGTTTAAATGTAATGCGAACAAACATTTTACGACACAACTCCCCACTTAGAATGCCCCCTATAAATCCAGCCTGTTTTTGGTGTTCGTCACTGGAACTGGGAATGGCTGAAGTACGCTAAACACTCAGCTGTAGATTGGTGTGGGTGGACCCTAACCCTAACCCTAACCCTACCCCCCATGCTAGAGGACACCGCACTAAATAAATTGGAAGATATTGTAAACAAAATATTTGCATCACTGGATAACATCACAAACATGATGAAACATAAGTGTAGCGCAGAACCAAAAAACAGATTTGTGACAAAATACACTCAAACACAGAGAGTCTTGAAAAATACAAAAAATATGCAGTCAATCACACTGTTGCTATCACAAAAAAAAAATCCAAATCATACCAATCATACCATATTTTTTTTACCACATGCGATTTGTTGAAAACGCGTAAAAATGTAAAAAAAACTGTGCAATTATAACATTTAATCTGAGTATTTGCAATATATTCAATGTGACAACAAAATAGCTTAAGCATTATCGATTACCCTGTAGAGGCTGCATTGAGTCACAAATTGATTTCCAAGAGACATGAAACTCCTACCAGACACTCTCTCAGACATTTTGCTCAAATTGAAAGAATATCCAGTAACTTTCAGTGAAAGATTTTATTATTGCGATATTTCAACAGCAAACCCAAGACAATACAGGAAAAAATGTTTTTACACATCTACACACCTTGTCACACTCGGTAAGCGTGCTTCTTTAAAACTTATCCAGGAACGATTGAATGCTACCAGTGCAAACTATGGGTCAACAAGAAGTGTAGTGGTCTTGCTAGGAGGCTGATTGTTGACCTAGATTATGTTTGTCGCAGATGTCTGGGTATTGATCGCCCAATAGATGATTGAACAGTGGGGCTTATGAATGTGGATGGCTCCCCACTTCATGTCGAAACTATAGAAAATTAGACAAAGTCCATTTCTAATACATAAAACAATAAGTCTAGGAAGCTACTGCCAATCCTTACATCTAAACTTTAGGACTCGAGACAAGGTCTTTTCGGCCTGTATTCACTCTGCCATCTCGCATGGCAGTGAGACATGAGTCCCAAACACTTCTTACTTGCAATGGCTTCAGCGTAATGACTGTGCCATCATCAGGTGGATGTGCGGCAGTAAATGTAAAGGAGAGAATACCTTCAGCCATGCTATATCAGAAGCTTTTTGGTATTGGTGGGATTTAGGATGCCTTACGTGCTTGACGTCTCAGGTGATTTGGCCATGTACAGTGTGCCACCTCCTGTATCAACTGAATAACACACATTGATACCCCAGGCATGAGGGTGCGTGCAAGACCAAGGAAAACTTGGCTTGCATGCGTAAGAAGTGACTTGACTGTTTGCAACATGACTGGCATCAATCGAACCGCATGAAGAGCAGGCATGAGGCGTTGTTTGATGTTGCACACCTGCAGCACTTTAAATACCAAAACCGGATGATGATGATGATGATGCCGATGACGATGACGATGACGATGACGACGACGACGACGACGACGACGATGATGATGATGATGATGATGATGATGATGATGATGACGATGACGACGACGACGACGACGACGACGACGACGACGATGATGATGATGATGATGATGATGATTCATCTGGTCCTCAGTAGCAAAAGATATTCAATTTTGGATTGCGATGTGTATGGTATGTGCATGTGCACATATATGCATGAATTGAAGTAAAGGATATGAATCTAATCACTTGATATGATTCACTAAAATGAAAATTGCATTATATTTTGGCGATATTAGACTACTTTTTTAACATTCTGTAATATTTTTGTATAGTTAAGTTTCTTAATTATTATTTTTAATTCATTTTTAATATGTTCAAAAATAATTGACTAATAATGATTGGTTTAGTGGTTTATTTAAAATATAAATAGACTTACGATACTCAAAGTTTAGCTAGGATGATTCTTTCTTAAGGAAAAAAGTCCAACTGGTTATAAAAGAGAAATATCAAAAAGGGTGCACGGTAAAAATGTCACAGTTAAAATGTCACAGAAAAAATTACATAGTAAAAATGGCACAGGTAAAATGGCACAAGTAAATATATAGGAAAAAATAGCACAAAGCAAGATCAATCCGGTAACAGAAAATTGGGATTGTTCGGGAGTAGTGGGGCTAGGTTCCCTCCTCTATAGTTTTAATAGGGGCTTAGTCACCTTACCCCCATATTTAAATCAATATTTTAAAATAAGTTTTTACTTATACTTTCAAGCAAATTAAATCGACTTTTCTAAATTTGGAGGGGGGGGGGACTAGTTTAAAATTGGGGCTAAGCCCCCTGATATTTTAAAATAAGTATTTACTCACCCGGTAAAAGTGCAGAATAGTTAACAGTTGAGAAATCTTAGAAACGAAACAAAACCAGGAAAACAACATATGCCCTATGCCAAATGCAATAGAATTTAATTATCTATCGACCTTTAACATGCTGAAACTGTTTTTGATTTTATTTTATTTAAAAATATTATTTTATGCAAAGCGGTCTTGACACACACGGGGAAAAAACAAATCGCTGTTGGCACTTAAATGTTCCAGAAAAGTTGTAATAAATTGACTTACCCTACCACTAACCCTAAGTCATAGACCTTTCCACTCTGACTTAAGCACCACCCAAAAGTTAAGCGACAAGTGACTATTTTTCCCATATGCCGTAAAGACAGCTTAAAAGAAGAAAAAAATTTAAATAAAAAACTTTAAAACAGATTTAGCGCATAAAGAGTATACAGGTCAGTAGATAATTAAATTCTACTGCGTTTGGTATAAGGCATTCGTTTTTTTTTTTTTAATGATTTCTCAACTGTTAACTATTCTGCACTTTTTAGTATGTACTCTTTTGTCTAAGTTTGGAAACGGGGGGGGGGGGCTAAGCTCCCTCTCTTATAGTTTTAAATAGGTTCTAAGTCCCACCCTCAATAGTGAATATTAAAGTCGCTTATTTGTTGCTGTGTTATTTATTTCAAATAAATAGTTAATACAACTATTCACTTATCTTTTGCAGAAAGAAAAAAAGCACAAAATAAACAATTATTTTAGAATGCATATTGTGGGATCAGTTTTGCGTATAAATTTAGCGTAAAATGATCCCCCATTTTCGAGCCATTCTAACTTCTTATGGTAATTAACATATTTTGTTTTTTTCTTGCAATGGGTGATAAATTCTGTGCCTGGTTTCTTGGAAGGGGTGGGTTCTACTTTTTAAGGCGATTACGTGTGGTTTTACGACTTTGTCAGTCAGTCTTAGAGTGAGTGGTAAAAAATGTAGCTAAATGCCCTAAAAAGTTAGAATGGCTTGGAAATGAGGGATCATTTTACGATAAATTTATATCCGCAACTAATCCCTCACTCTAAATTCACAAACAATTGGGTTTTTTTTCAGAGTGTTCACATGTAATTGCCTAAACATTTTTTGGGGGTTGGGGGTGATGTGGTACTTTTAAATGTAGATATAATTTCTGTTTAATTTGACAAACTGTTTAATGATTTCTCATTATGTATTGTATCGAAGATTTTAATAAACTCATTGTGAGATTTTCATTTATATTTTTCCCGTGTGCCCTTTTTCTTATTCATCAACTTGTACCATTATTACCGGTGCCATTTTTAGTGTGCACCAAATTGATCATGATGATTATAGAAGAAACACATTACTTTTCATTCTGTCATACTAATTACCTGATATGGTACTTTTAAGGATATTTAAATTGGATAATATCATTAGACAATAATACATAGTTATTTAAAAGTAATTACTGATTTCTATGTCTTGTAGATTTGGCTGGGTATTCTTTTTATTTCAAGTAAAGTTGGGCTTGCCCCAAAACAAGCCCAGTTTGTCCAGGCCTATTCTTAGGTCAAGCGCATCTTAATAATCTATCTCTGAAAGGAAATGCTAAAAGTAAAGTTTAAATGGCACAGTTTATACATTTGTTTGCAGAATTTGAATAAATAGTTCGAATATAAAAAAAAACAGTTTTCTGTTTTTAATGTATTTATATGTCCAAATTGTCATTACAATTTCTGGGGCGTAATTAGGTTACAAAAACCCTTCGTATTTTACAAGTACAAGTATATCCAATGAAAAAAAACACGGGAAAGTGACCTAATTTACGAATAAATTAACGGAAGCAGTAAATCATCCAGTTTTGGAATATAATTCACAAAAAAATAAATGTTATTTGCATTTCATTGTCTCTAAAACACAAATTATAATTTATTCATTAATTGTAATTGAAATGAGTCAAATATAGTTACATAATTCAGAAATATTTTTAATTATATCTAGTTAGTGTAATTATTGTATATACTGTCAAAGATAATTTAACATTATGACTATCTAAAAGAAATTAGCCTTAGTTTCTAAATTTGATAAGTAAATACATTTAAATAAAGTTCATAAAACTAATTTTTGAAGTTTAGTTTTTAAAATAACGTATTATATGCTATCAATTTATATAAAAACATTATTAAAAAATCTTTAAAAACAAAAAATACATTAAATCTTAACAGTACAATTAATTCACACCCATCCATAAAATATGTTACGGTGACCTATTTATTTCCTGCTAAGGAATGTTGTATTTCAAATCATAAAAAACAATAACAGATGTGTTAAAAACTTATTATGACCTAATTTTATTGTAAATAATGATTTTTATGCTAAATTTAAATCAATATTTTAATTGGGAAACTTTTACGAATTGATATTAATAAAGAAATAGGAATATTATCTTTATCAATGACACAAAACATTCTACAGGTCTGAGTAGTCGATTTGTTGAAGAATTTGTGAAAGATTCTACTTTTAAAAACATTCATCCTAAAATTCAAAATTCATACAAAGTTTTAACTGTTTTAAATTTTTCTTTAATTGTCTCAGAGTATTAATTCCAACATTTCTTGTTGAAACAAATTTTTAAAATTAAATAAATAAATAAAATATATACACTAAGAAGCATTTCCACATTTTTTCTATCTATCTATCTATATATATGTGTGTGTATTAAGAAGGATTCATTATATTTAATTAGAATTTAAGTCTGTGAAAACCTTAAATATAGATTTGAAGCAAAATTTGAAGTTACACTAGTGTTGCAGTGTGTACATGCAAATATTTTTGAAAATAATTTAGCCTTTTTTGTTAATACTAAAAATGTACAACTAAAATAAACATACCATTTTCTCTTTTCGCATTCATATTGTTCTTTGCTTATTAACTTATTCCTATATACATTATAACATTATAGACAAATTTAAAACATTTTGTCTATTTTTTTGGATAACATTTTTATAGGTTGTTGCTTATAAGTGAATGCAATACTGGACTATAAATTCACAAATTACTTTTGTTCTCTACTATATTGATTGAATTGTAATTGAATTGTCAATCTGTTTGATGTATATTCCTCTATAGACTTCTAGATAGTTTAGCACAGTTTTTGTTTGTATTTTACTTTGAGCTTCTATGTAAACTTAGCATCATACAGTTTTAGAAGATTGTAATACTAACTTTTTAATTTTGTTTAATGAAAAACAAACGATTAATTCAAAAAATGGTTTTGTCAATCATTGTAAAATAACAACATCAATCAGCTTACTGCAAATATGATAAACGCCCATAAAGATGTAACCCTTTAAAAAGGCTCATCTTAAAACTTCCAATTCAAATTCTCTTAAATGAATATTAGAATCTTACAAATCGCTTTTGTTTGTTTTATTTTTTAAATACTTTCTTTCTCGCTACTCTAAATTAAGAGTTTATAACATTATATCAATTAAAACGACTAAAATAAATCACAACTGAACTAATCTTCAAATCCTCAAAAGATCAAGTTCTTTCACAAAATAGTTATATGTGTATATGAAAGAACTTAATATGAAATCACACTTGAAATTTGGATTCATTCTTATTTGTAACAATGAATTACAAGTACATTTATTGTATTTCCCTTTAAATCCATAACTTTTCTAAAAATAACCCATATAATATCAGTTGAATAAATAAAACACACTCCTCTTTTTCCTCATTTATTGTGACTTTCTGATATTGAAACAGTATCTTTTCTAATTTATATGTCAATGACTTTTGATTTAATGCTTTGTAATATAATTTTAATGGCAATCTAAAAAATTAATTGATGTAGTATTTGACTTCTTATTTTGTATATTTTAAATAGTAGAGACTAATACATAATCCTGTTTACAAGTGTTCAAATCAATATTATTGAAGATGGTTTCAATATTTTTTCTGAATTTTAATGAAATAAATCTTTAAAGTTTGGGCTTTTATTCTAATTTCATTAAAAGTCTATTAAAATCATTAATTTATAATTCTTATATCTTATATATTTTTCATTTCAACGTCAAAATATCTTAATATCTAAATAAAAATTAAGTTACTCATATTAAATTGTAAAGGTTTTAGTTTGTAACTGAATTTTCAATTCAAATTCATCTAGCATTTGATAATTTTAATTAAATATGAAAGTTAAAATGTAGTTATATTAAAGAGCATGTTACTAATTTGTATGAGAATAATTAATTTCTTTAAATAGAGAAATAAAATAATATTCGACTTAGCAATCAAATTAATTTTAACTGTTTAATAGATGAACAATGAAAATTTAAACAAATTATTAGCTAATAAAATAGGTTTTGTATTTTATTTAAGTTTAATGCTTATTAAAGATACCTTTGATGTTGTTTTTGTGATAGACATCAACTAGTTTAATCCATAAAACTTATTTCTTTATATTCTAGTACTTTACTTGTTACTGACTTTTTATTTATGCTGAATGAACACATTATTTTTTATATAGTATAATTCATATTCTAATGTTCAGAAATAAATTAACTTACCAAAACATATTTAAGTTTTGAAAGATTTGTCATCTTAACTGTAATTTAAAAAAGAATTTCCAACTCATTGTGATTGAAGATTCTACAAAAAAATGACCAACATTAAAAAAATAATCAGCAATACTAAACAGTTTATTAAAGCTTTATTTCTTCAGTTTTATATCACAGAATATCACAGAATATGATTTTAATTTCAAAAATATCTTCAAATATAAATGCAATTATTGTTTTCATTTTCATTGCTTAGAACAAAATAATTACTTATTATTATTATTGGATATGCATCGCATTAATTCTGGGTATTATTGACTTAAAACAGTCTCATGAAACCAAATTGTGACTGAAAAGTTTTAAAGGACACTTCATTAACTAGGAAATATCATAACTATCGCATTTAAGTAGGAATTAAGCCAAATAAAAATAAGCAGTATGATTGTTATCAGAATAATTGGATCAAATAAGCAATGTTTAAAATATTTAATGATATAAATCATTAAAATAAGTAATATATAATAAATTAGTAATAAAAGAAGGGATAATAAATAGTATTTTATTAAACTAGGCCTTAGCAAATGAGTTTTATAGTTGAGGTAGAAGTTTTATTTATAGCATTTTTAAACGTTATTAATTTAATTACTATAAATTAAATAAAATTTCAATCATGTTCTTTGTAAATATTACTTATATATTAGGTATTTTTACCATGCCCTTCTATAATACTTGTTTCTTGTATAGAAGACCATGGTAAAAATTACTAATATTTTTATTTTTATTTTCCTACTTTAAAAAGTCATAACTTTTCATCCATAAATCATTGCAACAAAACTGATTTGTATGAAATTAAACACATACTTGAAAATCATAAACAAAAGGTGCTTCTCAAATAATCAAACTCATTTTTAAAATCTAATCTTGTATACATTTCAAATGTTTAAAAACACTTAAAAAAATGGTACATTTTTTAATAAGTAAGTTTTCTTTGATATTATTGATTAACAAATGTGAACATATTTAAAATAAAAGCAATAAATGAAATAAGTATTATAAGAATTTGATTGCATTTTTTTTTAGGAAACATAAAAACGCTTATTCATTCTAATTTCTGCTTTCATGTAAAATATATGATTTAGTCAATGAAGAAAATAATGATCAACAGTTATTTAAATTAATGAATCTGTTTTTTAAATGTGCTTTATTTTTCAAATACGTAGTGTTATGATTTTAAATTGTATTGTCTTGTTTATATCTATGTGTTCTCATTTAGTGAAATGAAAAACTCTTTCAAAATGCTAACATTTTTAAGATAAGATTAAAATAGGGCACTGTGACCCAATAATTAAATTACATTTTTAACTTTTCTAGATGAGTTTTTTTTTTATGTTTATAATTTCTGAATTCCTCAAATGATTTATATGTAATAATTATTCTCAATTAAAACAATACTTTAATTCAAACAGCTTAATTGAATGAATGTTATTCATTATTTTGATCATTTTGTTCAATTTTAGTAAAAATAGATTTGACATCCATAGGCAAATTAAGGTACAAATAAATAAATTTATGTATGAATAAATAAAAAAAATTGGAGGAATAACTGTATAATTAACGGCTTTCAATTCAGCTAATTAATTTCTAATCTAGTTTAAGTGGAATCCCTCGTTATTAGGTTAATTTAAAAATTATAGCATGATAATTATATTCTAATTATATGCTAAGCATAATTTATAGGTCAAAATGCCCTATAAAACTAAAAGTTGCTTTATAATCAAAATTTTAGTATATTTTATAGTATATATGAGTGTGCAATTAAAAATATAATCATATCATGAGTTTACTATTTTTGTGGTTTTATACTTTATATCTTAATATCTTCCTTTATGTAAATAAATCTAGCTTATTATTTCATGTTTGCGATTAATAATTGCTAAGAAAGTTTTTTGAGTTCAAATTAGTAATTTTTCTCAAATCAAAAATAAATTAAACAGAATTAACAAAAGAAAAGGGTTTCATTTGATTAAAAACAAACTGTATATATATATATATATATATATATATATATATATATATATATATATATATATATATATATATATATATATATATATATATATACATCCAATATTTATAGAATAAAAGTTCATATTGTTGGAATGCTCATATATAATGGAATAGAACAAGAAGAATCTCAAGACGAATCAGGCAAAATATTCCAATAAGACGAGTCCCAATCTGGTTAAATTTAAAGAAAAAATTATATTCAAGCATGTTTTATAATATTTCATCTGGATGTTATGATATAATAAAATATATGTACAAATATAAATACAATATATGAGAGTGTTTGTTTAAAGGAAATTGAATTTCCAGCAGAAATGAGTTGGTGTGTATCAGACATGAGGTGAGTAGCAAAGTACAAATTATGTAAAAATAATTAACACAAAAACATACTTAAAATATTCATATGTATAATGAACATAATAATATATATAATCATATAAATTCAAATATATATGTAAGCGTCTGGAATATTCTGAGATGTATAATGATATCAGTGATATTTAAACAATTGGAAATGAATTTAAAGTAACTTAAACAGTTAGCAGCATTATTTTATTTTTATTTTTAAATATTATTTTATGCATAAAGATATAACAAACAAAATTAATACTATTTATCTGATCAGAACAGATGTTGAGTAATTAACTCTAAAGATGCTAACATGTTAAAAAGATCAATTCTATACACAAGCAGTTTTTTAAAAATGCAGTTATAATACTTTTGATCTGACCAGTGCCAAAATGCAATTGAAATATATTTTTAAAATGTTCACTCAATGTAAATTATGAGAATTTCTCTCATTATGGATTCATCTTGTTGAATTTGCCTTTTTGTTGATATAATGTCTTGTTTGGGCTGAACTGTTAAAATGTGATACTTGTTGATAGAAATATTGTTATTTTTTCATAATTCCAGAACAAAACAAAAACAACTTTCATAATTATCTTGCTTACTATTTGTTCACTATTTTACAAATTAATAAATCCATGTTTTTAGATTAAAAGAAGAAAGATTTAAAGGAAGAAATACTTTGCTCATTGACTTTCTCAACTTATTGAAACAATTCATGAGGGCAAATCCTTAAATTACATTTTATTAGAGTGTGAAAAATGTTGTAATCTAAATATTAAACAATAATTAAGAAATTAAATAATAACCACTGAATGTATTGTAGGGACGTGGCCTCATTTATGTAGCAGTGCGAACCCTAGCTTGTTAAGATGTTGTATCTTAGATGAAATGCTAAGCTCCACGTAAGATAACTTACTATCATAATAATACATGAGATGAATCTTAGTACAAATTACAAGATAAACTTTATAATGAATCCATTTAATTACTATAAATGAAATGGTCTTGACATATATTTACTATTTTACATAAGAATTGGACTTATTTTGTTTGTCGCAAATTTCATTCTCACAAACTAAAATCATGAGTTTTTCATTTCACTTCTTCTCATTTAATGTATGTTACAACTTTCAAATTATTTTTCTTTACCTGTGTTTTATTTTAATTATTTGCTGACTTATTAAATTCTTCAAGAAAAGTAAGGAAAACATAATTTAATTATTTTTTTATAAGCAAGAAATGAAGAACAATTTTCCTTTTTAATCAAATTTAATTTCTTTGTTGCTTGTTGCTCATTGTTGTTGTTTATGAATGGTATACCCCAACATTTGTGTTGCTAATAAATACATTTCTCATAAAATTTCAATTGATTAATTGGGTTCAAATCGGCATTGCAAATGAATGAATTGCACCAAAAATGTATCATGATAAAATTGGATTGTGCACAAATTTCATGTGGGTAATACTTATCCCCATTCCCTAAATGAAATAAATTGATTCATAACTTTTTAGTGGCAATAAATGACTTGTCTCAAAAAATGTTGTAACTGATAAATGAATTTCCCAAAAAATTCTTCTTGATAAACTGTCTCCTAATTTTTTGTATACTATTGAATTAATTGGCCCATAAATTTTTTGTTGTTACTAAATTAATTGTGCCAACAGTTTTGTTGTTAATTACTGAATTGCCTCTAAAATTGGACAAACTTTAAAATATTGCTAAAAGTAGAAAAAAGCAAAGTATTTGCAATGTATGTGTATGTTTTCTGAATGTGCTTTGTATGTTATTCATCTTTTTTAATCGCTGCATACATTTTTATTTCATATAACATTGTAAATTGGTAATTGTCTAAAGTTTTTTTATGCTTTTCTTCTTTATTTACAGAAAACTTAGTTGGGTAAAATAATAATAAAGAAATAAAAAAGTTAGTTTTTCAAATTATACAAACTTTTTAATGAATTCAGAACTAATTTTATCTATTCGACTTTTTATTCCATCAAATTTAGCTATCGTGCCACCTATTAGGATTCTTTAAATTTTATTTTAACTTGTGTATATCTTGAATATCATCTCAGATAAATAAAAACTTACTAAATAGCATTTTTTTTTTTTTATTCCTCATTGTCAATTATAATTTGTATTTTAAATCATTTAAGTTTTATGGTTGTGAAAGTGGTTGAAAAGAAATCTATTTTCTGTTTTATTATTTAATTATATACAATGATTTCTTATCTGTAGTATTTAATTCAGATAGTGCAGTATACTGATAGATTATGATCATGTTAATTAAAAATTTTGTTTTTGAGAATTACTTAAAATACCTTAATAGGTATCCCCATAATTTCCAAACTGATCGGTTTTCAATTATTTTGTATAACTTTGACTGTTACATATATAATATTGCAAAACAAAAGCATGATACAAATATTATTTATCTTATTTTTAATATAATTCTTACATTGGTTTTAATTAATTAAGTTAATTTTATTGCAAAACAATATTTCTTTAATATTAACTTTAGAACATATTTAAAAAGCAATACAATTTACAGAAATTTGATATTCTAGGCATATTTTTTACTTTTATATTGAAGTTATGTGTAGCAGTTTTAATTAAAACAAACAAACATATAATGGATTCATAAAAAAATGAGTTGCCAGTTAGGACTGTGCAGATTTTTTAATTTCCTGTCATTCCTTTTTTTTTTAGATCATGACTTTTCATGAAACATGCATTGTGGGATAGTTAGTAGATACAAATCAACTAAGTGGGTGTGAACCAGGAATACCCTGCCCAAACTGGGCTTGTCTGAACTTAAAGAAAGATGTATGGCAAGCCTAACATAGATATTCAAGATATTTCATGTCAAAAATAAAAACAGTTTATTTCATTGGTTATTTAAATATTTTAACAATTTCAGAAGATTAAAATTTTGAGAATTTAAGAGTTTTATAATTGTGGTTCTTTTATATCAGAAATCTAATTTTCATGAAGTAATAAAAAATAAACTAAAATGCATCAACAGAAAAAATATTTTGACAGTCAATTAATGTTTAACAAAAAATATTTTGTTAATTAAAAGTTTTAGTTTATAACTTATCAAGTTTTAGTTAAACTTATTCAGTTCTTGATATGTAGTTGAGTATTTTTCTAATAAGTCTTTCCATAAAGGTTCTTATTGTTTAAGAAAGTTTTTCATACAATTCATTCTTTTATTTGATGTTATTCATTATTATTTCCTTCATAATTGAAAGAATTCAACTCTAGAAAAATATGTCAAGAAAAATCACATAAACAATACATAAATACAAACAAACACAGATATATGGTTGTAGAAACACAGATAGATGCATCATTTGTATTTTCAGCTGTTTCAATAATCATCTATGAGGGAATATCCAAGAATAAATTTTAATGTGTTATTGTGACTAGCATAGAACTACATTATAGCAGAGATAATCATGTTAGATAGGTGATGGCTATTGATGACCTATGCTATCTTAAGGGCAAAAAAAGAAATGACATTAAATATATGTTAAAATAGTCACATTTTATTAAAGGGCCTTAAAAAACTGTAAAATAAAACAAATATTTAAATAAGTTATTTATTACATTAATGTTATGTTAGGGTTAGAGTTAGGGTTAAAGTTCTATAGCTTTCTTCCCTGTGATTTTATTTTTGTTAAAATTGTTAAAATAGTATTTTCTTAGATAATTTAATTCATAACTATTGATACATAATTATATTGATGACATTCTTCTCTAGATAGATAGACTGATATACTATAACCCTAACCCTATTTTTAAAACATTTCTTATTATCATCTTTATGTTTTTTCGTAAGATTGTGTAGGTTTAAAAAAAACTCAATTTTCAATTGTACAAATTTTATAACATGCTTCAATTTTTTTTCTCGTGATAAAATTTTTTTTTTGTAATTATCTTCCTTATGGTTTTTCATGAAATTGTATCGTTTTAAATAAACTAAATGTTATGATTTTTGCTAAACATGATTGCTTCATTTATTTCTCTGTATATAGTAGACTTTATTATAAACATTTTGCGGCATGTCACAATAGTAAGCCATCTCTCTTCTGGATCTACTTTGGAACTAATGAAGCTTCATGGCCCATAATCTTAGAGAAGTTCTTCCAGGTCCAAAACCAACTTTTCTTTTAATGAATGAATTTAATAAAAACGTTTTTTCATATTACAATATATAATTACGTAAGATTTTTTTAGATGAGGATTAATAATTTGGATTATTTGGACTACTATCCTCATCTTGGTTGTTATATTCACAACTTTTCAGCCGATGTAACTTCTGCTCTTCTTCAGGTGAATCTTTTCAAACTTAGGAAACTTTATGTTGAACTAAAGAATTTTGAAAGTGACTCTTTATCTAACCCACTTCCATACAAAAAATTCATGGAAGTAATGTAATAGTTATGAAATTAATATCTTTATTCACATTAAAACACAGAAAATGTTAATAAAATAACACACACACACACATATATAAACATATATATAACATTTAGTAATTTAAAAAAAATGTTGTTTATTGTTTAATACTTTAATACTTTACATTTTTTTAAAGTTTAGTGTTTAAATTTTTATATTACACGTATTTCGAGCATGTTTGTCTCTCTTCAGATATTAAATATATATATTTAAAAATATATATATTGTACTTTTGACAGAAAAATAACGAAGAAAAGATATCCCTTTCTTGTTTGTGGATAGAAGCTCAGACTGTGGAAAAACGACCAGGTTTTAATCTCATCCTGAAGCATTTGCATGTCTAGGCACACTGAAGAACTGTGATACAGTGAAACAGTTTGAGGATGTGGATGACTATATATATATATATATATATATACCTTCATCAGAACCCAACCAAGACATAAGATCTTACACAGACAAATAGCTTGAGTTCATGTGTTCGTGTATGTGTGTATGCAGACAGATCATTATGGGCCTCCGTTCAGTCTTGAGAGACAATGGATACCTCCTGTAAGGGTGGATGCGCATGTAATTGTGAAGCAAGGGTTGTGCAATCTCAAACCACATCCCCCCTGAGTCGGCACTGCTTAAGTCCAGTGACAAGGAGAAGTCTAGGACGATTGGAAACAATGCTGAGATAAGCGGAGAGCATATACAGCACCTGGTATTCCGAAATGGTCACCGATTTTAATACTGACCAAACGCAACGTCGCTTTACTTCGGTGATCTAACAGGAACCAGTACATCAACATGATTATGCCGATAGCACAACTGTATATGGCAGCACTTCTAAAAGCATTGGTGATTCAAGGTCTTGCTGATGCTCTCTCTTCTGATCTTGGGGGAAAAAGTGTCTTGTTTCCTTTAATACTTCGAAAACTAAGCTTCTCTCCTTGCACCACCAACGCTCAAGTCCTTGATTTGCTCCAGTTGAAATGAATGTCTCTTTCATAGGAATGATTTTCATTGACATATCCAATCTGTTGCTAAAGTTGCTGGAAAAATGGTTGGATCATTCTACCGCTCCAGAAAGTACTTGACTTCAGATGCAATTTTCTACCTGTATAAGAGTCAGATACGTCTTTACAATGGAGTACTGCTGCCACATCTGGGGAGGTGCCTCTCAACACTCTTTCTTGCCTTAACAGAGTAAAGAATCAACTTTGTGAGGGATGATTTCTTTTGTTCTCTACAGCCCCATTCTCTACTCTAGCTTTATTCCCATGGAAAGTTTTCGACTGAGCTTCAATGTCTCGGCCCTCCTTGAACCCGTCTTACTACCCCAACTGCAAAGAACTTTCCTTTCTTCTTCCATGTGCCTAACATAAACGGAATTTTCATGAAAAAGTTTCTTTCCCATCTGTGGGACACATTACCATGGAATTTCTTACCTGAAGACTACAATATGGTTGTCTTCAAATCCAATCTCAACAAACACTTGTCATAAACCATCCTCTTAAATCATCAAATTTTGTTCATTCCATTCATAATTTTAAATCCTCTCATAATATTCTTCATCATTAATCCAACAATCTATGCATCTCATTGACCCTTATACTTGAGTGGGTTTTAACCTTAATAAGTGGTTGCTTATTAGTATATATATATATATATATATATATATATATATATATATATATATATATATATATATATATATATATATATGGGAAAGGAAGGATGAATATATATATATATATATATATATATATATATAAAGAACAGGAAAATAAAGATATAAAGTATACCTTTAAAGTACAACCTATCATGCAAAATTGATGCTTGATATACCAAGATAGAGCAATTATATAAATAAGTAAAAGATGAGAATAAAGACTGTATAAAATAAGTCATCAATTATTCAAAACAAGGGGTTTTAAATAAAATAAATTTTATTATTCCTTCCTTAAGCCATGGCTTTTCAAAGAATGAAATCTTATCATCAGAGGAGTACAAACAGATAAGTTGGTAAAGGGAAATTACCAAAAGTCATAATTTAATGGGGCATAATTTGAAAAGATATAAAGGTAATATAAAATAAAATTTTAATTAAAATAATATAATTTTCTTTTCTTTTTGCATTGGACATTTTTTATATATATAATGTTTCATGTCGTAATAAATTAGCTGAGAGAAATCAGCTATACTTGAAAGGAAGCTGCAAACTCAGTCATAGAAAGAAAGAAAAAAATAGAAAAATTGTTTATAGTATAAAAGTTTATATAATTTGGGAGAATAAATTCAGCATTTTAAAAAAATATATATACATTTAACTTAATTTTACTGGCAGGTAAAATGGGCTGACATACTGTGAGTACTGTTGAGCCAATATAACCACTTACACTTTTACTGCGGGTCTTAGCAACCTTCTCGTGGTCCCTCCCGTGAGAACCTGATTTAAAAAAGTTATTCATATTAATTATTATTATTTTTTGTATGGATCATCTTTTGATTGACTTGCTTCTGTTTTTGCCAATGGCTGTCCCGATTCTTTCAGTCACTTACATGAAGGTTGCCAACATCCATAAGTGAAAGTAATGCTATGGACTCGACTGGATTCGAATTTTGCACATCCACGTTGTAAGTCTGTGTCATCATCCAACTCACAGCGACTATCTACCTCTTTAATTATTCCTCTTTCAAGTTCAGTCGAATTAAAAAATTTTTTTTATGGTAATCGCTCCAGACAAGGCACGAAGCCACTTGATGTAAGGAGCTAACAAAAAAAAATACTAATTCAAGGTCAAAAACTAGTCAATGTTAGATGGATAGATTCCGACCCAGAAAACAGCAATTGTTCCTCATTTGTCAGAAACATCGCTCATGGAATGTGAGTGCTAAAGGACAAAATAAGGGAAGCGAGAGTCACGAGACTGCCGAAAGTAAACCCACGGTCCACTTTCTACTCTTCTAATTAGGATGTATGCATGAAATATTTTAGGGGGGGGGGGGACAAATGGCATCATAAATGTTAGTCATGAGAGACGTTGTGTCCTTCATCAAATCATATATACATTCAACAATTGACCAAATCAAACGTTTGAACTTGGTCATACTTTCAAATAAACAAAATGTAACTTACTCCATTGACTTTGACGATGCAATAATTTTTTTTTTACTCAGAAGTCATCACTTACCAAGGCCAAAAGGCACTTGAGGATAAGAGTTAATGAGATTGTCAGTCGGATAATGAACAATACTATGAAAAGTATTTGTTGACATTGGACTTGAAGACGACCACGTTGTAGCCTGCAGGGAAGCTATCCCATGGTAATGTGTTCCACCAATGGAAAGTTTTCGGAAAGAAACTCTGTTCATGGAAATTGTGTTTGGTTTTTAAGTACACAGAGGAAGAAGAGAAAGTTATTTTCCGTTATTGCAATAAGACGCGTTCTTGCTGTGAATGTCTTACAGGAAGGAACCAGAGATTCCATGGAAATAAAACTACCAACGTTCTGTGAGAAAGGGGTTGTAGGGAAGAGTAGAGAAAGACTAGTAACGTCTCTTCTGTGAGAAAGGGGTTGTAGGGAAGAGTAGAGAAAGACTAGCAACGTCTCTTCTGTGAGAAAAGGGTTGTAGGGAAGAGTAGAGAAAGACTAGCAACGTCTCTTCTGTGAGAAAGGGGTTGTAGGGAAGAGTAGAGAAAGACTAGTAACGTCTCTTCTGTGAGAAAGGCGTTGTAGGGAAGAGTAGAGAAAGACTAGCAACGTCGATTCTGTGAGAAAGGCGTTGTAGGGAAGAGTAGAGAAAGACTAGCAACGTCTCTTCTGTGAGAAAGGGGCTGTAGGGAAGAGAAGAGATCCCCTCATCCCCCACGAGATAGCGAAGTCGATTTTGTACACTGTCAAGGTAAGAAAGAGTGGTTTGGGTGACACCTCCCTCTCTGAGTGGCACCTCAGATGTTGAGATAAAACGCTCAAACGTTTACATGTTAAAAGTAAATTTTCAAATTAGATTTTGTTTAAAAATATCTTTAAGTATAAAAAAATATATTGCGACTTTTTATAGATCAGCTCCGACAGTAAAGAGCAAAGTGTAGCATCTGTTCTGATACTACACTTTATCTTTTTTGTCCTCAGTCATTGAAGGAGAAATCCTTCTAGACGAAGGCAATTTTTATTCTTGTTCCAATCCAGAGTTCCCCACATTAAAAACCGACCTTGTGTCTAACTCTGCCCTCGTGGGGAGGCAAGTAAATAGGAACTCTCACAGTATCACAGCTACTGTATTCTTGCCACTTTTGTATTTGTAAAAAAAGATGAAAAACCGTTCCCCATAAGTTATCAAACTTTGTTCATTCCATTCATCATTTTCAATCCTCTCATGATATTCATCATCATTTCATCTGACAATACATCCATCTCGTTAACCCCTATCCTCGAGTGGCTTTTCGCCTTGATAAGCGGCGACTCATTAGTAAACAAAATAAAGCAAAAGCAAAAAAAGCAAAAAAAGCAACAACAAAAAAAAGCAACTTTGAATCATGTTTCCAGTAAACACAAAAATTAGGAGAAAAAATAAATTACTTTGAAGTAAAGTTACACTAATGGAAATAGAAATTAAAGTTTAATGTTTTAAAATAAATATATAATTTTAAAAGTTGTTATCAATTTGATTAGCAATTTACCTCTTTTCCTCGAATAAAAAGTTATTTCCCATGTGTCTTTCAATCTATACACGTTTCTGTTTCGGATAAAAATCCAAGTGAGATTTTATTTGTTTTAGCATTTTTAGGCAAATGATGAGTTCAAATGTGTAAACAGTTTCTTAAAAAATTCGAATAAAATTAGTGTATAGATGATACTATATATATATATATATTAAATTCCCGAAACAGTTTTTCATGGTAAACAACTGATGATCCCTTAAAATAGTGTTAGAAACAAGCTAATATAATAACTGTAAAAAATAAATTGACTTACATGAGTGATTTTCCACTGAAAGACTTGGGACTATGAGTTTTTTTTGTTTTTTTTTTGTTTTTTTTCATATAGTTTTAATGGTTGAGAAATTTCCGAGACTATATATATATATATATATATATATATATATATATATATATATATATATATATATATATATATATATATATATATATATATATATATATATATATATTTAAAGATAATGACATTAAGAATGTTTTGGAGTTAAAATCAATTTAATATTACATAGTAATAGGGAATAAAAGACGTTTTAATACTTTTTCCGTCTTGAGCGATACAAAAGAACATGTCGCCATGAGCTTAATAAGCTACTTCCGGTTCCTTTTTGTTAAAATTTTAATTATTATAGCATATTTACCTATTTCAAACGTGGCATTCTTCAGATTACATGCGTAATACTAAATAGAGTTTAACTCTGAATGGTGCATCATGTAATAATATTTAAAAAAACAAAACAACATAAAACCATTTTTATCGCCTATGCACAATTTTTTATCACATTCTGTTCACACCGTCAAACTCATCAGTTACCCATTTTTATTACATAAACTTATCTGTTTTTTAAAATAGTAAATTAAAATAAATCATTACTTTATGTGTAATGTGAGTCTTAAAGACAGGCTTAGATCTGATGACTTCAGAGGAAGATTAAATCTGGACAGTATAGGGATGGCATGTGCAGAACAGGAGACTTCGATGGTATGGCCACGTTGAAAAATAGCATGAGAGTTCTTGGGTTAGTAGATGTAGAACAGTTGAGGTAGCAGGTTCAGTTGACAGAGGAAGGCCAAAGAAAACATGGGAGGAAGTGATAAGAATGATCTTTAGAGAAAGAGAGATAAATAAAGACCTGGCCAGAAATAGGTTAGTTTGGACGTCAATTTCTAAAAACCATCCAACACATGCCAGCAGAGTTCTTCGGTTAGTAGATGTAGAACAGTTAAAGTTCCAGGTTCAGTTGACAGGATGGACGAGAGAAAGAGGGATGAATAAAGACCTGGACAGAGATAGGTTAACTTTGAAGTTAATTTCTTAAAGCTGTCCAATGCATGCGAGCATGTAAGATGGACGTTAAACTGATGACAACGACGACGACGACGACGACGATGATGATGAAATTATAACTATTTCAAAAATGTATTTGACGCTAGTTCTTCAAAGTGAAAGTGAAACTTGACATTTCACTTTCTATAGGAATATTAATTCTCTTTGAATGTAAAATGGCGTTCTGATCGTTTCCTTTCTGTCTTATTTAGGGCTGCATGATAGAAAACATGGCACACAACTTTTCAAAATGTGTGCATGTGTGTGTGTAAACAATTTACGTAAAAAATATGTTATTATTTCTGAGCTCCAAAGAAAGCATTAATCGCTGAAACGCTACTGCAGTTGCATATACCATCAGGGGTTTTAATCATTCCTGGTTTCCGACACATTATTCAGGGTTTTTGCCATCGTCGCCACGCTAAGCGTAATTTACTCCTCTCCAGGAGTTAGGCACAAGGCCAGTTTTTATCTTACTCCCACAAGTAAGATGTGACCCAAGGTCGGGTCGGAAAGTGGGGGTTGGAAAGCCAGCGCCCGAGAGGTGACCACTCTGACCATCAAAAATTGCCTGGGCAGCCCCGTCGGCATTCCCCGGTAGGGGCGCCTCAAGCAGTAAGCAATTAACTTACTCCTCCCCAAAGAGGGGAGGCAAAGCCTGGGAGGGTGGACCTCCTAGAACTGCACAGGACAATCCCATAGACCGGCGTAAATCAAGCCCCGAAGGCCAAGACAATACCAGTCTATAGGGTGCAGTATCCATCGGAACAGATACTACACTTTGATCTCGACCAAAAGGCCGTCGCCACGCTAAGCACTGTGGGTTGGCGACACTATTTACTCATAGCTAGGTGTCCACATACAGCGCCTGGTATTCCCAAATGGTCACCCATCTGATATTGACCACGCTCAACGTCGCTTAACTTCGGCAATCTAACAGGAATCGGTATGTCAACGTAATTATGCCGTATATTGCAGTTGCATAAGTTAAATATTTATATAATAAATATTTATAAAGCTCTACCTAGTATTGAGCACTTTTGAAAAAAATATTGGTTTTAAATTCATTTTATAAATACATTTGAATTTGTTTAATTACATGGGTTTATATATTTTTGTATTTTATTTCTAATTTGTTGACGTATAGGAATACCAAATGGTTTTAAGACAGAACTTTCGGCCGCTTCTGCGATCTTCTTCAGTGTGATGAGAGATATTTATGTAAGCAACAGGTTGTAACGTCAACGAAAAAGAGAAAACCAATGAGATGAAAAGGCGTCTACACCACATGACTAGTGTATATATATGAAAAATTAGTTTATGCAATATTAGATAAGCAAGGAAACATGTTAGTAGAAATAAACACATAAACACATCAAGATACTTCGGTCAATTTGTTTGACCATATTTATTTGGTAAAATGAGCTTTATTATATAGAACTCAATATTTTAAAACAGTGGAGTGTGTCCACTACTCCATAAACTAATTTTGCATTTTGTCTGAAATTTCTATTTGATATTTACTCACTCATATATATATATATATATATTAGATTTCTTGAATGTGAGATGATATATATAACTCGAGTCTAGGACTTCCGGTTTGTTTCTTTTCATAGGTTGTGGGCTGCGGCGTTGTCTGATTGTGGAAATAATTATATATATATATATATATATATATATATATATATATATATATATATAGTCTTGGAAGTTTCTCAACCATTAAAACTATATTAAAAAAAAAAAAAAAAAAAACCTTAAGTCCCAAGTCGTTCAGTGGAAAATCACTCATGTAAGTCAATTTAACTTTTTCAGTTATTATATTAGTTTGCTTCTAACATTATTTAAGGGATCATCAGTTGTTTACCATGAAAAACTGTTTCGGGAAGGCAGCATTTTCTCATTTATGCAAACATTGTTCAAAATAACAGAATTCGTCTGTTTAATTATACCTTTTTTTATTTTTTTCAATTTTTCTGATGGTCTTTTTTGTATTAAAATCATAAAAATTAATAAATGTTCCATAGGTTTCACGAACGTTTTCGATTCTTCATCGAATCATCCTCAGGTTTCAAAAGCAAGTGAACAAAAATACTGGAGAAAGAAGAGAATTTTAAAAAGACGATGGAGAAATGCGCATAGAACGTTTTCTGCGTTGTTCCAGGAAGTCGTTGGCGATTTTAAATTCATATATATATATATATAAAACCATTAATTCGATCGGCCATTGATACCTGCGATTTCATGGAAATAGTGGAAATCCCAAAATACTGGAAAACCAAAACACGTTTTCAAATAACATAAGACATTTGTGTTTTATTTTTATGCACTCTTAAAATTTGAAAAATAACACTTATGAATTATTACTTTACTCAATATAAAGATGGACAGATTGGCAAAATCTGTGCTAAAATAATTTAAGCTAACGAATACAAGTCCATCTGTTCTTCACCCTAAAACTGGTTGCTGGTGTTGAGTGACCACATTTTAGACCATTAGCCAAATAACGGATACACTGAATCCTTTTACATTAAATAACAACTGTATATTACAGAATATTAATTTAGTAGAAGTTGTTTATAAAATAGATATGCAAATTAAGAAAACCAAACGGTGTTTGAGGGTGTTTGCAGTCTACTATATATACGGTATTAAAACATCTTATGTCGTATCATTGAATTAAATAAGCATAACCTGTTTTTATGTTAATATAGTTAGGATGGATGGAAAACACTTTCGTATTTATTCATTTAGATATATACACATACATATACATACGCACATACATATAAATATAGATGCATGCTTATGTATGTGCATATGTATTATAGTTAATAAAAAAAAACTATAAGAAATTTAAAAAAACGATGATTTGGTGTTTTCTGTTTTACCACATATCAATGTGGGTTTAGTTGATTGTTGATTGTTCGGTTCTGCGGTATCTCAATCATCGACGGGTCATGTTATACTGAAAGTGCGCATGTTTTGTACACGATAGATTTGTAGATTATTTTGAAGAGTACCTGACCTTCTCTAACAGTCACCCATACTGATCAGTCTCAACGTCACTTAACTTTGGTGATCTTATGGGAACTGGTGTGTCAACGTTTTTTGAGTTATTCGATGCCAAAACAATGCCTATCTGAAAGGATACATTGTACATGTTTAATTGAACACAAGTTCTTCTGTTGAATTGTATACGAAATTTCATGTATCCTTTTCTATAAGTAAATTCGTATGAATCAGCATGGTACGACATTTTTCCCCTCCCCTTGGTCGACTAGAAGTCCGAATCAACATCGGTTATTTTCTTATTATCCCAGCTTTATTTCTCATCTTGGATTTCTCCTTGGTTGGTGATTGTGCAACCCTTGCTCCATTATAAACTTATATCTAGTGGTTAGGTACAATTTTAGGTACAATTTTAGAGCTTTGTGGATTCACTCCTTATTCACCACAACTTCAAAGTCCGCTCTTGCTCGGAGTTAGGGTTCCATCTTTGCCATTAAATAGAATCTGTTGTCTTCCATCATTAGTAAAGTAAATGCGTACGACTTTTATTTTTTTACCAGCTCAATTCTGTTGTTGACGTTGATTTCCCCTGATTTTTTTCAAGTACTTACAGGAGGGACCACATGAAGATTGCCAATATCCATAAATGAAAATGGTGCTATGGAACTGACCAGATTCGAACTTGGCACACCCAGGTCGCCAGTCTGTATAATTACCCACTTCGTCACGGTCACCTCCCATCATTTTCTATGTAAAGTCATCTAAAGCAATGAGTATTGATTTACTCCTCTCCAGGAGTTAGGCACAAGGCCAGTTTTATCTTACTCCCACAAGTAAGATGTGACTCAAAGTCGGGTCGGGAAAGTGAGGTTTGAAAAGCCAGCGCCCGAGAAGGTGAGCACTCTGGTCATTAGAAATTGCCTGGGCATCCCCGTCGGCATTCCTTGGTAGGGGCGCCTCAGGCAGTAAGCAATAAATTTACTCCTCCCCAAAGAGGGGAGGCAAAGCCTGGGAGAGTGGACCTCCTAGAACTGCACAGGACCGACCCATAGACTGGCGTAAATCAAGCCCCAAAGGCCAAGACAATACCAGTCTATGGGGTGCAGTATCCATCGGAATAGATACTACACTTTGATCTTAGCCAAAATTTTGTAGAATTATAAAATATTTGAATAAATAAATAAAGATGCAAAATCATTTTTAGTAAATACTAACTGTACCAATTTGTTTTGCTTTTCTTTTTTAAAAAAAACTTTTTCCTAAATATTATTTCTTTGATCCAATCAAAGAAAAGTAACTCTGTATGGACGAATACAAAGTTACATCACTTTAAAAAAAATGGCTGCCATTTGAAAATAATTCCGACCCAGACAAATTATTTTTTGGAAGGAATTAAATCGAATCACATTTTCTTCTTCTTAACAACATGCTTCAACGATCCAGAATAAAAACTGACAAACCAGAATCAAATATTGATTTTGTAGGAAGAAAGGTGTTGATGATAAAAATCGAGAGAGACTGACTTTACTTTATATATTAGAAGAGACTGACTTTACTTTATATATTAGAAGAGACTGACTTTATATATTAGAAGAGACTGCCTTTACTTTATATATTAGAAGAGTATGACTTTACTTTATATATTAGAAGAGACTGCCTTTACTTTATGTATTAGAAGAGACTGACTTTACTTTACATATTAGAAAAGATTCACTTTACTTTATATATTAGAAGAGACTGACTTTACTTTATATATTAGAAGAGACTGACTTTGCTTTATATATTAGAAGAGACTGACTTTGCTTTATATATTAGAAGAGACTGACTTTACTTTATATATTAGAAGAGATTCACTTTACTTTATATATTAGAAGAGACTGACTTTACTTTATATATTAGAAGAAACTGACTTTACTTTATGTATTAGAAGAGACTGACTTTACTTTATATATTAGAAGAGACTGACTTTGCTTTATATATTAGAAGAGACTGACTTTACTTTATATATTAGAAGAGATTCACTTTACTTTATATATTAGAAGAGACTGACTTTACTTTATATATTAGAAGAGACTGACTTTACTTTATGTATTAGAAGAGACTGACTTTACTTTATATATTAGAAGAGACTGACTTTACTTCATATATTAGAAGAGACTGACTTTACTTTATATATTAGAAGAGACTGACTTTACTTTATGTATTAGAAGGGACTGACTTTACTTTATATATTATCTAATGATAATAAGATATGATGATATATTAGATGTTTCGTAGATTGTCTTTAAACAAACATTCAGTAGGGGAGTACCATTCGAATTTAAATTAAATTTGAACATGAGAGTAAAAGTATGCATGTGCATAACAGATTCAGAGGATAAACATATCATTTCTGTCTACATAACGGAGGTAAGTCACTTATAAAGCTTTTAAATGAAAAGCTGTCTGAGCAAAACCCAAGATGTTAAATGAGTCATGCATGTAACAATTAGATAATAATACTTAGACATCTAAGTATCATTATCTATTAGATAATGATAAGATAATGATAAAATAATCAATACTTTAAGAAATCAATAACGAATAAAATAACAAGTCTATGAAAAGGATTTTTACTTATATAAGAACCTTCAAAAACTTCAAAGGTATTTTATTTTTTTACAAATGGGTCACCGCATATCAAGGTTAAAAGTCACTTGAGGATAAGGGTTAATGAGATGGTGAGATTGTCGCTTTAATGATAAAGAATATCACGAGAGGATTGAAAATGATAATGGAATAAACGAAATTTGATTATTCGTGTGGACGGTTTATCACAAGGGTTTGTTGACATTGGATCTGAAGACAACCATGTTGTATCTCGCAGGAATGCAGTCCCAGGGTAACGTGTTTCTACAGATGGGAAGTTTTCTGAAAGGAATTCTGTCCATCAAAAATCCGTACACAGAGAAAAGAAGAAAAGGTTTGGTGATAAAAAGATGAGTGGCTTACAAAGAGGAACCAGATATTAAAGCTCAGCCGAGCACGAGTTGCCAAAATAAAATCGAATGTGCTACATGTTAGAACAAATTATTATCGCTACATGTTGTGACGAACTATAAGTTCTACAAGTTATGAAACATCTAATTTTTTACCTACCAATGTAAATATTATTGTAACATGTAAGTAAAAATTTAATTCGCCACATGTTATGACAAAACAGTGTTGCTGTTATGGTGTAAGCTGACTTACCTATTCTGGGAATAAATGGCTTACCCAGACACAATAAATACAGTTACGACTAAACGTTGTGGCAGTTATTGGCAGTTATGGTCTCAGCATCAGGCGATTACTTTTGTTAATACACTTTTGCTAATTATACCACTGTGTTTGTCTTGATTATTACCGGCCTTGCAAGGCCACAACAGTTGCTACATGTGGTGACATAGTTTAATTTGTCACATGTTAAAATTTAGTTTTTGCCGGTCACAATACATATTTCCACACATCATTAAACATCTAATTTGCCACTTGTAACATCAAAATATTGTTACATGCCATGGCAGAATTTAATCATCATCATCATCATCATCATCATCATCATCATCATCATCATCATCATCATCATCATCATCCGTTTTACATGCTCGCATGCATTGGACCGCTTTAAGAAATTGACTTCCAAACTAAACTATCTCTGGCCAGATCTTTATATATCCCTCTTTCTTTTAAGTCCATTTTTATCACTTCCTCCTATGTTTTCCTTGGCCTACTGAATCTGCTACCTCAATTGTTCTACATCTACTAACCGAAGAACTCTCATCCATTCATTCAACGTGGGCATACCATCGAAGTCTACTCTTCTGCACACATCTCCCTATACTGTCCAGATTTAATCTTCCTCTGAAGTCATCAGAACTAAGCGTGTCTTTAAGAGTCACATTACACATCCATCGTATCATTCTTATATCATTTTTCTCTGTATGTCATAACACATATTATTAATACACATTAATGACAAATTTTAATTTGCTACATGTCATGTAAAAACTAATTGGTTACTGGAATGCGTTGGATGGCTTTAAGAAATTGATTTCCAAACTAACCTATCTCTGGCCAGCTCTTTATTTATCCCTTTTTCTCTATTTTATCACTTCCTGTAAGCTTTTCCTTGGCCTATCCCTGTGAGCTGGACCTGCTACCTTAACTGTTCTACATCGACTACAAAAAATAACTTTCTACATCATTTCTCCAAGAATATCACCACATCAATTCAAATAAAAATGGGGATTAGATTTATGTTGAAACTTATTCATCGATTATGAAATTTGTTTGTTATAGAATGTCAGATATCCATCTCTCCGTCTCTCTGTCTCTGTCTGTCTGTCTGTTTTTCTATCTGTCTGTCTGCATCTCTCCCCCCTCTCCCCCCCCTCTCTCTCTCTATATATATATATATATATATATATATATAAGTAAATGATGAGAATAAAAATTGTGTCGAACACAATATCTATTAAATCATCAATTGTTCAAAACAAGGGATTTATATAAGAAAATTATTTTATTATTCCTTCCTTAAACGATGGCTTTTCAAAGATGTAATCTAATCGTCAGAGGAGATTCAGCAAATAAGTTAGTAAAATAAAATTTACCATAATGTTAACATTTGAAAAGGTATAAAGATATAAAAGAATATAAGAGAGTGTATAGGCAAAAAGTATTGAATGTCATAATTTTATTTCAGCTTCCCTTACATTTGAAGCTGTTTTTTTCCATTGTTCATTTATACTCTACTCAAGACTATACGTTTGACTTTAATATATATATATATATATATATATATATATATATATATATATATATTAGTAGAGAATGGTAGTTTGCTTGAAGCATTGCTGGGTATAGTAGTAATAAGTTTTTGAAAGGCTGTGGGCAATGCAATTCCGGGTAAGATCTTACCCGGAATTGCATTGCCCACAGCCTTTCAAAAACTTACTAATATATATATATATATATATTTCCTGCACTGATGAGATAAATAAGCTTGAAACGGTAGCGTCTGTAGGTATTAATAATTTATATATATATATATATATATATATATATATATATATATATATATATATATATATATATATATATATATATATATATATATATATATATGACATTATAATATTCAACACAAGTAAGTCTTTTGTACTTTTTGTGTGATTTTGCTTTTTCCATGTTTTTATTATTAAGTTGCATACACCCTGAATAGACTCTCCACTGTAATATATTGCATCGATAGCAAGCAAATTTCCTGCCTGGATAACTTTTTCATTTTGATTTTGGACTACCAATCACCACCTGGATTGTTTTTAATCGACTTCTTTGACATTTTTTCTGTAAATTGTTTTAAACTTTATGACTTGGATGAACTGTATAAGTTTAACAAAAAAGTGCGTTTGTGTTCGATATATTTGATGTTTTATATGTATATTTATGTATTTTTAAAAACTATTTTTATATATTTTAAAAGTTAATTTTTATTACCTGAAGTAATGCCATTGCAGTAATGGTGTTCTGATGAGAAGATTTTCTTTGAAAACTCATGAGTTAAGGACGCAGTATCACTCCTTGTTTTTGAACTTTAATAAAATCTGATTAATTTGTAATTTTATTATGTCATTCAATTAATATTATTGCTCTATACACTGTATTGAGCTTTGTTTTATCCTGATAGTCTACTGGCTAAAGATATTATTTATATCTTTAAAGTATTATCTTACTTTATATATATATATATATATATATATATATATATATATATATATATATATATATATATATATATATATATATATATATATATATATATATATGTGTGTGTGTGTGGGGGGGGGTGTAATCAGTCGATGGTAAATCATAAGCACACAAGTGGTAAAAAATAAACTAAAACATAATAAATAAACAATAAGTGTGTAACTTACTATTTCGTACTGAGTGTTTTGGACAATTTTAGAAGCAAGATAAATCTCAATTTCTTTTTTCGTTTTTTTTGTTAGGATATATTATAGAAAATTTTCGAAAATCATTTCCTTTTTCAAGTGTAACCAGTTTTTGAAAACTCAAATGAATATTTTCGAATCTGGCCACCAGGACACATATTGCGGTTTTATGTGTGGACGTATACCTATATATTCAAATTTAGATCAATTAGAATTTTTTTTTTAGTTAATTACAAAGATCAACTTGCAAACACTAGTAACTTAATATTTAGTTAGATAGAGATGAGTAAATCATTTTCAAATCATATTCTGAATAAAGAGTATAAACAAATGTATTACAGTTGCTTACAGTTGTTTCAAGGCAATGTTTATTTTAAGTCATTTAATGTAACATAAATGTTTTTCAAAGCATTGAATCTAATCAAAAAAGAAACCCACAACAAAAAACAGTTCAATTTCAACCAAAGCAAAACAAAAATCACAAGAATAGATCCATTCTTAAATACCACAATATAATGACATTTGCTTAAGTCAAGTTCTAAAATGCAAATATTTATGTTTATAGATTATTACTTATTAAAACCGCTGATAAACATGTTGCATACATAAATACTTTTTCTAAAAGAAATGCTCATGCATTTCTTTTAGAAAAAGTATTTATGCACGTGTAAACATTCATATGCATACATGATGTTTATATTAATACTTGGCGCTTCTGTACTATTGGATTTTCCTTATGGGTTATGGTTACAACAAAAAAAAACAGTTAAAATTATCTCCCCTTTCAACTGACTCTTCTAAATTAAAGATGAAAATTTCATCTGTCCCCAATAATACTAAAGCACCAAATACTTATTCATACATTGACATACACCAATTAAATTAAACAATACAATATAATTTTTTATCGCCTTCTTTCTAATATATAAAGAAAAGTCGGTCGAATTTTCAAAGTTAGACCCATGTAGCAACGTATCTGAAAAATCGATATTTGATTTTTCTCAGTTTTTTTTCTTTTTTTGAACGTTGGTGCATGTTGCTAGGAACAAAAAATGTTAATTCGATTTAATTTCTTTGCAAATACAACTAACTATGCTTGGAATTTCCATTTTAAAAAGGTATTGTTTTCTGTAGAGACCGTTTACAAATAAATGAGGGTATAAGTGGTTCAAGAGATGCTAATGCAGACTCTGGTAATCTGCAAAGTTTTATTCTGTCTTCACTGGCACCGTGATACCATTGAGACCGTTTACAAAAGAATGAGGGTATAAGTGGTTCAAGGGATGCTAATGCAGACTCTGGTAATCTGCAAAGTTTTATTCTGTCTTCACTGGCACCGTGATACCATTGAGACCGTTTACAAAAGAATGAGGGTATAAGTGGTTCAAGGGATGCTAGTGCAGACTCTGGTAATCTGCAAAGTTTTATTCTGTCTTCACTGGCACCGTGATACCATTGAGACCGTTTACAAAAGAATGAGGGTATAAGTGGTCCAAGGGATGCTAATGCAGACTCTGGTAATCTGCAAAGTTTTATTCTGTCTTCACTGGCACCGTGATACCATTGAGACCGTTTACAAAAGAATGAGGGTATAAGTGGTTCAAGGGATGCTAATGCAGACTCTGGTAATCTGCAAAGTTTTATTCTGTCTTCACTGGCACCGTGATACCATTGAGACCGTTTACAAAAGAATGAGGGTATAATTGGTTCAAGGGATGCTAATGCAGACTCTGGTAATCTGCAAAGTTTTATTCTGTCTTCACTGGCACCGTGATACCATTGAGACCGTTTACAAAAGAATGAGGGTATAAGTGGTTCAAGGGATGCTAATGCAGACTCTGGTAATCTGCAAAGTTTTATTCTGTCTTCACTGGCACCGTGATACCATTGAGACCGTTTACAAAAGAATGAGGGTATAAGTGGTTCAAGGGATGCTAATGCAGACTCTGGTAATCTGCAAAGTTTTATTCTGTCTTCACTGGCACCGTGATACCATTGAGACCGTTTACAAAAGAATGAGGGTATAAGTGGTTCAAGGGATGCTAATGCAGACTCTGGTAATCTGCAAAGTTTTATTCTGTCTTCACTGGCACCGTGATACCATTGAGACCGTTTACAAAAGAATGAGGGTATAAGTGGTTCAAGGGATGCTAATGCAGACTCTGGTAATCTGCAAAGTTTTATTCTGTCTTCACTGGCACCGTGATACCATTGAGACCGTTTACAAAAGAATGAGGGTATAAGTGGTTCAAGGGATGCAAATGCAGACTCTGGTAATCTGCAAAGTTTTATTCTGTCTTCACTGGCACCGTGATACCATTGAGAAAAGTATCAACACATCTCTCCAGCCATGCATAACTTATGTTTCATGAATCATTTGCAATAAATTATTTCAGATAGTTATTGTTCCCAATAACCCCAACAAAATGCAGTAAAAACAAAAATTAGATTTAAAAAAAAACAGACCGTTATCTGAATTATTATTTCAATGGATACATTAGTAGATTACTGTGATGAAGTTAATAACGATGTGGACTGACGACTTGGCCGTGCCATGTTCGAATCCAATCGGTTCCATAGCACCAATTTCATTTAGAGATGTTGGCCACCTGCATATGGTTCTTCTTCTAAGTACCCGAAAGAAGCAGGAACACCAATGCCAACAGCAGAATTAAACCAAACCTCCCAAAAATCACAGCATACTGATTCATACGAATTCACTTATTTAATCGACTAATTTGTAAGATAAAAATTTCTAAAAAGTTATAAGCTCAATTATTTATGTTAGGAATCTGGTGTCCTCATTTTTATTGTTTTAGTTACAGTGTTTAAACTGCTCACTTCTATTGGCCTTTTCATAGTAAACTCCTCAACGAATACTTCAGTAAACTCCTCAGTAAACACTTTAGTAAACTTCTCAATAAACGTCAGTAAACTTCCCAGTAAGCAATTCAGTAAACACTTCAGTAAACTTTTCAGTAAATTCCTCAGTAAACACTTCAGTAAACACCTAAATAAACTCCTTATTAAACTACTCAGTAAACTCCTCACTAAACACCACAATAAACAGTTCAGCAAACACTTCAGTAAACTTTTCAGTAAATTCCTCAGTAAACACTTCAGTAAACACCTAAATAAACTCCTTATTAAACTACTCAGTAAACTCCTCACTAAACACCACAATAAACAGTTCAGCAAACTCCTCAGCAAATACTTCAGTAAACTTTTCAGTAAATTCCTCAGTAAACACTTCAGTAAACACCTAAATAAACTCCTTATTAAACTACTCAGTAAACTCCTCACTAAACACCACAATAAACAGTTCAGCAAACTCCTCAGCAAATACTTCAGTAAACTTTTCAGTAAATTCCTCAGTAAACACTTCAGTAAACACCTAAATAAACTCCTTATTAAACTACTAGGTAAACTCCTCACTAAACACCACAATAAACAGTTCAGCAAACTCCTCAGCAAAAACTTCAGTAAACTTTTCAGTAAATTCCTCAGTAAACACTTCAGTAAAGTCCTCAGTAAAGTTCTCAGTAAACTCCTCAGTAAACTCTTTAGCAAATACTGGCATAAACTCTTCACTCCTTAAGTTTACAAAGTAGAGCAGCTAAAATGTTTTCACTCTAAAACACAAAATGGTGATGTTAATAATGAAATCTATGATTTTTGATGAGTATCATTTTTCATTGAATGTACATAAAATCCTGCAAGGTTTGCATTTGCTACTAATTACTATTTACTGACTCCATTTTGTCTTTGCATTCATTTTTAAATTTATTTTAATCACTTTTGAAGTAGTTCTAGATTTTTAAAATCTATTCGAAAATACTTCAATGTTCGTTTGTCACAACAGTTTATACAGGATGGAGCATAAAGATCGATCACGTTTTGAATGGGTTTAAAAACAAACATGATTATCTAAGAAAAAAAAGAACTGATGTTATATCTAAAAACTCCATAAAATGTCTCTCTTTCTCTCTGTGTCTCTATCATTCTCTCTTTCTTGTTCTCTTTCTCTGCCCCCCCCCCCATGGGTGGAGCGTTCTTGTGGAGGAAATGATGGTTTCCACTTAAGCATGAAAGTAAGATTCTTCCGTAAAATAATTGAATCCTCTAGGTTATAAATATTGTAAAAGTGTAAAAAAAAAAACGTATAAAAAATCAGTTTAAAAGAGATGCATATTTCTTCCATTAACAGGCAAGTTAGCTCAGATGGTAGTGCGTCGGACTGTCATGATCAGTAGTGTCTGGAGTTCGAATCTCAGGGTTAATGTGTTTGCTGTGTCTAGCCACACTAATGAGTCTTTAAAAGATGAAACAGCTATCTATGGATGACTATATATATATATATATATATATATATATATATATATATATATATATATATATGTAAATTTCTTCAAGTTCACACAAAAGTTTATATATTAGCTCAATAGTGTATAATACGACTAGAGCTCTTAGTTTAACAGTATAATACTAGTTCACTCAAAAAATATGTTATTCACAAACAATTGTTTCTGCCCAGTTTTTGTAAATATACACATTTATGGTATACTAAATTTTACCAAACATGCACAAAAAGGCTTCATCAGTGCATAACACACCACACACACACACACACACACACATATATATATATATATATATATATATATATATATATATATATATATATATATATATATATATATATATGAACTATTATAAATTCTAAATCTTACCATAAAAAACAACTCCTCTGCAATCCATTAAACATCACAAAGAACCAATTTTATTTATAAGTTCAAGTTTGTGAGAATGCAACTCCCATAATAATAATAATAAAAATAAAGCTAATAGGTACATTGGTTTTACTACCATTACTCTTTCCTGTCGACTTACCATGCATCTTGTAAACTCTAGCTCAATTTACTAGTATTTATAAAAACATAAATGCTACCCCCCCCCCCTCTGATTTAAGACAAATTTTAGTCAATAATACAAAAATAATACATTCTGAAACCAATTAAAAATGTTTTTATTACAACCCAGCATAAAATAACATTACGTATGAAACCAGTAACAACATTTTAAAATTCTTAACGTAATACAATTCCTCTTGTTATGCTAATGTTGGCATCCCAAAATTTAATTTTTAACGTTTCTCCTGGAACTGCATCGGTTTGTTCTTTTGACGTTTTCTCCAGCCTTTTTGTTCATTTGTTTTTGTCACCTGAAGATGATTCAACGAAGAATCGAAAGTGCTAGTAATGCATATGGAACATACATAATTTTCTTTTGATTTTGACACAAAAAAGATTATTAGAAAAATTGAAAAAACAAAAAAAATATAATCAAGCTGATGAATATTCTCCGACTCTGTCGTTGAGTACTATAGAATGTTTAGATATTTATGCTCGCTGGTTTTAGTGTAAACATCACTTAATTTCTCCGTTATCACATGACAATCTCTCGTGGCCTAATGGGACTAGGTGAACGCTTACAGATTCAAGGTGTCTCTGTGAATCAGGTTTGTGCCCTATGACCGTCTGATTGTTATTTACCTGCACTGATGAGAGCCGTAAGCTCGAAACAACATCGTATGTAGGTAAAATATTTTAAAATAATTTAATATTATATATATATATATATATATATATATATATATATATATATATATATATATATTTATAATTATATATATATATATTAAATTCCCGAAACAGTTTTTCATGGTAAACAACTGATGATTCCTTAAAATAGTGTTAGAAACTAACTAATATAATAACTGTAAAAAATAAATTGACTTACATGAGTGATTTTCCACTGGAAGACTTGAGACTATAAGTTTTTTTTTTTGTTTTTTTGTTTTTGTTTTTTTTGTTTGTTTTTTTTATATAGTTTTAATGGTTGAGAAACTTCCGAGACTATATATATATATATATATATATATATATATATATATATATATATATATATATATATATATATATATATATATTACGAAGAAAATCAATGAAATAAATGTTTTTTTCATGGAAAAGTTTTTTTTTTAATTTTGTTGATAAATTGTGTTTTTTTAATGAATAAACTAAAGATTATAAAGAGCATAATCAATAAAACAACGACTTTTACAGATTTATTTTTCGTTTTTTTTTATACTGGTACAGCTTTTGAACCGGACGAAAACCGACTAAATTAGGTTAAGTTTAGGGTTAGATTAGGGTTAGGGTAAAACAAAAACAGTTGTTCTTTGTCCGGTTCAAAAGCTTTCTTTTTTCTTTGCAATGATTTATTTTTAGTACAGGTAAAGATTTCATCTTTTTCTCGAGCATTCTTAATTGGCAAAGTGCTTTAGCATTTTATGACTGTTTACGTAAATGGCTGGAAGATGCCGAACAAAAAGTCTGTTTTGTCTGGTTCAAAAGGTGTACCAGTACCCAAATCCTTTTCGGCAGCCATTTAAGCAAATTCGTGTTTTGGAAAATAGGCATTCTTTCGTTCGGTTTCAATAATTATTACATTTTTTCCAGCCAGACAGCTTCTCCTTACATAGTCATCTATACAGGAAGTCGGAGGTATTTTCACTCTCACACTCACATCTACTACTACTGCCACAACCTTACACCGTGATGTCTTTATTTTACATACTAGAAAGTAAGTGTTTTAGCCAATTACACAACAAGGATATACAATTTGCAAGATTCATACTTAAAACTTGTTTTTTACTTTTCCGGTTCCTGTTTTACATTAGGCTGCATTCGAGCCAGACAGCAAATAATTCAATAGTTCAAGGGCTAGGAATTTCTTAAGTTAGTCTACTTTCCCGGACAATGCCAGGACACCGGTCTGCTAGTTATGAATTAAAATATTCATTCCTGAATATCATTTTGCAAGTAAGAAAATAATATTTTTGTGAGTTGAATAATTTGAAAAACAAAACGAAACGGTTCAAGTAATGGAGGAACAAATATTTCTTTTGTTGACACTATCTTGGCTTTTATGTAAACTGCTTTCAAGACACTGAAGTGAAAAGAAGATCGGGCATTCTTAATAATTTTAAAACAATCTCTGCCACTCTTATGATGTATCAGGATATTAAGACAATTTAAAAATTCTGTGCCACTAAAAGAAACTATTGTGATTATGTATAAACATGAAATTTCTCTCCAGCTATGGGTAAAATAGCAAATTGTGTCCAATGCAATGCAATGAATCTTTTCCATTTCTTTGGCATTAAAAAACCCGAAAAAGATTGAAATGCCATTAAACTGACAAACCAAATCCCATTTCGAGGAAATTACACAACAATAAGAATAATACAATGAAAAGCAGATTCATTCTCATCTTTCGGAATTTTCTAGATGAGAATTGATAATTTATATTATTCGGATTATTATTTAGACTACTGTTCTTATCTTTATTATTTTCACAACGTTTTGGCCGATGTAACCTACGACCTTCTTCAGGTACATCTCTATGTTGAAATTGAGAATCTTTATGTCAAACTTTTTTCTTCTTTTATTTTATGGAAATCGCTCCAGACAAGGCATGAAGCCACTTTATATAAGGAGCTAAAAAAATAAATTACCACTTCAAGGTCAAAAACTAGTCAACGATAAGTATTATATGGATAGATTCTGACCCAGAAAACAGCAATTTTCCCCCTTTGTCAGAAACATCGCTCATGGAATGTGAGAACTAAAGGACGAACTTAGGGAAGCGAGAGTTATGAGGCTGCCAAAAGTAAACCCAAGATCCACTTTCTACTCTCTTAGACTTGGGAACCGATACAGAATTTTGACCGATAAAGGATTCAGTCTGAAAATCCACATGGATTCCCGAGTTCGACATATCAAAAAGATGCACCTGAAGAAGTTCGGAGGTAACATCGGCCGAAACGTTGTGAAAATAGCAACTAAGATGAGAATAGTAGTCCGAATATTGCAAATAATACTGATTCAGTCTTATTTTCATCTTCCTGAGAACAAAACAAAAAATGCTTCTTCCAACTGACCTTCATCAGAGTAATATTGTCAAAGACAAGTTAAACACTTGAAAACTGAAAAATATAAAAATTTACTGCAGACGATAAATGATCGTATTCAATGGTTGAATTTGTTCTATCAGTTTTGAAACATATCAAACCCTTTTGAGGAAGTTTATTTAATGCAGAAATGCTAATTGCAGTGGTGTAGCATGTGTTTCCAGTGCCCAAGGCAATATAAATATTGTGACCCCTAATGAGTAGACCATTAGCACTACATTATATCCATAACTTTCAGGCATGTAATCTTTATTTTCACACAATTCTCACCATATCACTGTTCTTTAAAAAAATTGTATGGAAGCTGCTCCAGATAAGGCGTGAAGTTACTTGATGTAAGGAGCTAAAAAGAATGAAAGATGATTATCACAAAAACAGGAGATGCCTATTGACCTTACTCTTGAAAAGACCAAGGCTAGGTGGAAGGAAAACAGTCAGCAGGAAGAGAGTTCCACAAACTTGCAATTCTTGGAAAGAAACTACTGGAGTAGGAAGCTGTATTATAATGAGGCACTTGAACAGCAGATGTATGAAGACCACTAGACCAACGAGTAAAACAAGCTGGAACAAAAGAAGCAGGGAATAGATCAGACAATTCTGAAGAACACGTGACATAATGGTATTTATAGAAAAGACAGACTAGCAACATCACGTTTGTGGGAGAGGATGTGCAGAGAAGAAGAAAGGATGGGGGGTCCAATCAAATTACAGATATGTTTCTTCACCTTATCAATAACCCCTCAAATGGGACAGAGATTCACCAGCCCAAATATAACAACAGTACTCTTTGATCACGTGAAAGAACGAACCAAGTTCAGAACTGTTGACTATGGCCCCGTGGTCTTCATAAAACGGTCATCATCGTTGCTTTGATGAACAGCGTATGATGATATTGCACAATTTTAGATCCAATACATACTATTTGCTACACACAGCCAAATTTGGTAATGCTCTTCATTACAAATTTTTTATGGACTCATTTGGCTCTGAAGAGATCGTTGGTTTATATAATAGTACTTATTGCTTTGAAGAATGTCTTGGGTCCAACCTCTTGCATTTAACCAAAAGAATGGAAATCATTCACTGACCACAAGTTGTTATTTCACCTGTAGCTGGAGAGAGGATGCTCATAACTTTACATAATTGTATTACAATGCAAATAAATGCGATAGTTAATTTTATAGTCCATGATTCGGAAGATTAGTAGTGTGTGTCTTGACAACAGAGTTAGTTCTGACTCCCTCCTATTGAGGCTGACAGTTCCCAGACTGGAGTCAGCTTTGCGTTGCAACCACTTACAATGGTATGGACATGTTAAACGAACATCTAAATGGATCTCAATTGAGAGTAACCGAGGAAAAAGCAGGCCGAGGGAGACTTGTAATAACTCACTCAAAAATGAAGTCAAGCAATGTCACATTGGAACCGATGATAGAATTTCATGGAAAAAATCACTTTGTATCGCCATGGTCAACATACAACCCACATCTGGTGCGGAAAAGACACGCTAAATGACGAAGAGGAAAAAAAGGAAGAAGTTGGTATCTATTGCACCACTGATGGCCTCTCTGCGGAAAATTTTAATAGAAGATTCATGTGGTGCATTTAACAAGCAACATAATGTACTTATCTTCTTATTTTGGTCGTTATTTTCACAACGTTTCGACCGATGTAACTGCTGACCTTCTTCAGGTACATCTTTATGTTGAAACTGAGAATATTTATGTCGAACTCGGGAACCTAAAAACTACCCGGTGAATATACCCGGTGAACCAAGTGCAAGAGAGATACAAACAATTGCGCTTAAAGGGACAGTTAGAATCTTAAAAAGATCTGTTAGTTGGAGTCTCTGAAATAGCGGGTGAATGTCTGGTATTCGGTAGGATGCTCCATCCCCAGCAAAAAACAAAAAGATAAGAAAATTGAAAAAAATAATTTTTGACCAATAAAGGATTCAGTTTGAAATTCCGTATGGATTCCTGGGTTCACATCGGCCGAAACGTTGTGAAAATAGAAACCCAGAAGAGAATAGTAGTTCAGATAATGCGGATAACACATGAAATATGTTATGTGTGGAAAAAGTATTTTTTAAATAGATCTTCTGTTTATTTCTTTCGCATTAATCCTGATCTACGGCGAGGTTCGCAAAGATTTTAAATAGATACAGATACAATATCTAGAGACGTCTGATTGATTGTAGTCCGTAGAGTAATTATTTTTATCAACACAAAGATGATTATTTGTCTGTGATGACTGACGAAGACCTGACTCGAGTACGTAGGAAGCAAAATGATTGCATGCAATCCAACAGATGTCAATCCTTTGGATTGGACTGCATCTAGAGCAACCTGAAATCAGGAACACTCTCAGCACCCTAAATACTAAAACCAATGAAGTGGAAATCGATTTAAAACCATTGGAAAAGTGAACAAGCAGTACTGAGCATTTTAAAACACTCATTAGAGTATACAATATGGATTTCTAGTCCAAATACATGCACCCTCTCTCTCACAGATGGGATGTTGCTAGTCTCAGTCTTTTCTATAAATACTATGATGGCATGTGATCTTCAGAATTGTGTGATCTATTCGCTGCTTCTTTTGTTCCAGCTCGTTTGACTCGTTGGTCTAGTGGTCTCCATGAATTCGCTGTTTTGATAACTCATTGTTATACAGCTTCATATTCCAGGAGCTTCTTTCCAAGGACTGAAGGCTTGTGGAACTCTCTTCTTGCTGACTGTTTTCCTCCTACCTATAGCCCTGGTCATTTCAAGATTAAGGCCAATAGGCATCTCCTGTCTCTGCGATAATCATTGTTCGTTCTTTTTAGCTCCTTACATCAACTGGCTTCATGACTTGTCCGGAGCGATTTCATCATCATCATCGTCGTCGTCGTCATCATCATCATCATCAGCAGCAGCATCATCATCATCATCATCATCATCATCAGTAGTGTTTGTGTATGTAGAGTGAATTATCTATTTAAATATGTATGCATAATTTGTAGTGGATAAATATATTTATTTATTTTGCTCTGTCATTGAGCTACATCATACCAAACCTTCCCCAACTTTGCATGCAACTGTCTCGCTTTGTTGTTCTTGGTGCCAGGGATAAACTCCTGCAATCCTGCAGGTTAACGAAAGTAAACCCAAGATAGTAGTCGAAAGATATCGTAAGCGTGGTTCTTTATTATGATTCCATTTTGATAGATTCTGGTAAAGTGTTTAGTAATAACGATAAATAAAGACCTGGTCAGAGATAGGTTAGCTTGGAAGTGAATTTCTTAAAGCCGTCCAACACATGCCAACATGTAAAACGGACGTTAAACTATTACTGCTGTTGCTGCTGCTGTCACAGCCGCTGATGATGATGGTGGTGGTGGCGATGATGCCAACGACAATGATGATGATTATTATGATGCTTCTGCTTCTGCTGATGGTGATGGTGGTGGTGGTGGTGGTGGTGCTTATGATTCTTATGATTCTTATGATTCTTATGATTCTTATGATTCGTATGATGATGATGATGATGATGATGATGCTGGTGGTGGTGGTGGTGGTGGTGGTGGTGCTTATGATTCTTATGATTCTTATGATGATGATGATGATGATGATGATGATAATGATGATGACGATGATGACGATGACGATGATGATGATGATGATGATGATGATGATGATGATGATGATGATGATGATGATGATGATGATGATGATGATGATGATGATGATGATGATGATGATGATGATTTATTCCTCTGATGAAAGAAACAGTTTTTGAGGTGAATAAAAATAAGAATGTATTCACTTCTCATTCATTTATTCGTCTTGGCTGTCCATCCCAAAACGCTGACATTCCTGCCTCCTCTGCTGAGGCACTCTCATGTGGCTATCCAGTCCAATTTGTGTCGTGGGCAGAACATATGAAAAGTATCGACAGTGAATGAAGATCTATCATGCCTCTTCAGATGCTTCTTGTTCTGTAGATGATTTCACCCGCTCCCGAAGCTCATGCACCTATGATAGGACCGATCGTTCTCCATTATAATTAAACGTAATAATAAGCTGTAATAGAAGGTTTATCTGAATCCAAAAGTTAATTAACAGACGATATCGAAGTTTTACATGAAAGTACCTTTTATTGGGCTATGCTGAAAAAGGAATTAAAACAACCAACAGTCAGTTTTTATAAGGTGCAGCATGCGACACGTTCTGGTTGGCGGGAAACGAAAGCGCGTCGGTATATAAGAAGAAGTCCGACGATTTGTGTTCCTATGCGAGAGCTTCTGATTGGTATGGAAGGTGGCCAATCACTCTAGTCGTACACCTGTCTATTTACACCAAAGGAAAGTAGTACATAATACAATTAGAATATGTGATTGCTACACACTCCGTGTTAGCAGAGCTTCCGTGAAATGAAGTGTTGATTGTCTGTGTTGTTCAACTGGCTTGAATGCAGACCGCACTCTTTCATGAAGATCTTCAGTTAATCTTTATGCCGCCTTTTCTGGCCTCCTACCTTAACATGCGAAAAATCAAAGATGTCCATATAGCACTTTGCATAATAAGCGCTATTTCAGCATCCGAGGGGTGTCAAACGATAATAGCCACCACACTAACACAATTACGCAATATTAACGAGACCCCGTAAAAATTTCACGCTTGCTGTCTTCATCTATCTGCATAATTTACTTTTAACGATAACATTTGGTTTGAAATAATACATTTATGTAAGGTTTGATAATATTAAACAAAAATTGTCCCTTTCTTTTCCGGTAAAAATAATTGCCATTTTTAGTTCAATATCCTCTAAATAAATAACTAAAACGAATAACATAGAACTGGTTTAATTTTGGGATATTTAGATCACGGAAAAAGTAAAAGTCATATTTTGGTGATAACTTCGGTTCTTTTCAGTGTAAAGACTCACTACTTGGCCCGTATTGTAGCCAATGAAGTCTCACATAGTATTGTTTATTTATTGAAAATTGTAACAATTTATATCTTTTTAAAACAACGAATATTCTGTTTCTTCTTACCATGAGTAAATAGTCAGCTAAATATTTTCTTTTGAATAAATAAAACGAAAGTGTTAAACCCCTTTGTTTAATTTGTTTATTGTTACAATTTAAATTGCTTCCAAATTGCTTCTGACCCTAAAAAATAATTGTCAGCTAAATATTCGTTTAATAAATCAAACGAATCGCAATTTAAAAACTGACTTTTTTTTTTGCAATTCATCTTCGGCGATCGGCTGACCCCATCTTTTAAAAAAGGAGAGACGCGTGATAATGTACATACGAACATTAAATTGCCTTCGCGTATTATTATACGATATAGAAAACATATGGATATGTTGAATAATAATCTACATCTGCAGATTTTATTTTTGCATGTCTATCATATGTTAGCACGATGACCAAATGCAATGTAACATGTGCACTTGATTATGCATGTAACATGTGCACTTGATTATGCATGTAACATGTGCACTTGATTATGCATGTAACATGTGCACTTGATTATGCATGTAACATGTGCACTTGATTATGCATATAACATGTGCACTTGATTATGCGTGTAACCTGTGCACTTGATTATGCATGTAACCTGTGCACTTGATTATGCATGTAACTTGTGCACTTGATTATGCATGTAACATGTGCACTTGATTATGCATGTAACATGTGCACTTGATTATGCATGTAACTTGTGCACTTGATTATGCATGTAACATGTGCACTTGATTATGCATGTAACCTGTGCACTTGATTATGCATGTAACGTGTGCACTTTATTATGCATGTAACATGTGCACTTTATTATGCATGTAACATGTGCACTTGATTATGCATGTAACCTGTGCACTTGATTATGCATGTAACTTGTGCACTTGATTATGCATGTAACATGTGTACTTGATTGTGCATGTAACATGTGCACTTGATTATGCATGTAACATGTGCACTTGATTATGCATGTAACCTGTGCACTTGATTATGCATGTAACTTGTGCACTTGATTATGCATGTAACATGTGCACTTGATTATGCATGTAACCTTGCACTTGATTATGCATGTAACTTGTGCACTTGATTATGCATGTAACATGTGCACTTGATTATGCATGTAACATGTGCACTTTGTGCTGAAAAGAATTTGGTAAGCATTTGTTAATTCAAAGCATTTTGCATAACAATTTTCTGTTGACATAGACTTAAAGGAGTATACTTTGAATTATTTATTTGCAGAAAATACCAAAAAATACATTTAAAAACGAATTAGGCACAAGGCCATCAAAAGTGTGTAGATAATGGGTGTTTTGGTCATCCTTTGTCTATAGTGATAAAAATGTCTATCCTACTCTTAAATAGAATTATCTCAGTCACCACAATACCACATTTACACTAGGGGCCATCCTACTTAAGATAACTCAAAATTGATTTGAAATTTTCTGGTTCATAAATATACATATACACAAAGATTTCATTGGAATAAAACGGGGAGTGGGGAAAGAACAAAAAACAAAAAAAATGTGGTTATTAAGACCCTCCCAAGCCTTTCTAAATAATAGACCGACAACTGTTTTCTGGTTTGTTCAGAACCGAAAACAAGCAGGTCAATCTCTAAATGGGAGTGGGATCTATGTGGGAGATCCAAGATAAATGTAATTTGGGAGAGGCCGAGAACAAAAAATTTAAAATGGGGAGTGGGCATCTTGGAGAATTTCTATAAAAAGAGTATACTTTGATTTACCTGAGGGTTAGGGTTAGGGTTGATTTACCTGAGGGTTAGGGTTGATTTACCTGAGGGTTAGGGTTAGGGTTAGGGTTGATTTACCTGAGGGTTAGGGTTAGGGTTGATTTACCTGAGGGTTAGGGTTAGGGTTAGGGTTGATTTACCTGAGGGTTAGGGTTAGGGTTGATTTACCTGAGGGTTAGGGTTAGGGTTAGGGTTGATTTACCGGAGGGTTAGGATTAGGGTTAGGGTTGATTTACCTGAGGGAATATATTATATTTAAATCCTTGGTACCAGAACATAGCAGCAGCGTTTACTACAGGCACGATACATTGAGTTACACACTACAATGAAAATCTACTGTTTATGTATCATGATACATTCGAACTATGACACAAATCAGTCCAACTTTGTTGCTGTCGGGCAGAGGTATGGTTCTGTTGAGTCCTAGGAGGTTCATCCTCCCAGGCTTTACCTTCTCTTTGAGAAGGGTTTAGTTTATTGCTAATCGACTGGGGCGCTCCTACCAGTGAATGCCGACAGGGCTGCTCAGGCATTTTTGTAGGCCAAAATGCGCTTATCCTAGTGCGCTAGCTTCTCAAAACCGCACCTGACATTGTGTCTAACCTCCCCTGGAGAGGAGGTAAATAATCGGATACTTACACTTAAGCGACTAACCTACGGGCAAAAAATATTGGAATAGTCGAGTTAGCAAAATCGACACAGCTTTGATTTCATTTTCATAATTTATTGCTGGAAGCGATGTCTTAGCCATGATGTAGATCAAATCTTATTTTTATCTGTCCATTTGGTTTGGTCACTTTGAAAGAATGGATGAGAGTTCCTGGGTTAGTTGATGTAGATGTAGCAAGGTCGGAAGGAAGGATAAGACCAAGGAAAACATGGGAGGAAGTGATAAGGATCGATTTGAGATAAAGAGGGATAAATAAAGACCTAGCCAGAGATAGGTTAGTTTGGAAGTCAATTTCTCAAAGTCGTTCAACGCATGCCAGTATGTAAAACAAACGTTAAACCAACACTTCCCTGATTTGGGCTGTCATGGTCCTCTTCAGTTCAAGAATAGTCTGGGAATTGTTTTGGTAGACATTATCTTAGAGATATTCTATCAGATAAAAATCTGGAGAGAAGGCCCAATGAGTGTGAGACCCATTCAGGATCATACCTCCTACTGATATGACGATTATTAAAATGTCCCCGCATATCATTGAATAGCGATAAAAAAGACTGTTGGACATTCATGACTGAAATTTAGGTGATAAGTCAGTGGAGTTTATTAGTATCAAATATGGTTTGATTATGGAATGGATTTTGAATTACGTTAATGATTCTATAAGTGGCATGTGGAGGGGTGGTCACTCTGTACATTATAAACCTTTTACTATAAATAACAGTGTTATACTATGGACTGTATCCCCCTACCTCTACTCCACCTGGGACAGCCGAGAAATAATGAGGAAGTGAAATAAGTAGACAGTGATAGAGAGGTTAGCGAATCTATTGAACTCCCCAGACAGGATGGCGCCCTGACAGTTAATTGTTAGTTTCTCGGCACTGCCCTGATTTTGACTGTGATGATCCTCTTCAGTTCAGTGATAGTCTGGGAATTGTTTTGATAGACATTATCTTTGAGATATTCTCACAGATAAAAATCTGGAGAGAAGGCCCAATGAGTGTGAGACCCTAACCCTAACCCTAACCCTACAAATAAAAATCTGTTTAAAAAGTTGTAAAAGGAAATAGAATATCAAAAAGAAAAAAAGGGTAGAAAGTTGACGATCGGTTTACTTTCGGCAGCCTCATAACTCTCGCTTCCTTTATCTTGTCCTTTAGTCCTCACACTCCATGAGCGATGTTTCTGACAAAGGGAGAAGAATTGCTGTTATCTGGAAGCGAAAAGAATTATAATTTAGTCTGTGTAAGACAAAGTGGTGTATGTTTACACGTTGCGATAGTTTCTTGCAACGTGCGTCGATTCGCAGGCTGTCGCCAGGGACATTTTTTTAGTGACGTGCTCCTGTGTGTTAGGTCTGAAAGAAACTAGAAAGTGAGAGGCTGGAAGCTGATGTATTTAGTGTTTTAAAATAATATTGTAATGGCCGTTTGCAATATGAGGAGGCATATATTTTCTATGCTTCTGATTGTCCGAAAGAAGATGTTCCTAAGGTTCTTATCCAATCGGGAGTCGATATTTTTAAACGTGTGATTGCTGCTGCTTCTACAAAGTTACCATGAAACAATAATCTATTTGTTCAATACGTACTATTTGTTGTATTTTAGAAGTTACACAGATTTATATAAAAATGAATCGATATTTGCTGCACTATTTTTCAGTGTTCCTTTTTTTGTGTCCACTAAATATTTTTAAATATTTTTTTAATTTATATTTAGAAGACAGAACAAAATAATAAGGATGTTGAAAAAAAAAAATTGTTAATTTGCTTATTTATTGAATGTGTAATTTTTTGTTAGTGCAAAAAAAAAGTTATTTTCTATCAAAAATTGTGTTTATTAACAATAAAAACTCATCGGTTGTCATTGCAGGAAATAGTTATAAAAAAGAAAAATCTTCTTATAAAAAAGGCTTACTATTGGAAAAGGGTATAATCAGCACCACTTAATAGAACGCCTATTGTGCATGCTAGACAAACAACATATTTCTCCAAGACTTGTGATGTCACAACCACAATTCTTGCTAAGAAGAGTTCCCAACTCAAGGGGAGATAACTTCAAACAAGGAAACACTACTACTTGAATTATTCAATAAGTTACAGAACTGGTTACGCATGTGTCATGCATTGTGTACTATTTGAACTGGAATTAATTTATTTTTAAATAATCGAAATTAAAATAAGAGACACCATAAAAAAAATCCCTATCATTCTTATTTTAAATTTGCGGAAAAAGCCCAATGAAGAATGTAAAAGGCAATTTATTTTATTATCATCAAAAGGACCAACATTATTTTTATTTTTCAAATAAACAAAATATATGTTAAAACATTCCTCAGTTTTGGGATTGAGTTATATTTTGAAAATTCGGTTTTTCAGAATTACAGCATATCACACACTTTTTCGGATCACTTGAAGATCCGTCATCCGAAAATGTCCACCTGAAAATATGCCACCATAAGTGCAATGTTTCTCAACCATTTTTTTTTTTAAAACTTCAGGCGACATTGTAAAGTAATTAAAACTCAGGGGTGCACTTTACATATTAATACGATAAAACTGACAATAGAAAAAGAGTAAATAATTTTATTGAAATTGAAGCATCTATTTTAAATAAACACACACAATCTATTATTATTATTATTTAACCAACAATTCTTTCTATAAGGCTTTTTTTCTTACATATTTTAATCACACAAAATACATTACAAAATATTTCTCAATTTTGGGATTGAGTTATGTTTGAAAAAAGAACAACTCAATTTTAATTGCAATTAACTAAATCAGTGACACACCTCTTACTAACTTTCTATTGATTACTCTATATATTGTTTTAACCCCCCACACACACATTAAATTTATATGCCATCTATACCTCTCGCTTCTGTTTCTCTCTCTCTCTCTCTCTCTCTGTCTGTCTGTCTGTCTGTCTGTCTCGCTCTCTCTCTCTCTCTCTCTCTCTCTCTCTCTCTCTCTCTCTCTCTCTCTATATATATATATATATATATATATATATATATATATATATATATATATATATATATATATATATATATATTTCTTTTTTTACCGAGTATACCTTGCACTGAACAATCGAAGTTGAAATAAATTTGTCATTCGTACATGTTTATCCCTCTTCTTTCATCTATCTTTATAATTGCTCTATCTCGTATATTGAGCTTAAACCATTTCATTATAGGTTTTATCTACTAAAAGTATACTTTTTGTTTCATATTTTATATATATATATATATATATATATATATATATATATATATATATATATATATATATATATATATATATATATATTAACAGTTGAGGGTAATAAAGAAGGGAAAGAATAAAAATATTGGAATCGTCTATTATAAATGAAAGGGAATATCCCCACAAGTAGCAATGTTATTTAACCCGGAGCTATGGAGGGCCAGATAGATAGATAGAGAGAGAGAGAGAGAAAGAGAGAGAGAGCGAGAGAAAGGGGGGATATATAGTGAGCAGAAAGAGACTAATTTTTGGATTTTATCATGTAATTTATTTTTTTATAATTAACTTGCTTTCTAAACTCACTTTTACCAGATTCAAATAATCTAACCCGAGTCCAATGGATGGCTCATTGTGCAACGTTTTTTTTTCTAGTAACTTTTATGTTTAAGTTATGCTTGTGCATGAAACGTCTTTACACGGTGTACTCTGGTGATTCTTTTAAAATACTATGTGCTATATGTGATAAGCATGCTCTCTCATTTGCTCATCGATGCATTTAATATGTCGTCTGCTTTTAGTAAATGCAGAACATCCTAATTGACAGGATGTATGATGCAAGAAACTGCAATATTCCATATGCATCTACATGAAAGTGACAATCTTTAAAAAAAAACTGAAAATATTTTGTCTTTTCTCTTAACCCTTAAATGCTTTTTGTTTCAAACATGACACATTCCAACAAAATGCTTATTTAATATAATATTCAACAAAAATGTGTCAAACTGCAACTGGTTTCAAATCTGCAACAAGTCTGTTTACAAGTGTGAGTAGGTATTAGTATGATGTTGCATCAGAACACCCACCAAATACATAATCAATATCTTTGATGATAATTTTTCTTTCCAAACCAATATACGGTACTTCTTTAGTTTAGCTGTGAATCAGAAATCAATTTTGAAGAGTTACATTCACTCCTGACCCAATGAACCGGAAGTAAAACTTATGTTTACCATTATTTTTAAATGATAACTTTTCGTTTTTAAAATTTTAAATAATAATAAAAAAAAATCAATGTTGACTGTTTGTTTGATAAAAAATTCAGACAAACTATTTGTTTTTATAAAGTTTTAAATTATACAATAAAAATCACTGATGACTATTCGTTTTATAAAATTTTATTTACATTATTAAATAAAAAACAATGTTTGCTGTTATTATTGTTCACTATTGTTCACTTCTAATTCTATATTATTTCCGGGTGATTGTTCAAAATTGAAAACAAATAAATTCTGATTCACAGCTAAACTAAAGAAGTGCCCAATATACATATACAAAATAAAAGTTTACGGGTTAAAGTGGTGACTATGTGAAACTTTACTAGGGTTAGGGTCCGGAAAGATTTGACTGTGGTGGGTTCTAGTGATATCTGAGTTTCAAATTTTACATAAATTTCAATTGGAAAAAAAAATCTTTTAGTAAGAAAACTATATTTTTGTTAAATCGGTACATATATAGCAAACTAAAATCGAAGATCATTTGTAATATGATGATTTATGTTAGAATGATAAAATAACTAAAAAGGGATTCAAAATAAAATATTTTAAAAACTCTGTTCATTAAATTACATTTTTGGAAAAGATGCAACTTTAGTTCACACTACATACGTTTGATTTTTTGACTATTTTTATTTTTAACTTCTTCATCTAGTATACTTCTGATAGGTTTTGTTTTTACTGCTTCATCATTTTCTTTTTCATCTTTTGTGCTAGTTGGTGAATTGTTATTTTAGTTGACTTTCTGGAGGTCTCTTTGATCTTCAAGTCGTCTGCTTTCTTCAGTTTCTTTTCTCTTTCAATTTGAAGCCGTCGATTATATCTCCCATATGCTAAGATCTGCTATCCCGGAACACTGTTATCACTAATTGTGTTATTGAAGGATATTCTTCTTCCTTTCTTTTTTTATTTACTAATGAGTCATCACTTATCAAGGCCAAAAGCTAACTGAGGATAAAGATTAATGGGATGGATGGATTGACAGTTGAATGATGAAGAATATTATGAGAGGATTGAAAATAATGAACGGAATGAACAAAATTCGATGACTTATGAGGACGCTTTATGATAAATATTTATCGATATTGGATTTGAAAACGATCATGCTGTAGCTTGCAGGGAAGCAATCCTGTGGTAACGTGTTCCACAGATAAGAAGTTCATGAAAACGTCTGTTACAGAGATGCTTGGATGCATCTAAAGTAAGTTGTTTTTTTAATTCAATCTACGGATTTAGCAATTAAGATCGACGGACAAAACCCTAACCCTAACCTAGAGATACTAGAATGCATCTATCTAAAAAAATCATGTTACGAAATTAAAAATTTGAAAAAAATTCAGCGGCAACAGTAATTAAACTATAAATAACATTTATTACTGAAAACTTTCATTATTGATAAGGTAACATACGTAATATATAGTTTATTAGTTTGAAAATTATTATAAATTGAATAATATTTATTCATATCGTCCGACGAACCCTAGATATTGCTGGCTTCCTGTTGATCCTCGAACCAGTCGGATCCTCGAACCAGTTGGCCTTGATAGAGAGGATGGCAAAAAGCCTGATAAATAACACCCTACCTGAGAGTTCAACATTCACAGGTAACATGAATTGGAACAAATACATTGAAGACATTGCCAAAGCTACTGCAAAGAAGATGGGCTCCCTCTACCGTGCTAGTAAACTCCTCACACCTGAAATTATCCTGTATCTCTACAAAGCCACCATACGCCCATGCATGGAGTATTGTTGTCATATCTGGGCTGGTGCATCATCCACTAGTCTCTCCCTCTTAGACAAGGTCCAAAAAAGAGTTGCCAACTTAATAGGTCCCTCACTATCCACCAAGCTTTAGCCCCTGCCCCATCGCCGAAATGTTGCAACTATGTGCCTGTTTTACAAATACTTCAATGGATTGTGCTCCGATGAACTTGCTGCTCTAGTGCTCCCTCGACGCAAATACACTAGAACAACCCGACAATCAGCTAAATCTCATCCATTCACTGTGGAGGTCCTCAGATGCCGGAGAGCCTTCTACTCCAATAGTTTCTTTCCTCGTGCTGCCGGCCTCTGGAACTCTCTCCCTGCTCCCTGTTTCCCCGACTGTACTGACATGCAGAGGTTTAAAACTAATGTAAACAGACATCTAGCTGCACAGCTCCCAACTTAGGACGACATCCAAAACCTACTCCCTAATTCTCAGTAGCCCCTTACGTCTACAGTGGTGGCCTGCCTTGTTTGGGGTGAAATATCTTAAAAAAAGAAAAAGAAAAAAAGTCACTTATATGGGATGCGACCTGTGTCAACACTTTTGCATCCTCATCAGTAACAGAATCGGCAACAAACCCTGGACATGCAGCAGCATCAGCAGAGAACCAAAAGCAATCAAAATATGCCGGTCTTCTCGGCAGGTTTGTGTTCCAGCTGATTGCCTTGGAGACCGGTGGAGCGATAGGCCCCGCCATGTGTGACTTTTTCAACAGCCTTCGTCTGTTAATGACGCGCCACACCGGGAACCACTGTGAAGTGACTTGGCTTTACCAGCGCCTCTCCATCGCCACTATTTGTGGAAACGACTTGAGCCTGCCAAGCCAGCAGGACAACTGATGAAACTTTCTGATATTTGCATATTAGTTTCGATAAAGGACATTTTATTAATTAACTATTATTTGTTGTTACATTCCCGAAATGTTATTGACGTTGGACATTTTCCCCTTTTATATTAATTTTTTTTTTCATTTGTAATATATTTAAATTTCTGTTTAATAGATTATGTAGATAATGATGATGATGATGATGATGACGACGACGACAACGACGATGATGATGATGATGATGATGATGATGATGATGATGATGATGATGATGATGGTGGTGGTGGTGGTGGTGGAAAAATTGTGTACAAAAATAAATTGTCAATAAATTAATAAAAAAATTAATAAAAAAACAACAACAACAAAATAATTTAAGAAAAACATTGTTGTTAAATAATTTTATCCAGACTTAAAACAAAGCGCACATTAGATATATTTTAGTGAAAAGGAAATGGCTGCTGATATTTTCTTCAATTTCAAATTTATGTTGACGGATATCCAACGTTGACGAATGGCGATTGCTTTATGTTTGATTTGTAAGCCACAATCAGCAGATAATGGCGATCAGCGCTTCTTCTTTTAATGATTAGACAATTAATATTTCATTAAATTTTTTTCAAAAAAAAACAAAACAAATTTGAGGTACACCACCTGGAAACCTTTCAGGTTGGATCAGTTGAGAAATTCTCTCTTAATGAATATAATTTAGATTAAAAATTATATGATTTTGTATTTTGCTTTTCCATTATAAAAATATCACCTTAGAGTCCTTATTTACTTGTCTCCTCATGAGAACAAAGTTAGACACAAGATTTTTTTTTTAATGTAGCGAAAATCTAGTTCCCTAAATCATCGAATTCGATTTAATGCCTATTTTATATGCTGGCATGTGTTGGACAGCTTTTAGAAATTGACTTCCAAACTAACCTATTTCTGGCCAGATCTTTATTTATTCCTCTTTCTCTCAAATCTAGCCTCATCACTTCCTCCCATGTTTTCCTTGGTCTTCCCCTGCCAACTGACTCTGCTACCTCAACTGTTCTATATCTACTAACCCAAGAACTCTTATCAATTCTTTCAAATTGACCAAATCAACAAATATCTCCCTATACTGTCCAGATTTAATCTTCCTCTGAGGCCATCAGATGTAAGCCTATACTTACCTGGCACACGCTAGGAAGTAAGTGTAGTATCTGTTCCGATGGATACTGCACCCTATAGACGGATGTCGTCTTGTCCTTCGGAGCTTGATTCCACCCGTCTGTGGGTTTGTCCTGTGCAGTTCTAGGAGGTCCACCTTCCCAGGCTTCGCCTCCCCTCTTTGGGGAGGAGTAAGTTTATTGCTTACTGCTTGAGGCGCCCCTACCGGGGAATGCCGACGGGGCTGCCCAGGCAATTTTTAATGGCCAGAGTGCTCACTTTCTCGGGCGCTGGCTTTTCAAACCCCACTTACTCGACCCAAGCTGTGGTCACATCTTACTTGTGGGAGTAAGATAAAACTGGCCTTGTGCCTAACTCCTGCAGAGGAGTAAATAAATATCTTTAAGACACACACTACACATTCATCGTATCATTCTCATATCATTTCTCTCCATGCAGCACATATCCTCAGTGCCCCGGTTTCACTTCCATATATCATCACACTGTAGACACATGCAATAGCGGTAACTCTCTGCTGGTTAGTAATGGAAGAAGTTCCCTATGATTTTGTGTTTTTCTTCTCCATTACAAAAATATCACCTTAAGAGTCCCTATTTACTTGTCTCCTTATGACGACAAAGTTAGACATAAGGTCTGCTTTTAATGTGGGGGAAACTCCCAGCTCCCCAAAAGGGTTCATTAATTCTGTTTTGTTGAATATACTGAATTACTTTAGTGGAATCATAGCTGTGGTAGAACGACAAGCGGCTCGAATGTAAACCATTGAAGAGACTAACACATCTGTGATTAATAAGATATAATATTTTTCAAACTTTATGTCATGTATTATTATAAAAAAAAATATTTTAAAAGGGTATGGTAGGTTGTAGGTTTTAATAAGACAAAAACAAATAATTGGAGACAGTATATGTGATATTTTTCTTTAAAAACTTATCTATTTTTCAGGAAATCATTTAATCTGTTAATAGAATCTGTCTGTGATGGTGGAAAATATTTTGATATTTCAAGAAAAACTCTCCCCTCCTCAAAAAAACAAATAGATTTTTTTTTTCGTTTTTAAAGAAGAAAAGTACCAAGATGGCTCTTATATTTGGATGCATCCTATATACGTAAAAATAAAATTATATTTTAAAATGTTCAATCTTGCAATTGGCTCTGCCTAAAGATTAATTTGCCCAACAAAATCTTCAGACAATCTATTGTTTTTATTTTAGGTTTTGATCACCACATCTATAAGATATTTGTGGCGTCTTTGTCTGTCCGTCCAGGGATGCAGTTGAAAACAAAGCCCGATATCAAGAGCGAACACAACTTTTCTTGAATAAAATTTTATGAGAAATCCAGTGCTGGTATTAATTTTCTGTTATGGGATATACGTTCGCATCGAACATCCATCTGACGTTTTACTTTATCCAAATGAATACATGCGAAAGTTGGGCCAATTTCTCGCACTAATGGTAAACTTAAAACACTTCGACTTCAAACAATAGACACACCATCTTTTTTTATATATATGACTTATGCATATGCGATTTCAGTAACTAATTTGCATATTGGTTTTGAAACAGGACATTTTGTTAATTAACTATTATTTGTTATTCTTTTGTAATTCAATGATTGTTTGATTTCCTGTTCAAATGTTGCTTTCTTTAGAAGGACCGACTTGATTTTCAGGAAGTTGCGATCTATTTCTAAATTGCAAGTGAAAATGAAAATTGATTTCTTCTTTCTTTCCCTTTCTTTATGCTCACATTTAAAAGATAAATATATTTATATTGAAATTACCAAAATGTTCATGCGTATCTATCTATATGATTGAAAAAAAGAGACAAACGGAAAACAGGTTATAGTGCAGGAGAAAAACAAAAACAAACACAAGAGATTTGACCGGTTTCGTTCGTGTTATCAAACGTCTTAACGAAACCGGTCAAATCTCTTGTTTTTGTTTTTCTCCTGCATTCTAACCTGTTTTCCGTTTGTCTCTTTTTTCACACATTTTGTCTACCACTGCATTTCATTTTCATGACTTATCGTGTACCTTACCATATATGAATAAATGAGACAGATTTTGGTTTGTGTTTACAACAAAGTTATGAATGAAATGTTTATTATTTTGATTTAATGTTTTAGTTATTTCAAGTAGCGAACTTTGCGAACCGATAGTGAGCCGGCAAAGGCAGCTAGTTTACGAATAAAAATGGAAGCATCTGGTTCAGGAAAAAGAGCAGTATAGCGGGGTACTCATTAATTCCTGAGTGGGCGTATGTGTTAGTAATAAATAAAATCACTAATTTTACTGTAGAATATAACGTTTAATCTGACATTCACTGTACTTTTTGGTTTACTGACAAATCACCGCTTATCAAGGCCAAAAGCCACTCGAAGACAAAGGTTAAGGAGATAGATGAATTGTCGATTTAATAATGAAGAATATTTGAGAAAAGTGCAAATGTTACTTATGGAGATAGATTATGATAAGGAATTCCCTTATTTTGTCCTTTAGTCCTCACATTCCATGAGCGATATTTCTGACAAAGGGGGAAGAATTGCTGCTTTCTGGGTCGGAATCTATCCATCTAACACTTATCATTGGCTAGTGGGGTGACGTGGGTTTCTTCTGTTTCCCATTACTTAAAATGTTAGACATTTTAGCCATTTATTACAAGAGCGAACAAAACAAAAAAGGGGTGAAAAAACAAATAGGCAACAAATAAATATTACCAAAGGCAAGATAAGTTACTCTTCTGCCTACCTGGATAAGTTTATTTGTGTTTCAACTTATTTTAAAGCGTTTTTTGGTAAAAACAAACAGTGTTCAGTTAGAACGAAAAAGAAGATGGTGTCAATAAGCAATGCACATGTACTCCTGATAATCGATAAAAAATCGAAAAGTAAACAAAATACTGGTAGAAACACATCCAATAAATGTCACCAATCGTGCGAAAATGTGATGTTCGAACAGTATTTTGTTTAATTTTCGATTTTTGAGCGATTATCAGGAGCCCATGGGGTACACGTGCATTGCTTATCGACGCCATCTTCTTTTTCGTTCTAACTGAACACTATGTTTGTTTTTACCAAAAAAAACACAAAACGCTTTAAAATAAGTTAAAACACAAATAAACTTATCCAGGTAGGTAGAAGAGTAACTTATATTGCTTTTGGTAACATTCATTTGTTGCCTATCTGTTCTTTTTCACTTCTTTTCACTTCTTGTAATAAATGGTTGAAATTTTATTTTTTATATAATTGTGTTTAACAGTAACAACATATTAAGAAATAAAAGTTACTGCACATGTGTATTGTTAATCTGGCCCAAACTTATAATCGATCAAGTTCCCCAATTTTTGGAAAATGAACACACTAGTCTCTTCACACAGATTAGACCCTAAGATGGAATGGGGGGGAAGGATACTCTTTGTTTTGGGTTGCCTTTTCTAAAAACTACTGAATTAGCAGTTAGATAAAGATGTTTTCTTTTTTTTTCTATTTTTACTTTTGGGATCACCACTTATCAAGGCCAAGAGCCACTCAAAGATATAAATGATGTTAATGAGACGAAAATGATTGCCAGCCGAAAGATGAGGAACACCATGGAAGTATTAACGTTGATCAATGGCATGAACTGCATTTGATTATTTATGGAGTGGTTTATGAGAAGAATTTGTTGACATTAGATTTGAAGACAACTAAGATGTAATCAGTCAGGAAGTAATCCCGCGGTACTGTGTTCCACAGGTAGAAACCCTTTGCAAAGAAGTTTTGTCCATTGAAATTCTGCCTGATGCTAGGCACATGGAAGGAGAAAGTAAAGTTAAACTATTTCATGATAAATTACTAGTTAGCCACTGTCCAGCCATCAGTTAAAAAAAACTGTATGGAGTGATGGTTATGACCACACTTAAAATTTGCATCTGGAACCCCCATCTTGTTCAAAACATTAATCACCCGGAAACTGTTTAGGCATACAACAAAACGAATACCCTTCATCAGACACCTGCCATACTCTGAATGCCCTGCTTCCCTGGACTTGGATTCATTGACGTGCCGACATCTAGCAACTGACTTGGAAAACATCCACAAAATTATTAACCACCTCTCTAACAGTCAGAAAACAGCACAGCTCCCATGACTTTCGGAAACATTTTTTCACGCTCAGAAGGAGAGTAGAAAGTGGTTTACTTTCGGCAGCCTCGTAACTCTCGCTTTTCTTATTTTGTCGTTTAGTCATCACATTTCATGAGCGATGTTCCTGACAAAGGGGGAAGAATTGCTGTTTTCTGGGTAGGGATCTATCCATCTAACACTTGACGTTGAAGTGGTAATTTTTTTTTAGCTTCTTACATCAAGTGGCTTCATGCCTTGTCTGGAACGATTTTCATAAAAAACAGAATTGCTGAAGCATGGAACAAACTGTCTGTATCGATTGTTGGCTGCCGAGACACCGCATCCTTTAAAACCTTCACGCCTCCTGAAATTCGCCAAAACTATACCTAATGCACCCCCCCCCCCCACACACCTGCATGTGTACATGCATATTTGATGAGTTGGAGTGCAACTGAGCACTGTACACAAGGATTTCATTACCTATACAATTTTCTAGGCAATTTTCTGTGTGTACGTACGTTATCACCCTACACCCCTTTTCTAAAAGATGGAATTGTTCGATTACCAAGATGCAACAACAATGAATTTTTTAAATTTCATGATGTCACTGTTGTGTCAAACTTGAAACTGACTAAAGCATACTTTCAAGGATTACATTATTACATCAGGATCAATAGTTTTCCTTAAGGACCCCCCCCCCCCCCCCATAAACAACTATATAAAGTAAGATATCAGACCGTGAGCTTTTTACCCAGACCGTTTATCATCAATATCAGTGGCACCATGTTTCCGTGATTTTGCGTTGTCAACGTTCGGGCAGGTCTCGGAAGTGCCCGAGAGTTGATGCGGCAAAAACTGTCCAACAACAAATTGAAGACTGGCAGACGATAAATTCAGACGAAGAAAATCAAAGTAAAATGCATATATAAAAATAAAATACATATATAAAAATAAAGAACGAACAAACCATAGGTAAACAACTGTTATTAAGTAGATGTTTATTTACTTATTTTTTTCAAAGGAACCATTGTTAATAAAATGTTTTGAAATAAAATGTTTTTTGTGCACTGGAAAGTTTCAAAAGATGATTTTTTTTTTATATATAAAAAACAACGAAACCACTGTTTTTAACCAATTTCTTGTTTGTTTTTTTTCATTGTTTTTCAATGTTTTTTTTCTTTTTAATATTTTCTGGGTAAAGGTTTAGTTATTTTTTCACTAGAAGTGACTTTTGCTGACAGAACTCAATGAGTCCTTAGGGAGATTCAACGCACTGACACAGATCGTAGAAATTCCTTTTTTTTAATGTGCTGCAGATCGTAAAAATTAATTTCTTCGAAAAGTTATCGTCTGCTTGCTGCAACCTGATTGGTTAATAGTTTTGTCAACTCTCGGGCGCTTCCGAGACCTGCCCGAATGTTGACGACGCGAAGTCACGGAAATGCGGCATGTTCTCTATAAGACTACTTTACCAGTTGGTGATAGGGTTGTTAAAATTAGATCACTAACTGTATGGCTGAATATCTAACAAGAATCTTAATAAATTAATATTTAATTGTTCCCATTTACTTGCCTCCCCACGAGAGCAGAGTTAGGCACAAAGTCGGTTTTTAATGTGGGGAAAATCCTCAAAAGGAGAATTCTGGATTGGAACAAAAATAAAAATTGCCTCCGTCTAGAAGGATTTCGCCTTCACTGACTGAGGACAAAAATGATGAAGTGTAGTATCAGAACAGATACTACATTTGGTATTTATCTAACGCCCACAGGTCAGGAAAGTGAGATTGAAAAGCCAGCGTCCTAGAGGAAGAGCACTCTGGCCTACAAAAAATGGCTGGGACGCCCTGTCGGCATTCTCTGGTAGGAGCGCCTCAGGCGATTAACAATAAACAAACACCTTCTCAAAGGGTGAGAAGGAAAAGCCTGGGAGGGTGGACCTCCTAAAATTGTACAGGACAATACCTCAGACCGGCGGAATCAAGGCTCGAAGACCAAGACGGAACCGGTCTACAGAGTGTAGCATCCATTGGAACAGATACTACACTTTGCTCCTCGCCAAACGGCCAAGGATTGATATTTAATTGTTGAATAACCTCAAGAGGAAAATGTCCCACTCCCTTCTACACTTTCATGCTTATATTTTGCATCCAACTTTTTTTAAAAAAATTAACAAAACATGAGAAACTTTTTAATAGTTAAATATTATACTAGTATTTAAAATGATGTTCAATTCATAAAAAATATTTAAATTTATTTCCCATATTAAAAAAGAAATTTTGTCTGCAAAAATAATAACTCGTTAAAGTATTTTCAACAGCAACAGTATAGCTTTTTTGGGAGGAAAGACCGACCCCGTACAATATTTTGTGCGATACAAGAATCATCAAATATAAGCAACAACGATATGTATTTATTTAAGTGACCTACACCGTTGGGTGTAGGTTTCCGATACTTAGTAATAAAGTTTGACCACCAAAAGTATTTTCTTAGAGTAATTTACTCCTCTCCAGGAGTTAGGCACAAGGCCAGTTTTTATCCTACTCCCACAAGTAAGATGTGACCCAAGCTCGGGTCGGAAAGTGGGGGTTGAAAAGCCAGCGCCCGAGAGAGCGGAATATCTTCAAGTGAAGATAACTTCACTCAGCTGTCCAGAAAACGGCTGTCTTCGTTGGTGCCTGAAAGCTGCCCTGTAAATCCTAAAGAGTCTGGAAGTAGTCTGTCAAAGGTTCGGTAGAAATTAATACGCCCTGGAGTCTGATTGGTCTTCGTATGACCAAACCACCTCACAGGGGCTGCTCTCCGCAAAAGGAAATAAATGTTAATGTTTATGACGGCTACATCTTAATTAAGAAATGACTACCTGTAGATTCTAATTTATTAATTCTAAAATATGAATTTAACATTATAATACAAGTGGATTTTGAAAAAAAACTATTTTATAATAAACTAATTCAATTATAATTAATATTAACCACTTTCTCTTTAATTCGAGAAAAATAAAAATAAAAACTTACAACTTCTGTAGACTTATTTTGAGAGTTATGTTGAAAAGTTTTCATGGATATTATACATATAGATAATTCTGTATGTGTTTAAACAAAGTTCATGTTTTACTGGTTTTAAGATTAAAATGAAATTTGAGTTTTGAAAGATTTTCATTTCCAAATAAAGTGATTATTTTATTCTGCTCTTCAGGGGAAGAATGTAAAAAAGTAATATGAATAATAAAAAAAATATATATATATATATATATATATATATATATATATATATATATATAGTATGGAAAGAGAATCAGGGCTTCGGATCAAAGTGTAGTATCTGTTCTGTCCTCTGTCAGAGGAGGGGGGAATACTCCTAGACTGAGGTAATTTTTATTATTTTAAATCCCTAATGAGCGACCCTATTTTGGAGGCCAATAATAGGTACTCTAAAAAAAAGTTAACTTATTCAGATGATTATTTAATTTTTTTTTTAATGATATATACACTGATGTAAACCATTACAAATCTTTTTAAAAGATAAAATCCGTCTTTATTAAAACAAAAAAATAATAATGGAACAGTAACAGTGTCTAAGTCTTGGTATATTTAAATGTTCAAATAAATTGTTATTATAAATATTATATATATATGTATATATATATAAATTTGCACTTTGAACATGAAATTTAGCAATAATGTTAAAGAAATAAAACGGTTATATGTCCATCCTCTGCTAGCTTAGATTTGGGTGGATTCTAAAATAACCATTATTGGATTGTTTTCATTAAAAGAACTATATATATATATATATTTGGAAGTAAGGGAACTCAGTAACAGAAATGAAATTCTAAGGGGGAAAAGCGAATATTTGAGATATTATATGTGAAAAGTATTCAATGATTGGAATATTACCGGTGAAGATATAAAAGATTTTTCGCACACATTGTTATTTAAAATCCTTCAACATTTTCTCTTCTCGTTTTTATACACAAAAAGATCTCTGGGGGTTCAAAAATCACTTTTTTTACTTAAATATTAAAAGTAAAACATGTAAATTATTCAAGTCTTCGTTTTATGAACGGACGTGATATTAATTTAAAATTTAGTTCTGCTAAATAATTGCGTAAATTGTTGGGAATAATGAAGAGAGATTTTCAAACAATTCTAATAATCGCATTTTAATTTACATTGAAAAATAAGATTTAAAAACTGCACTATTTTTTTTTTAAAGAAAACAAAAAAAAAATTATTTTTTTCTTTTTATTTTAGAAAAAGACTTTATTTCATATATTGACAATTATCGCGTAAAATATAATTTATATAACAAATATTTAGCTCTTAAAACGAAGTCAATTCTTAACAAAAAAAATGGCCATAAAATCGGTGATCATATTTTAATGCATTGTCGTACAGAATCTGAACCCCGATTTAACATCCAGAGAAAAATCTAAAAGGGGGAGGAATATACTCAAAACTTTAATCCGAAGATCGAAAATAGAACGGTTTTTAAAGAAATTGGTAATAATACGCTTAGAATAACATTTCGCGCACACACACGGGGAGAATATATTGTTAAATATTTATTTATAACAACACGGATATCATAAAAAAAGGCGAACAATCGGATGGATGACACAAATATGAATTTAATGGGCACAGGCGTAAAAACAAGTTTATTAAATCAATTTAAAAAAAAATAAAGATGTTTTTTTTAATCAAATTGTCCAGTCGTTTTCATAGATTTATCATCGGTGTGGCCTAAAAGCGAGCAGCGGCAGTAACAGAAGCATTTCTGCCAGTTTTAATAAAAATAAAAATCACAATTTTGTAGCCATTTTTCCCCAACTTCGTGATATTCAATTTTGCATTCGTCTGGTTTTCACTGCTCCTACGTATAAGAGAGAGAAAAAAAATCATAAAAAGTATATAAAATGTGTATTTATGTAAGTATGAATCAGTACGATAATTAAAGGGGGAGGGGAAAGAGGATTTTTTTTTGTTTAAAAAAAAAATAAATAAAGGGTTTAAGACGACGACGACGACATTATTTGCGCTAAACGAAAAGATTATTATTCTAGGACCTTTTTTTTTTCTTCAACCAATAAAGGAATATAGAAAGGAAAATATGAAGGAGCAAGAGGAAGGAAGAAAGAGAAGGAGAGAAAAATAAGATGGTGAGATGATGTCCTGAAAAATTGATAAAATATTGTGTAATTTGAGGCATGAAAACAGATCTACTGCTATAACTGCTGCTGGGTCGCCGTCGCCGCCTGCTGAGCCATTAGCAGCCAAAAAAAAAAAAAAAATCCCGACGACGATTGACCAATGGTTACAAGCGAACGATTCGTTATTCGGAAGTCTTCGGTATTGTCCGTGATGAACTCAGTCATGTGTAGTTTACGGCAACCAGCCAATCAGAAGCTAGTGCGCTAGTCACATGGGGATACGAATATATGAATAATTATTCTTCGTAAAACGAGTCTGAACTCGGAAGTTTCCGTTGTTTTCTGACAAGCTGAAAGTTTTCATCAACAGCGGCCATCTTGCGTTAATTTCAGGTGATCGGAACATTTCAGAATTCTCACAGAAAACGATTTTTAAATTTGGCGACCTTGTACTTCTAATCGCCAGGGAGATAGATACTATCTCCCAGTAAGATTTTGCTTCGAATATAGATATATATTTTTTAGATTCATTGTGACTTTAGAACATAATGAATCGCATATCATCGGCTTTGTGCCCGAAGATTCATACCGAGTAAACCATGAAGGGATTGAATTTTAGTCCCTGAAAAATATGATCATCGCTAACGGAGCCATGGCTGTGGACGGGTTTGCAGCCTCTAAACCGCCATTGCATTTAAAGGATTATTATACGGAACGAAAAGCTTGAGATTGTTGCAAAAGTGGAAGTGCTTTAGTTAACATCTATACAGGGGAGTTATAACATGGCCGACCCCCAGCTTGTCGAAGGCCCTCCTCCAGCCAAGAGGCCAAAGCTTGCGTCACCTGCTCTACCAAGTGATAGCGGAGGTATGTGACTTTTTAAGAGTTTTTCATTATATTTTAATATTCTAAGGCTCTTTTATACCCCCTTTATTCTATGATTTAGTAATCCTGTGTGTTTTCTTTGCTGTGTTATAAGCAGACGTTGTATACGAATACTGCTGACTACATGCGAGTGCTTGTGTGTTTTTGTTTGTCAATTCTTTCTTGTACTCGGTGTTTTTGTTATCATACATGCCGTCCCTATATTGACGTGATGTTACTCAATATATTTACCCTTTATATACTAATCTTTAGATCTATGTTTCCTTACTGTTTATTAAATTTCAAAAATATATATTTTCATGGACAATTTTTAAAAAATGAGGTTTCTTTTTTTTTTCCTTAAAAAAAGGAAAAGTAAAAAGACTGAAAGTCAACACTGGCACTGCTTAGTGCTTCTACTTGGAAGTATGCAACTGTCGTCGATCGACTAAATTCATTTATTTATAGATTATATTTAAAGTCGTAAATTGAAATTTAAAAGAAAAAAAACGTTTATTTATTTTTGAAAAAAAAATTTATTTTTTAAATGCTATAATTTTGTAAACGTTACTTTTTATTCATTTTTTATTTTTTTTCAAATTCTAGATGCTTTTACGGAGTTCGATTTGAACGAAGAGTTACCTGATGAGTTGATTAGTACCAATAATTCTGCGAACGATGGGTCCCACAATGGAACGAATGATTCGTCTCAAGTTCAGTCCGGTCAAGAATCGACGGCACCATCACAGCAAAGGCACCCATCATCACATCAACAGTTATCTCATTTACTCCAACCCCCTCCTGTCTCTACCCATTCGGGTGGTAATAGTATTTCGAGCCCACACAGCTCCCAAAACCAGGGGCCTACAACCGCCGGACCACAACCACCCTCCAGTAACAGACAGATAATCTCCAACATTAACTCCAATGTTGGGATCAACAACACTGTGAAAAGTCCATTGTCTACGAATCTTTCTTCTCCTCCTCATGGATCGGTCAGTAAAACAGGAGGGACACCGTCGCCCCATGTTGTCAGTCCTGACATGCCACTGACCAGTAGTACCAGTAGCTCATCTTTTTCATCGTCTACTGTCGGGATTACTGGAGGTGGTGCCACTGGGGCCGGTACCGGCGGTGGAGGTAATGGAGGCAACACCCACCTTGGAGGAGGACCTTCCTCAGGAGTTGCCCTAAAATCAGTGTCCTCTCAGCCGGCCCTAACCCAAAGTACTCAGAGCATTTCGCAAACTCCTCACAACAGTCATATTTTAAATGGACCACACTATTCGCCTATGAGTGCGCCAGGCCCTGCCGCCAGGGAACCACCCCCTAACCTGACCGCTGGAGGTCTTTCCATACCCCCAAACAATGTTATGAGTGCACAGATACAACTACCGACCCATTCCGTTGGTGCTGGTCACCCAGCACTGACCGCGGCGGCCGGAGCAGGAGGTGGAGCAGGAGGTCCACCGGCTCCCCAGACCCCCATGATCAAGGTATCTATATCTTTATATATATATAATATACAGCCATATATATCTATGGCACTAGTGCAATTTAACATCACCAAGCAAATTTAGAAAGCCATTCTTAACATTGGAGGGGGTGGTGTTAACTCCTTGTCTCCGACGAAACTCCTAAAATGAAAACAATTAATATGCTTGGGGATGTTAAACTGCACTAATGTCATAGCTAGCTATTATTGTCTCGTATACACTCTTACTATTATAAGATGATATATTACGTATATATGTTTTTGTTTCAGTATTTACATCAACAGTGCACAATATGATGAGTAGAACTTAGTGGTAGATAAAAATATACTTATGGTGAGTGAGCTACACAGAAACGTTTGTTTCATTTCCGAGGGAAGGTGTCAATGAACGCTATACACTATCTTGATCATCCACCGGTACCTTCGGTTTCACGAAAACTCAACTCGCAGAGTTAAAGATACCAAATGTGGCCGATGTTTTGATGCTTCGGCATTAAAACCATTCCAGAACCCAGAGTCATCATCTGATGAAGGGTTTATTAGAAGCAATGCTGTTGTACAGTTATTGTATGAACTTGTATATATATATGTACATATACACGTGTGTGTGTATATATATATATATATATATATATATAATTTGTGGGTGTCTACATATATAGGTACTTTTATAGAATTTGAACTGAACTGTTTTCTTTTAAAATCTAACCCTAAGTTTTAGATTTAGTTAGGCAAAAGTCGGTTTTGTTTGGTTCAAATTCTGTAGAAGCACCCATATATATATACCTGGATATGTCTTTATACGTATATATATATATATATCAAACATCCACGGTTCACATTAATCGGCGGTTACTTCTCTTATTCTGTCATCAATTTATTCCCCTAAAAAGTTAAATCTCTAGTGTTTTTATAGACAAAACAAACCCTATCTGTTAGAACTTGGATTGCATCCACATCTGTTAACGAAAACTTAAAATTGTATAAAACCTTAAAGATGTTAATATTTCTTATAAAAACAAATGCTAACCCAAAATTTACATAACAGAAACTTATATGCAATTTTCTTTTCGACATTAACACAAAAAATATAACTATTATTGGCATTCGCTTGTAAACAGCTTTCACTTCGCACACCCTCCCGAGCACTTGTCATTCTTCTTTTTTCATAACTAAAAAATACTCAGATTTCACTAACAAAAAATATACTAATTATAAACAACTAATTTCTCTCTGGTAATTTTAGATAAAAAAATTTGGTTTAGCAACTATTTAATAATAAGAGTACATGTTTCACATGTGTCAATCAGAATGTTTATATATATATATATATATATATATATATATATATATATATGTATATATATAATTATGTAGATAGATTCATTTATTTAAAATCTTATGTGAAACTAAAATACTGAGAATTTATTTAATATCAACAAATGATAAGATTCTTCATATTTTTGGTAATTTCTTTTACGCATAAAATATCCTAAAAGTACATTTTAGTAAGTATTGCATACAAACTTATGTGTGAAAGACTTTCTAGACTTATTTAGTTATTTCTTAAAAAAAAAACGTGTATTAAAAATAATAAAAGAAAACTAAGTTATTTTAAAATTCAATTTGTTTTTACTGTTTCATTTTTAACATAACAAATTATGAGAATTATTATTAGTTCAATAATTCCTTTGCTCGTTCAAAATCTAATATTTCTCTCCCATTTTGACAAACTCTCATTTTTGCGTAGATTCATTTTATAAAAGAAATTCGAGATTTTTATTTTTATCGTTAGATAATGATAATAATAATAAAGATAATAATAATAATGATAATAATAATAAAGATAATAATAAAAATATAATAGCAAAAAAAGTTGATTTTTATGTAACGTTTTACACTTTCAGTTTTATGTAATTTGTTTCTTTTTTCGTATTAATTGTTAAAATAAAAACCTTAACAAATGAGCGTAAAATTTTTATTAAATAACTGAGAAAATTTATTTTGTTTCACTTTTAAAAAAATATTAATAAATTGTTTATGTAAAAACTTCTTATTGCCCGAATCATGTCTTGTTTTCAACATTTGATAGTTTTTTTTTGTTGATAAAAACAAGAAACACTAACATTTTATTCTTCTAAACCTTTTAAATTTACACATAATTTTAATGACTTTATTTTTTTATATTCTTTGTAAAATAAATATCTATAATTTTTATCTTTTAACAAAAAAAAAAAAATCCTTCGAAAACCGATTCGAAGCATTTTCATATTTTTGATGCCAGACATTATTTTTTTTAAAACTCGCTTTTATTCGTATTTAAATTTAGTTTTTACTTCGGAATTATTTTTTAACATGAATTCTTCAATATGTTGTAAATTAAATAAAATAATACAAGAAATAGTTCATTTAAAAAAAATTATTATTTAAATATTTTCCTTTTTTATTAAAGTCAAAATGAGTTAAGCCTTTTTTCGATATGAAGCGTTTTTCATAAATGCTCATCGCCATTTCTCATAATCGTTGAAGAATTTCTTTCTTGTTAGGAATTTGTATATATTAAGATGTCGATGGAATTATGAGAAATTAGATTTGTTTCGTGTTGTTATAATCCAATTATTTCATTTGTTTTACTATTGCGATCTATTTCTATTTTACTATCGTATATATATTTCCGAATTCCTTCGGAATGGGGGAAAAGCTTCTTTCGGATTTGTCGGAGAATTACATTTCCTTCCTCGCAAGAATAGTTTAATTATCACCTTTTTATTTATTTTTTAAACGAAATACAAACACTTACGTTCGATCTTTAATTTTAAAAGAGGATTTTTTGTAGTTTTTAAACAGATTTAAAACTGAAAGAAAATTTCTATTCCGTGTTCGTTTATCTAGTTCTTCTTCGGTCAAATGCATTTCTTTTTCTAAAATTCCTTCCTTCCTAAGAAAGATTCTTTCATTTGTATATCAATATTAAAAACGAATAAATAAAGAAATACTTTCTACATTAATTAATAATTCTTATATTCATCGTTGGAATCCGATTGTTTTTTTTTTTTATATAGAGATTTACTTTTTTGTCATCCCCCACTATTAATTATTTGGAATTCTAATTTAGAAGGATTTCCATTTTTTTTAAAAATTTATTTCCACTCTGTTTCAATATTTTTTCCCCTACAAAAAGGAACCTAAACGTGATTTTAAAGTACATCATCACTCAGCGAATCCTAATATTATGACTGCGTCGTCTTTTTCATTGTTTAACAACTTCCTTATTCCACAATGAAGTGTATCATCTTTTTTACACGCTTTTCTTTGTCTTTTTATCTTCGTCCATTGCACGAAACTAATCTTCATGAAATAAAGTGAACAAATCATCCATCACTACTTTGAAAAAAAAAAAAAAAAATATTTTAATGAATAAAAGTATTTCCTTTTCGGAAAGAGCATGTCTACTATAGAACGAATATTCATTTTTTTTTGGGGGGGGGGGGGTATCCCTTCATTCTTTTCCCGTTTTATAACCCAACTAGAAATGTTGAATTTAAGCTTTATTTGTCGTTTAAATTATGAGTGTTTATTATAAAATATTGTAGTCAATAATAAAATACATCCTAATATTGACTGAGGTATTTAAAAATTAAAAATAAAAAGGAGAAAAGGGCCCAAAATGCATTGTGTATGATGTCATTAGTAACAAAATCGCTTATTATTCGCTCGTTTCAAGAATTCTCTTTCTCTCTCCCTGTCTATCTTTATCTCCATGCTTTGTTTAAAAAAAAACCTCTCTCCGTTTTCATTAAAAGTATCTTAATATCTTCTTACGTTATTGCATTTATATTATTTTTTTGTTTATACATTTTATTTCCGATAACTAGGTTTTTTTTTCAATTATTTTTCACAGATCAGTATTAAAAAAAATAACTTAACCCTTTTTATTTTATTTTTTCGTAAATATTATGGCGAAAACAATTAGGTACTTTACAATAAAATTTATGTAAAATTCATATTTATACTTATTTGTATATAAAGCCTATGAAAATAAATCAAACTTTCATTTTTATGTGTTTTCATTTGCGATTTGGTTTCCATTCTTCCAGATCTTCCGTGAAACATCCTAAACCCTAAAAATGCTGTGTAAGAAAAAAAAAGGGGGGCCCAAATCAATTTCATCTTCGTTAGGAAAAAAAGGATTGATTTTATAAATACAACTAAAAATATTTGAAATGAGTCAGCAAATTATCGAGAATCACTTTTCTGTTAACTGATCATATTAAATCTGTTTTTAAAGAAATATATTAGAGTATTCTCTTTTGAAAATAATTTGAATATCGATCAAATTGCATTTCCGTGTTTTTATTTCCTATAAATTAAAAATTGCTAATTTAAAACAAATTATTTACTTTAAGTTTCACTTTTGGCATATTTGAAGTTGTCTTTAATCGAATACAAAATGATAATTTTACTCATTCAGATGTAAATTATAAAATAAAGATTACACAATTTAAGTGTAATATTTGAAAAACAAACAAACATTGGAAACAATATTGAAATCGTAATTCTTTCAATCTCTCCACTAAAAGTAGCTGTGTAATTCGAAAAAAGACCATCTTTCTAAATATTTCTTTTAGACATCTGAAGATCTAAACGCGTTCAATTATTCTTTTTTTGTCACGTTTCCACTTTCATCATTTTCAATCAGTTTTTCACAAAAAAATATTCCATTTTATTTTTAAGTAGTCTTCAGAAAGAAAGAAAAAAACATTTCTCATTTTCCTAAAAATGGGAGATATATATGCAACTTGTGTTTATAAGTAATAAGTGTTTGCCCAATAAAAATAATAAACGAGTTTTCGTTATGAATACTAGCATAATAATTTCTATTTTTGAACTTATCACTTTAGTAAATAAACATAATTTACCTTAATTACTCTTGGAGATATAAACAAAGCAGATGATATTATTCTAGTTGTCAATCTATTTCCTCATTTGTGAGATTATAAAGCACATATTGTCATCACCTCTATTCCCTTTTGATTGCTTTCGTATTATGATAATAATAATAATCATAATAAATTGTATTTCTAGGCAGTAAAAATTCGTTCCACCTTTTTACATTTAGATTTCGCATCTTTTGCCTAGAAGCAAAGTGTGGTATCTGTTCTGATACTACACTTCATTTTTTCTGTCCTCGATCAGTGAGGGAGAAATCTTTATTGACTGAGGCAATTTTAATGTTTGTCCTAATCCAGTGTTCTCACATTAAAACCCGACCTTGTGTCTAACTCTGCCCTCGTGGGGAGGCAAGTAAATAAGAACTCTGCTAACATCAAAATGTATCTGTTTTGTCTGCTGTCAGAGGAGAAATCCTTATTGACTGAGGCTATTTTAATGTTTGTCCCAGCTCGGTGTCTCCTTTATGGGGAGCTGGATTATCCCCCATATTAAAAGCCGGGGAGGAAAGTAAATAGGGATTGATCTGTTCAGCGTTCAAATAACGTAAATTCATCTGAATTTGTTTTCCAGATATTTTTTCAAAATGTTTTATTTACTTGTCTCTTTCTCTTCTGTGTATATAAATTGTTGTATTTTAAAAGCTTTCTGACTATATCGCCGTGTTTATTATTTATAGTATAGTCAGATTTTCATTTATATAAATTTCTCATAAATTTAAAAAACGAGAATTTCAATACATGAAGCATATTAACCATATATGATTTTCGTTGTTACTTTTTATTTTGAATGAATTTAAACTTTATTATTTAATTTTATTTATATTAAGTTCTGATGTAGTTTTGTCAATTTTAATTTTTTGGTTTTCCTTTGGGGGGGGGGGGTAAATATGTAATTTGATTTTTCGTTTTAATAAAAATTTAAATCCACTCTTAGTAACCACGCGAGTAGGACGAGCATAAATTATCGTATCTTGTAATCGAAGTCCATATTTTTCTCTCCATGTTTTCTGTGAAACAAAGGCAAACACCTGTTCAGGTGACACAAATCGCAGAATTGGCAACAAACATCGAAAGTCTTCTTTCTTCCTCTCAAATTCATTGTTGTTGTTTTTTTTTCTTTGAACTATTTTCAAACTTTGTTAGCCGATTCTGTCAAAATGTTGAACATGCTTTCTTTCTGATAGAATTCTATTTTTTATGTTTTTAATCAATTACTAGTCAACCACAAATCGACTAGCTAGTTTGTCAATATCACCTAATTTCTCTGAATTTGTACATTTAGTTATCTTGTACATTTATGGAAAACTTTTACAGCTATAAGAAATAGGTATGTTTACGAATTATCTAATTACACGATCTAACAAATCAGTCTCTAAAATGCATGCAATAATTGTTATTTAGTAGGAAGTTAATTCCCCAAATGCCCTTACCCCAGTCTGGAACTCTAGCTGCATTGTTACCAGGCTTGTCATAGGTATCACCTTGATCTAAAGGCTTTTTTGTTTTGATAAAAGTTAGGATCTAATTCAATAGTTTAGAAAAAAGCTTCTACTTAAATGATTCCTCAATTTCATAAATACAGATTGTAAAATGTTAAAAAAAATTATTTACATTGAAAATTCGTTTATTAGGGGATTGATGTTGGATTGGAGTGGCAACTGTTGCTTTTTAGTAAGTTTTGCTTTTTAAACATCAATGTAGTCATTGATCATCGATCTTAACCACATTTAAAAAAAAGATTTTTAATTGTTTGGAAGTTCAGTTATATATATATATATATATATATATATATAAAATGCATATGTATGTAACAAGAGTTTCTGTATATATGTGTATACTATGCTCTACGCACGTATTGAAGTTATACGTGTGTCTGTGTGTGCATATACACATTCAGAGTATGGACAATATTTGTTCGCAATTTTCAACTACTTATTTTATGCAAATTTTAAACTTTTGTTAGTCTTGTCTTTAAGAAGACAGTGACAATATTTCCTTTATTTTTCTTGTTGATTTCAGAATAATTCATTATGGACAAATTTGAACCCACATAATTGTAGAAAAGATAAAGTAAGGAAAAATAAGGATATTTCAGACTTGCTCAGCGTCAGCAAGCGGATGGTAGAAATGGTCAAGAAGAAATTGAAAGATTCAGCGTTCAACTGCGAATGACATCAGAAAAAAACACGCATGATTGATAGTCTGACGCTATCAGAATGTTGGAGTTTATCGCTGAAGTTAAGGAGATTTCCGACAATGGACCTAGCCAGTCGGTGCATGCCATTGCAAGAGAAGGCGTAGATGAAAAACTCATTATGCTGGTGGTGCATGAGGACATCTACATTTCATGCAAGATGAGGAAAGGACAATTTCTGTTAAGTGATGTAAGAAAAGCAACTGAAGCACGAAGCTGATCAACAAGTTGAAACGGCCACTGGAGCCAGACACACTGGTTCTTTTCAGAAGACAAACTTCTGCCAAGATCAACAGACTCGCCTCATCCAAAGACGTGCCTAGAGTTCTGTAGACAAAGTTTTCAGCGATAACCATGGTCTTCAGTATCATCAGCAGTGAAGATGACATCATGCCACTCCACTTTTTTTCACTGAAGGCCACAGGCTGAACACAGATGACTACATGAGTGTTTTAAGTGACGTTACATAGTGAAACTTTGGATTGACCAGATTGGCCGTACATGTGGCAGCAAGGCTCAGCGTCCAGCCATATACAAGCTGGGAGACTCAGGCTTGTCTGTCAGAACTTTGTTGACAAGACTTCAGCTGACATCTAGTCTCCCAACTTGCCTAACTGCAACCCCCTTGACTTGGGGGTGGGGTAGTGAAACGGGGCACTAACAGATTTGGCTGCAGCATGAAGGACGAGCTTAAGCCGAGGATGACCAGAACCTGGCGCTGCCACCTCAAGTCTACCATCAAAGACGTATTAATGAAGTGAAATCTACAAACTGACCCAAGTTTAAATAAATCTTTAAAAGATGAAACTAGTATTATATTTTTTTTTCCTAGAGAGTAATGTTGCGAACAAATATTGTCCAACCCTGTACATGTGTGTGTATGTATATATATATACATACATATATATATATATATCAGTGGCGATTTGTGTTCGGGGTTCGCGCCCACCGACCGTTGAAAATTAGTTCCTAGACTGAAGATTGCGATAGCATGAAACATCGATGTCTCTAGGTATTTAAATATTTAATATTTATTTAAAAAAAAAAAATATTATTGTATATATATATATATATATTTATATGTATATTAAACCTATTTTGTGTTTTGCTTTTTATCAGACTGGTCAGCAAGGAACAACTGGTCAGCAACCTCCAACCGCAGATCCTGAAAAACGGAAACTCATCCAGCAGCAACTTGTTTTACTTCTTCACGCTCATAAATGTCAAAGGCGAGAACAAGCGAATGGTGAAGTCGCTTCATGTATTCTTCCGCATTGTAGAACGATGAAGAGTGTTCTGAATCATATGACAACTTGTAATGCAGGCAAATCTTGTCAAGGTAAGTTTAACAATAATATTTATAAACTGTTCGGAGTATGCAACTACAGATAGATTATAACCATAATCTTAACCAGAAATGAAGGAGTCGACTAAAAAAAGAAAATGTTGACTTCTGAGTGTGTTGTAAAAATTCAGATCAGTTCTAAGATGCCAGCATGTAAAATGGATGTTAAACCGAATATGATGATGAAAGTGTTCATATCATTGCCAAGTTTGTTTTGTTTTTTTAAATTTTTTGTTGCTGTGGGCAGGTTGGTTTGACACTTTATTTTTTTTTTTTGAAAATCAACAACTTTTATTGCAAAAGCTGTTGTTTGGTGTGATAAAAACTGATACCAGAAATTAGATTTCTAACTTTAAGATTGAGCGGAAAATTTAATTTCAAAGCTTGCCTGCAAAAATGTGCAGAGATTCCTGATTCTCACAAGATTTTGCTGAGAAACTGACTTCAAAATTTCCATATTTCAATAATATATCCAGATGAAAAGTTTTGTTTTTTTTCTTTAATTTTTTACTTTCATCTGATACAATTAATAGAAAATATATTCAAAGCAAAATTCTGAGTGTGAATAATCACTACTAACAAAACATGCCATATGTTTCTCTCTCTTTTTTGCGCTGTCTCTCGATAGCTATCTCTCTCTCTCTCTCTCTTTTTTGCGCTGTCTCTCGATAGCTATCTCTCTCTCTCTCTCTCTTTTGCGCTGTCTCTCGATAGCTATCTCTCTCTCTCTTTCTCTTTTGCGCTGTCTCTCGATAGCTATCTCTCTCTCTTTCTCTTTTGCGCTGTCTCTCGATAGCTATCTCTTTCTCTTTTGCGCTGTCTCTCGATAGCTATCTCTCTCTCTCTTTCTCTTTTGCGCTGTCTCTCGATAGCTATCTCTCTCTCTCTTTCTCTTTTGCGCTGTCTCTCGATAGCTATCTCTCTCTCTTTCTCTTTTGCGCTGTCTCTCGATAGCTATCTCTTTCTCTTTTGCGCTGTCTCTCGATAGCTATCTCTTTCTCTTTTGCGCTGTCTCTCGATAGCTATCTCTTTCTCTTTTGCGCTGTCTCTCGATAGCTATCTCTTTCTCTTTTGCGCTGTCTCTCGATAGCTATCTCTCTCTCTTTCTCTTTTGCGCTGTCTCTCGATAGCTATCTCTCTCTCTTTCTCTTTTGCGCTGTCTCTCGATAGCTATCTCTCTCTCTTTCTCTTTTGCGCTGTCTCTCGATAGCTATCTCTCTCTCTTTCTCTTTTGCGCTGTCTCTCGATAGCTATCTCTCTCTCTTTCTCTTTTGCGCTGTCTCTCGATAGCTATACCTCTCTCTCTCTTTCTCTTTTGCGCTGTCTCTCGATAGCTATACCTCTCTCTCTCTTTCTCTTTTGCGCTGTCTCTCGATAGCTATATCTCTCTCTCTTTCTCTTTTGCGCTGTCTCTCGATAGCTATATCTCTCTCTCTCTTTCTCTTTTGCGCTGTCTCTCGATAGCTATATCTCTCTCTCTCTCTCTCTCTCTCTCTCTCTCTCTTTTGCGCTGTCTCTCGATAGCTATCTCTCTCTCTCTCCGGATAGCTATCTCTCTCTCTCTCTCTCTCTCTCCGGATAGCTATCTCTCTCTCTCTCTCTCTCTCTCCGGATAGCTATCTCTCTCTCTCTCTCTCTCCGGATAGCTATCTCTCTCTCTCTCTCTCTCTCTCCGGATAGCTATCTCTCTCTCTCTCTCTCTCCGGATAGCTATCTCTCTCTCTCTCTCTCCAGATAGCTATATCTCTCTCTCTCTCCGGATAGCTATCTCTCTCTCTCTCTCTCTCTCTCCGGATAGCTATCTCTCTCTCTCTCTCTCTCTCTCTCCGGATAGCTATCTCTCTCTCTCTCTCTCTCTCCGGATAGCTATCTCTCTCTCTCTCTCTCTCTCCGGATAGCTATCTCTCTCTCTCTCTCTCTCGATAGCTATCTCTCTCTCTCTCTCGATAGCTATCTCTCTCTCTCTCTCGATAGCTATCTCTCTCTCTCTCTCGATAGCTATCTCTCTCTCTCTCTCTCTCTCGATAGCTATCTCTCTCTCGATAGCTATCTCTCTCTCTCTCTCTCTCTCTCTATAGCTATCTCTCTCTCTCTCTCTCTATAGCTATCTCTCTCTCTCTCTCTCTATAGCTATCTCTCTCTCTCTCTCTCTCTCGATAGCTATCTCTCTCTCTCTCTCGATAGCTATCTCTCTCTCTCTCTCGATAGCTATCTCTCTCTCTCTCTCTCGATAGCTATCTCTCTCTCGATAGCTATCTCTCTCTCTCTCTCTCTCTCTCTCTATAGCTATCTCTCTCTCTCTCTCTATAGCTATCTCTCTCTCTCTCTCTCGATAGCTATCTCTCTCTCTCTCTCTCGATAGCTATCTCTCTCTCTCTCTCGATAGCTATCTCTCTCTCTCTCTCGATAGCTATCTCTCTCTCTCTCTCTCTCTCGATAGCTATCTCTCTCTCTCTCGATAGCTATCTCTCTCTATAGCTATCTCTCTCTCTCGATATCTCTGTCTCGCTCTCTCTCTCTCGATAGCTAGCTATCTCTCTCTCTGTCTCTCGATAGCTATCTCTCTCTCGATAGCTATAGCTATCTCTCTCTCGATAGCTATCTCTCTCTCTCTCTCTCTCGATAGCTATCTCTATCTCTCTCTCGATAGCTAGCTATCTCTCTCTCTCTCGATAGCTAGCTATCTCTCTGTCTCTCGATAGCTATCTCTCTCTGTCTCTCGATAGCTATCTCTCTCTGTCTCTCGATAGCTATCTCTCTCTCGATAGCTATCTCTCTCTGTCTCTCGATAGCTATCTCTCTCTCGATAGCTATCTCTCTCTCGATAACTATTTCTCTCTCGATAACTATTTCTCTCTCGATAACTATCTCTCTCTCGATAACTATCTCTCTCTCGATAGCTATAGCTATCTGTCTCTCGATAGCTATCTGTCTCCTGATAGCTATCTCTCTCTCTCTCTCTCTCTCGATAGCTAGCTATCTCTCTCTCGATAGCTAGCTATCTCTCTCTCGATAGCTAGCTATCTCTCTCTCTCTCGATAGCTAGCTATCTCTCTCTCTCTCGCGCTCTGGCTCGCTCTCTCTCTCTCTCTCCATAGCTGGCTCGCTCTCTCTCTCTCTCTCTCCATAGCTGGCTCGCTCTCTCTCTCTCTCTCTCCATAGCTAGCTAGCTGGCTCGCTCTCTCTCTCTCTCTCTCCATAGCTAGCTAGCTGGCTCGCGCTCTCTCTCTCTCTCTCTCTCTCTCTCTCTCCATAGCTGGCTAGCTCTCTCTCTCTCTCTCTCTCTCTCTCTCTCTCTCCATAGCTAGCTAGCTGGCTCGCTCTCTCTCTCTCTCTCCATAGCTGGCTCGCTCTCTCTCTCTCTCTCTCTCTCCATAGCTAGCTTGCTCGCTCTCTCTCTCTCTCTCTCTCTCTCTCTCTCTCCATAGCTAGCTAGCTGGCTCGCTCTCTCTCTCTCTCTCGCGCCATAGCTAGCTAGCTGGCCTGCTCTCTCTCTCCAAAGCTGGCTCGCTCTCTCTCTCTCTCTCTCTCTCTGTCCATAGCTGGCTTGCTTTCTAGCTCTCTCTCTCACTCCATAGCTGGCTCGCTCTCTCTCTCACTCCATAGCTGGCTCGCTCTCTCTCTCTCGCCATAGCTGGCTCGCTCTCTCTCTCTCTCGCCATAGCTAGCTAGCTGGCTCGCTCTCTCTCTCCATAGCTGGCTCTCTCTCTCTCTCTCTCTCTCTCCATAGCTGGCTCTCTCTCTCTCTCTCTCTCTCCATAGCTGGCTCTCTCTCTCTCTCTCTCTCCATAGCTGGCTCTCTCTCTCTCTCTCTCCATAGCTGGCTCTCTCTCTCTCCATAGCTGGCTCTCTCTCTCTCTCTCTCTCTCCATAGCTGGCTCTCTCTCTCCATAGCTGGCTCTCTCTCTCTCTCTCTCTCCATAGCTGGCTCTCTCTCTCTCTCTCTCTCTCCATAGCTGGCTCTCTCTCTCTCTCTCTCTCCATAGCTGGCTCTCTCTCTCTCTCTCTCTCCATAGCTGGCTCTCTCTCTCTCTCTCTCTCCATAGCTGGCTCTCTCTCTCTCTCTCTCTCTCTCTCTCTCCATAGCTGGCTCTCTCTCTCTCTCTCTCTCTCTCTCCATAGCTGGCTCTCTCTCTCTCTCTCTCTCTCTCCATAGCTGGCTCTCTCTCTCTCTCTCTCTCCATAGCTGGCTCTCTCTCTCTCTCCATAGCTGGCTCTCTCTCTCTCCATAGCTGGCTCTCTCTCTCTCCATAGCTGGCTCTCTCTCTCTCCATAGCTGGCTCTCTCTCTCTCTCTCTCTGTCCATAGCTTGCTAGCTCGCTCTCTCTCTATAGCTAGCTCTCTCTCTCTCTATAGTTAGCTCGCTCTCTCTCCATAGCTAGCTCTCTCTCTCTCTCTCTCTCTCTCTCTCCATAGCTGGCTCTCTCTCTCTCTCTCTGTCCATAGCTTGCTAGCTCGCTCTCTCTCCATAGCTAGCTCGCTCTCTCTCCATAGCTAGCTCGCTCTCTCTCTATAGCTAGCTCTCTCTCTCTCTATAGCTAGCTCGCTCTCTCTCCATAGCTAGCTCTCTCTCGCTCTCTCTGTCCATAGCTAGCTCGCTCTCTCTGTCCATAGCTAGCTCGCTCTCTCTCCATAGCTAGCTCTCTCTCTCTCCATAGCTAGCTAGCTCTCTCTCTCTCTCTCTCCATAGCTAGCTAGCTAGCTCTCTCTCTCTCTCCATAGCTAGCTAGCTAGCTCTCTCTCTCTCTCCATAGCTAGCTTGCTCTCTCCTGATAGCTAGCTAGCTCTCTCTGTCCATAGCTAGCTAGCTAGCTAGTTCTGTCCATAGCTAGCTAGCTAGCTAGCGCGCTCTCTCTGTCCATAGCTAGCTAGCTCGCTCTCTCTGTCCATAGCTAGCTAGCTCGCTCTCTCTCTCCATAGCTAGCTAGCTCGCTCTCTCTCTCCATAGCTAGCTCGCTTGCTAGCCAGCTCTCTCTCGCTCTCTCTCCATAGCTAGCTCGCTCTCTCTCTCTCTCTCGCTCTCTCTCGCTCTCTCTCTATAGCTAGCTCGCTCTCTTCTGATAGCTAGCTCGCTCGCTCTCTCTCTCTCCATAGCTAGCTCGCTCGCTCTCTCTCTCTCCATAGCTAGCTCGCTCGCTCTCTCTCTCTCCATAGCTAGCTCGCTCGCTCTCTCTCTCTCCATAGCTAGCTCGCTCGCTCTCTCTCTCTCCATAGCTAGCTCGCTCGCTCTCTCTCTCTCCATAGCTAGCTAGCTCGCTCTCTCTCTCCATAGCTAGCTAGCTCGCTCTCTCTCTCCATAGCTAGCTAGCTCGCTCTCTCTCTCCATAGCTAGCTAGCTCGCTCTCTCTCTCCATAGCTAGCTAGCTCCTCTCTCTCTCCATAGCTAGCTAGCTAGCTAGCTCGCTCTCTCTCTCTCCATAGCTAGCTAGCTCTCTCTGTCCATAGCTAGCTCTCTCTGTGCATAGCTAGCTAGCTCGCTCTCTCTCTCTCTCCATAGCTAGCTCGCTCTCTCTCTCTCTCTCTCTCTCTCTCTCCATAGCTGGCTCGCTCGCTCTCTCTCCATAGCTAGCTCGCTCTCTCTGTCCATAGCTAGCTAGCTAGCCTGCTCGCTCTCTCTCCATCGCTAGCTAGCTCTCTCTCCATAGCTAGCTAGCTCTCTCTCTCCATAGCTAGCTAGCTCTCTCTCTCCATAGCTAGCTAGCTCTCTCTCTCTCCATAGCTAGCTAGCTCTCTCTCTCCATAGCTAGCTAGCTCTCTCTCTCCATAGCTAGCTAGCTCTCTCTCTCCATAGCTAGCTAGCTCTCTCTCTCCATAGCTAGCTAGCTCTCTCTCTCCATAGCTAGCTAGCTCTCTCTCTCCATAGCTAGCTAGCTCTCTCTCTCCATAGCTAGCTAGCTCTCTCTCTCCATAGCTAGCTTGCTCTCTCTCTCCATAGCTAGCTTGCTCTCTCTCTCCATAGCTAGCTTGCTCTCTCTCTCCATAGCTAGCTTGCTCTCTCTCTCCATAGCTAGCTTGCTCTCTCCTGATAGCTTGCTCGCTCTCTCTGTCCATAGCTAGCTAGCTCGCTCTCTCTGTCCATAGCTAGCTAGCTCGCTCTCTCTGTCCATAGCTAGCATGCTCGCTCTCTCTCTCTGTCCATAGCTAGCTAGCTCGCTCTCTCTGTCCATAGCTAGCTAGCTCGCTCTCTCTGTCCATAGCTAGCTAGCTCGCTCTCTCTGTCCATAGCTAGCTAGCTCGCTCTCTCTGTCCATAGCTAGCTAGCTCGCTCTCTCTGTCCATAGCTAGCTAGCTCGCTCTCTCTGTCCATAGCTAGCTAGCTAGCTCTCTCTGTCCATAGCTAGCTAGCTCGCTCTCTCTGTCCATAGCTAGCTAGCTAGCTAGCTCTCTCTGTCCATAGCTAGCTAGCTAGCTCGCTCTCTCTCTCCATAGCTAGCTAGCTCGCTCTCTCTCTCTCTCTCTTTCTCCTGATGGCTAGCTCGCGCTCTCTCTCTCTCTTTCTCTTGATGGCTAGTTAGCTCTCTCTTTCTCTTTCTCCTGATGGCTAGTTAGCTCTCTCTTTCTCTTTCTCCTGATAGCTAGCTCGCTCTCTCTGTCCATAGCTAGCTCGCTCTCGCTCTCTCTCTCCATAGCTAGCTCGCTCTCTCTCTCTCTCTTTCTCCTGATAGCTAGCTCGCGCTCTCTCTCTCTCTTTCTCCTGATAGCTAGCTAGCTCTCTCTGTCCATAGCTAGCTAGCTCGCTCTCTCTCTCTCCATAGCTAGCTCGCTCTCTCTCTCTCCATAGCTAGCTCGCTCTCTCTCTCTCCATAGCTAGCTCGCTCTCTCTCTCTCCATAGCTAGCTCGATCTCTCTCTCTCCATAGCTAGCTCGATCTCTCTCTCTCCATAGCTAGCTCGATCTCTCTCTCTCTCTTTTTCTCCTGATAGCTAGCTCGCGCTCTCTCTCTCTCTTTCTCCTGATAGCTAGCTATCTCTCTCTCTCTTTCTCCTGATAGCTAGCTAGCTAGCTAGCTCTCTCTCTCTCTTTCTCCTGATAGCTAGCTAGCTCTCTCTTTCTCCTGATAGCTAGCTAGCTCTCTCTCTCTCTTTCTCCTGATAGCTAGCTCTCTCTCTCTCTCTCTTTCTCCTGATAGCTAGCTCGCTAGCTCTCTCTCTCTCCTTTTCTAGCTAGCCGTCTTTCTCCTGATAGCTAGCTAGCTAGCCCTCTCTTTCTCTTGATAGCTAGCTAGCTAGCCCTCTCTTTCTCTTGATAGCTAGCTAGCTAGCCCTCTCTCTCTCTCTCTCTATAGCTAGCTAGCTATCTTTTTCACTCGATAGCTATCGAGAGAGAGAGATAGCTAGCTATCGAGAGAGAGATAGCTAGCACTCTCTCGATAGCTAGCTAGCTAGCGAGAGAGAGCTAGCTAGCTATCGAGAGAGAGCTAGCTAGCTATCGAGAGAGAGAGATAGCTAGCGAGAGAGAGAGAGATAGCTAGCGAGAGAGATAGCTAGCTAGCTGGATAGAGAGAGAGAGAGAGAGAGAGATAGCTATCGCTCTGTCTCTCTCTCTCTCGATAGCTATCTCTCTTTCTTTCTCCTGATAGCTACCTAGCTAGCTCTCTCTTTCTTTCTCCTGATAGCTACCTAGCTAGCTCTCTCTTTCTTTCTCCTGATAGCTACCTAGTTAGCTCTCTCTCTCTCTTTCTCCTGATAGCTACCTAGCTAGCTCTCTCTCTCTCTCTTTCTCCTGATAGCTACCTAGCTAGCTCTCTCTCTCTCTCTTTCTCCTGATAGCTACCTAGCTAGCTCTCTCTCTCTCTCTTTCTCCTGATAGCTACCTAGCTAGCTCTCTCTCTCTCTCTTTCTCCTGATAGCTAGCTTGCTAGCACTCTCTCTCTCTTTCTCCTGATAGCTAGCTTGCTAGCACTCTCTCTCTCTTTCTCCTGATAGCTAGCTTGCTAGCACTCTCTCTCTCTTTCTCCTGATAGCTACCTAGCTAGCTCTCTCTCTCTCTCTTTCTCCTGATAGCTACCTAGCTAGCTCTCTCTCTCTCTCTTTCTCCTGATAGCTACCTAGCTAGCTCTCTCTCTCTCTCTTTCTCCTGATAGCTACCTAGCTAGCTCTCTCTCTCTCTCTTTCTCCTGATAGCTAGCTTGCTAGCACTCTCTCTCTCTTTCTCCTGATAGCTAGCTTGCTAGCACTCTCTCTCTCTTTCTCCTGATAGCTAGCTTGCTAGCACTCTCTCTCTCTTTCTCCTGATAGCTAGCTAGCTCTCTCTATCTTAGTAATTATCTCTCGCTTGATAGCTAATAGCTCTCCTCTCTCGATAGCTAGCTGGCTAGCTCTCTTTCTCTCTCCTGATAGCTAGCTAGCTAGCTCTCTTTCTCCTTCCTGATAGCTAGCTAGCTAGCTCTTTTTCTCTCTACTGATAGCTAGCTAGCTATCTAGAGAGAGAGAGAGAGAGATAGCAAGAGAGAGAGAGATAGCAAGAGAGAGAGATAGCTAGCTATCTTTTTCTATCTCTCTCTATCTCTCTCTCGTTAGTTAGCTATCGAGAGAGAGCTAGCTAGCCCTCTTTCTCTCTCCCGCTAGCTAGCTATCTTTTTCTCTTTCTCTCTCTCTCTCTCCCGCTAGCTAGCTATCTTTTTCTCTCTCTTTTTCGAGCTTGCTTGCTAGCAAGCTCTCTCTCGATAGTTTGCTACTAGCGTGATATTTCTCCTTTTCCTATACTCTCTTTCTTGCTAGCTATCTCTCTTTAACTACCTTTCTGTCGCCTTCTCCCTCTCTCTCTCTGTCCCATTCTCCCTCTCTCTCTATGTCGCCTTCTCCCTCTCCCTCTCTCTCTCTATGTCGCCTTCTCCCTCTCTCTCTCTGTCGCCTTCTCCCTCTCTCTCTCTGTCACATTCTCCCTCTCTCTCTGTCACCTTCTCCCTCTCTCTCTCTCTGTCACCTTCTCCCTCTGTCACCTTCTCCCTCTCTCTCTCGCCTTCTCCCTCTCTCTCTCTCTCTCTGTCGCCTTCTCCACTTCTCTGTCGCCTTCTCCACTTCTCTGTCGCCTTCTCCACTTCTCTGTCGCCTTCTCCATCTCTCTGTCGCCTTCTCCATCTCTCTGTCGCCTTCTCCATCTCTCTGTCGCCTTCTCCATCTCTCTGTCGCCTTCTCCATCTCTCTGTCGCCTTCTCCATCTCTCTGTCGCCTTCTCCATCTCTCTGTCGCCTTCTCCATCTCTCTCTCTCGCCTTCTCCATCTCTCTCTCTCGCCTTCTCCATCTCTCTCTCTCGCCTTCTCCATCTCTCTCTCTCGCCTTCTCCATCTCTCTCTCTCGCCTTCTCCATCTCTCTCTCTCGACTTCTCCATCTCTCTCTCTCGACTTCTCCATCTCTCTCTCTCTCTCTCTCTCGCCTTCTCCATCTCTCTCTCTCTCTCTCTCGCCTTCTCCATCTCTCTCTCTCTCTCTCTCGCCTTCTCCATCTCTCTCTCTCTCTCTCTCGCCTTCTCCATCTCTCTCTCTCTCTCTCTCGCCTTCTCCATCTCTCTCTCTCTCTCTCTCTCGCCTTCTCCATCTCTCTCTCTCTCTCTCTCGCCTTCTCCATCTCTCTCTCTCTCTCTCTCGCCTTCTCCATCTCTCTCTTTCTCTCTCTCTCGCCTTCTCCATCTCTCTCTCTCTCTCTCGCCTTCTCCATCTCTCTCTCTCTCTCTCGCCTTCTCCATCTCTCTCTCTCTCTCTCTCGCCTTCTCCATCTCTCTCTCTCTCTCTCTCTCGCCTTCTCCATCTCTCTCTCTCTCTCTCTCGCCTTCTCCATCTCTCTCTCTCTCTCTCTCGCCTTCTCCATCTCTCTCTCTCTCTCTCTCGCCTTCTCCATCTCTCTCTCTCTCTCTCGCCTTCTCCATCTCTCTCTCTCGCCTTCTCCATCTCTCTCTCTCTCTCTCGCCTTCTCTATCTCTCTCTCTCGCCTTCTCCATCTCTCTCTCTCTCTCTCTCGCCTTCTCCATCTCTCTCTCTCTCGCCTTCTCCATCTCTCTCTCTCTCGCCTTCTCCATCTCTCTCTCTCTCTCGCCTTCTCCATCTCTCTCTCTCTCTCTCTCGCCTTCTCCATCTCTCTCTCTCTCTCTCTCGCCTTCTCCATCTCTCTCTCTCTCTCGCCTTCTCTCTCTTTCTCTCTCTCGCCTTCTCTCTCGCCTTCTCTCTCGCTCTCTCTCTCTCTCGCCTTCTCCATCTTTCTCTCTCTCTCTCTCTTTTTTAACAGTCAAATTTAATTAGAAAAGAACATAATAAAATGATGGAATCGTTCATTATAAACAAAAAAGAAATATCACCATTCAAATCAGTAGTTGGGGGAAAGGAAAAAAAACAAAAACATCTAGGCTACTTTTTAATTTTCTTTGAATTTATTAAATCAAACTGGCTTTGCAAATTCACTTTTTTATTTGTCAAACAATTTAACCCACTCGATCATATTTTTTCTTTCTCAAATCTATATTTTCACGATAGGTGCTCAACTGAGTTTCAATCTCTGGGTTTCCCCTGTAAAACATTCACAGTAAAAACTTGTCTAACTACAACCACTGTAAATAATTTTATTTTCTTCCTTTGTCTACCTAAAACTTAACGGAACTTCAATGAGCTAAATTCTTTTCCAAAAACTACCTGTATTCGGAATACAATACCACGGGGCTGCTTCCTAGCTGACTATAACATGGTTGTTTTCAAGTCCAATGTTAACAAATTCTTGTCGGGCCATCTTCTTAAATAATAAAATTCTTCCCAATTTGAACCGTTGTCACCAATCCTCAAGGTGTCTCACTGTCCCCCTAACAAACACATTAACCCTTATTCTCGAGTGGCTTTTGGGGCTTGGTAAACGATGACTCATTAGTACAAAAAAAAAAAAAGCTGCTTTCACAGATTAGGACCCATGCTAACTTTGACCCTAATGACGGGGACAAAGTTAGTGTGGGTCCTAATCTGTGAAAGCGCCAAAAGAACTATAGAATTATGTTAGAACTAAATTGTTTAGTATAGTTTCCCTTCGAAGGTCTTGATTTGGTTTTGCTTGCACAATATGTGAAGCTTCAGTCATTAATTTGATAGCTCGTTCCATGCCTTGTGCATGTTCAGGTAAATTTGAACATTCCAACTGTTCCATTCATTAAATATTCCAGGTGTTCAATGTTTGAAAAACTTTCTAACTTTTTTCTCCATAGATATAACAAGCCGTGCTTTCTATTGTCTATCATAATTTACTCAACAAACAGTATTCACACACTTGTACTCTAGACCAGAGGTCTTCAAAGTGGGGGTCACGACCCCCAGGGGAGTCGCGTAACCAGAGAAAGGGGGTCGCCAAAATTATAACTATGGAATTTTTTCACTCCATTAACTTATTTTTTATTTATAAAAAATTTTGGTGGGTCACGAAAAAAATTTTTTTCCAAAAAGGGGTCGCGACAAAAGTTTGAAGAGCACTGCTCTAGACCAGCAGCCACATCGTTGGCTAGAAGAACACCAGTTGCACCGATGTTGGGTATCACTCAGTGGGTGATGTAGTTACTTTCAGTGCCCATTTCTATGGTGAACGTTAAATAGAATCATCTGATTCATACGAAATGAAACAAACTCAAAATCTGACATTCTAAATAATGTAACAAATGTTAGCGTTAGTGAAAATATAATGGAATAAAATCCCTTGTATAATAAATTTACTTCCCACAGAGCATACATATATTTGCATGGGCATAATTTAATAAGCTTTATTTTGATACATAGTTTGTTATTGTTTTACCAGATTCTCACTTAAAAATGACTTTGGAAATTATCTCTTTTAATTTGTCATTTTTCTCTTTAAATTAACTAACAAGACCTATATGTATATAATATAAAGCGCATGATCCAAATTACTTACATTTTCTAAACTAGTGTCAATGACGATGTTGTAGTTGTTTTAATTTGTTAATGAGTACGTATTTTTTTTTTTTTTGTTGTTGTTAAATCTTTTTACTGAATCAACTCCAACCACTTTTTCCATTTTGAATTATGCTATTAATGCTCTATCCAGTATATTGAGCTTCATTTTTATCCAGATGTTCACTAATTAAAGATATTAGTTGCCTCTTATATCTTTTGTTGTATTAACCGTATATATATATAAATAAATAAATGCGAAAGTTGCACTCATTGCTCGCAAGAACAGTGAAGTCAACGTCCTATTTCAAGTCAAATCATCTTTACGCAATAGACGCACCATCTTATATATATATATATATATATATATGTATATGCGGTATCAGTTGCAAGATTAACTAATTTGCATATTAGTTTTGAAAACTGATATTTTAATTATCATTTGTTGTTTTGTTTTTTTAATTCAATGATTGTTTTGATTTTAATATAACAAATATTTCTATTTAAGCGTATTGTTTTATTTCGTAGACACAAGTTTAGTATTTGCATTCAACTGTTCCTTTCCTCCCTTTTACTTTAGGATGGACTGACCTGGTTTCCAACAAGTTGCGATCTATTTCTAAGTTAAAACAAGTCACTCCCACACCATCACTCAAACAAATTTGTCTTTCGTTTTCCTTTATATATGGTCCTTTTTAAAAGATAAATAAATTTGTATCGAACTTGGCAAAATGACAATGGCCTCTATCTATATGAATAAATACAATACTCTTGTTTCGTGTTTACAAATGAAATGCTTATTATTAAAAACTTTTGTTTCAAGTATTTTACGTAGCGAACTGGACAATCCAACTAGTGTATGTATGTATATATATATATATATATATATATATATATTAAAATAAACATAGTTTGTGTATATCCCTGAGGAGGAGCCGAAGAGGTTCTGAAACAATTGTCGGATACTCAAACTATGTTTATTTTAATATAAAAAGCTCTAATATATATTGAGCATTTTTGAAAAGTATTGGTTTTGTTCATTTTGTTAATATTTGAACTTAATTACTTACATTATATATATATATATATAGAGAGAGAAATTTTATTTATTTATATAATTACAGAAAATGAAGGCATTGGTACTGCCGGTTTCAAATCCAAACTAAGGGACCTATAGTTGGCCTCCTATGCCAGACTCTCTTTAGTTTAGTTTTGGATACATAAGCAGAGATTGAAGAGAGTCCGGCATAGAATGCAAACTAAAGGTTCCCTTTGTTTTGATTTGAAACCGATGTTGTTCTGATCGTCTATAATACATATATAAATAAATATTACGCTCTTATTTTTTAACTTTTCTCTCCCACTAAGCACACACACACACACACACACACCTTTTCATCAAACCATCTTTTCAAATAAAAAATCTTGTTTTTTTTTTTGTTTTGTTTTTTTCTTATGATTAATCTTATGTTTTTTTTCTTCTAGTTGCTCACTGTGCATCATCTCGTCAGATAATCACTCATTGGAAGAATTGTACACGAAATGACTGCCCCGTTTGTTTACCGTTGAAGCATGTGTCTGATAAGCGAACACCTGGAGGTAAACTTTTAATTCATAATTATGTAAGATAAAAAAAAATGACGATAAAAAAGCTAAACATTGTTGGTATATTTATGAAGTATCTTGCTTTAATTAAGGATTTGTATATCTTAGTCCCTTTTTTTTTTTTGCCATGGAAATATTTCAAGCGAGTTTTGAATTACTGTACTTTGCTTATAACTTTAATCAATATTTATTAGATAGGAATCGACTTATTTGTTTTTGTTCTTAGATATGTCTCAGCATCTATAATTATGATACAAATCGGTTTGACGGTGACTTTCTTGTTGTCGGACTCATGTATGGTTCTGTTCAGTCCAAGGAGGTCAACCTTCCCTGGCTTTACTTTTCTATGAAAGGGTTAATTTATTGCCTAAGGTGTCCCTACTGCAGAAAGCTGATGGGATTGCTCAGACATTTTTTGTAGGCCAGAGTGTGCTGGCTTCTCAAAACCACACCTTACCTTGAGTCTAACCTCCTGGCAAGAATGTAAAAATGGCTCCATCAGTTGTCTTTGTTGGTCTTCGATGTGAAATAGCACTTTCGTTGCTAATCTTGCAGATTAAATAGACATATCTTAAGAATCCATTCTTTTGCATGCATAACTCGTACCTCTGCTGTCTTTTTTTATTTTATTCCATCCTATAAATTATATGTATTATACATGATATACATAATACATCTTCTTTATAATAAAGTAAAGTTAGTTGGATTCTCAGAGTTTGTCATTGAGATGTTCTCTCCTACAAAATCAATATTTTGTTTTGAATAGCCAGTCAATTATTGAAATTATCGGTCTGTTCTTTACACGACAAAAAAAAAAAAATTCCAATCAATTTCATCATAGTTTATCCGGCCCGCTAATTCTTTCAGTAACAGACACTTTCCGAGATTCATCGTTATTTTTCATTGGATAATCAACAGATATGATTATCTAATGAAAACCCTCTGTTTGTTAAAATTGCTATTTGCAAATGACGTCATAATTCACTGCGTAAGTTTTTAATATACTTTCGTTAATATAGACATTAACCATTTTTTTTTTCAAATTATTAAATATGTCTGATTTTTTTTTCTTTTGTTTACTGAACTTTCTAGAAAAAAAATTTGGTATATTAAAAAAAAAGTCATTTGATGACACCAACATAGAATTCACATGAAAATAGTATGTCCTACATTCACCGAAAACCACTGCGTTATCTAAATTAACATGAATCATTACACCAACTTTCACTTACAAATTAAGAAATCTGATTTTTTTCTTTCATTAATTTCTTTGTGTGTCTCTGCTTCCTACATTCACCTATTTATCTACTTCCCACAAAGTAGAATGTGACACAAGGTCGGAAGGTGGGAATTTTCACTCTAGAGGAAGAGTGAGGTGAATCTCTAAAAATTGCCTGAGCAGGGCGCCTCAGACAGTAAGTAATAAACTTACTCCTCCCCAAAGAGGGGAGGCAAAGCATGGGAGGGGGTTAACCTCCCATAACTGCACAGGACAGTCAGAACAGATACTACACTTTGATCTTAGCCAAAAGACCAAGGAAGCATCCGAAATTCCTACATTCAGATGCTTACAGTTACTTTTCTTGTTTCGGTCTATAAATAAGTACTAATATTATTGAATCGATCAAAAGTTGTTTCTGAAGTCACAAACTGTTAGTTTTGTGTGTGTCGACATCTTGATATGTTAACATAATGACAGAATTAGATTTAATTAAATCCTAATAAAATACCTTATATATCATTCATTATACACATTTTATTGTGCGTTACATTAGTTATTAAATCAATTACCCCACCCTCCAAATAAAAGATGCCCACCATATCTATGTATGTGCAATGCTCTAGCTGTAACGATATTGCAATTCACTATACCAAAAACACTTTTCCTAACTAGCTTTTACAGTTTATGCCAGAGTTCCGTTGTTAGAGTACAAGTTTGGTAAACAATGGAGTCTGAAGTTTGCTTCTAATTGTTGGCAACATTGTTTGGGGCCATTATTCTCTTAAAAGATACTTAGGATTTTAAATTGTATTTAATTATGCTGGACCCTCCCTCTTCAAAACAAAATACCCACCCCCAATTATTTTCTTTCTTTCAATTACTAAAAATATCAATTTACTTCATAACAATTTTAAAAAAAAATTCCCCCTCCTCGTTGGGGTTTTACAGTAATATTGTAAGGGCATGTTTGTGCAAGACATCCATAAACAGCAAAGAAAACGTTTCACTTTCTTCTACTAATAAGTTTAAATTATCTTGTTATAGAAAGTAAAAAATAATTGAATATAAGATATAGAGCTAAGGGGTAAAAGAAAAAGTTTCTTAGTTTATATATATATATATATATATATAATACACATGTATAATGATGTAATGCATTCTATATATGTAATACATGTATAATGATGTATTACATATATGGAATGCACATGTATAATGTGTTACATATATAGAATGCACATGTATAATGTGTTACATATATAGAATGCACGTGTATAATGATATGTTACATACATAAATATATGATGCACATGTGTGATGTGATATATACATAAATATATGATGCACATGTATAATGATGTATTATGTGGTATATATATATATAATGCATTACATGTATAATGAGATATTATGTGGTATATATATAATGCATTACATGTATAATGAGATATGTGGTGTATATAGATAATGCATTACATGTATAATGATGTATTATGTGATATAGATAATGCATTACATGTATAATGATGTATTATGTGATATAGATAATGCATTACATGTATAATGATGTATTATGTGATATAGATAATGCATTACATGTATAATGATGTATTATGTGATATAGATAATGCATTACATGTATAATGATGTATTATGTGATATAGATAATGCATTACATGTATAATGATGTATTATGTGATATAGATAATGCATTACATGTATAATGATGTATTATGTGATATAGATAATGCATTACATGTATAATGATGTATTATGTGATATAGATAATGCATTACATGTATAATGATGTATTATGTGATATAGATAATGCATTACATGTATAATTATGTGATATATATAATGCATTACATGTATTATGTGATATATATATAATGCATTACATGTATAATGAGATATGTGGTGTATATAGATAATGCATTACATGTATAATGATGTATTATGTGATATATATATAATGCATTACATGTATAATGATGTATTATGTGATATATATATAATGCATTACATGTATAATGATGTATTGTGTGATATAGATAATGCATTACATGTATAATGATGTATTATGTGATATATATATAATGCATTACATGTATAATGATGTATTGTGTGATATAGATAATGCATTACATGTATAATGATGTATTGTGTGATATAGATAATGCATTACATGTATAATGATGTATTATGTGATATAGATAATGCATTACATGTATAATGATGTATTGTATGTGATATATATATATAATGCATAACAGTTATAATGATGTATTGTATGTGATAGAGAGATATATATATACATATGATACATGATGTATTATATGTCTTTCATATTATATAATGCATGTGATATATATATATATATCGGTCAAGGTCGACCCTAGCTGATGCATCCTTAGCGTAGTTGTACCTGCTTCGTTGCTCAGCTTGAGAGACCCGTGCGAGAATTGATCTCTTTCGCAAAGGTCACAAACATGTGTTACCTAGACTGTTGGCATTTGTGCTCTTCTTTTTGGATGCATTCTTTTCCGCAGCAACGTTCATTAGCTTCTCCTCCCCTGTGTTGGTTTAGGATTCCTTGTTGAACGGTCATCTGCAACGCCATCTAAGGAACAAATGTCGCATCTCACAACATACTTGTATAAAATTTGGGGCCGGCCGGTGGATCTCTTCAGATGCCAGCTCTCTAACCAGTGCTGTCTGCTTTGCCTGAGGAGTGTACATGCTGGAAAGGCTCGCGCGGGACAGGATTCCTGTGTTAGACACCATATGATGCCATATACCAAGAATGTGGCAGAGGCTTCGTAGATGTAAGGTGTTTAGTCGTCTTTCCTTTTGTGCATAGGTGGTCCATGTATTGTTGCTGTACAACAGTATGCTGATGACGCAGGCGCTGTACACTTCCATCTTAGTCTTCACTGTTAACTTTGGGTACCTCCACACTGGATGTGAGGCGAGATAACGTCGCAGCTGCTTTCCCCGATCCTCTTGTCGATTTCAATGTCAAAGGAAGCGGTTGTTGGTTATGGTGGAGCCGAGGTATGTAAACTGGTCAACATCAAGTTCATAGGCGTTGATAGTGACGCCAAGTGGTACCTTGGTGTTATGTCCAGGACATTTGGCTTATTAAAGTAAGCCCAAAATCTTTGCAGTACCAAAGGTGTGCTTCAGAAGACGCCAAAAAAGATCCTGAAGAGTGTTGGAGCCTTGCTTTACTCCGCTGCAGATACTGAAGGGATTGGAGGATCTCCTGAAGAAATGGACTGTCCCCTTCATGTTGGTATGGAAGGACTCTATTATGCACTGCAGCTTCAGTGGCCAGCCAATCTTTGGTAAGATTTTGAACAGGCTGTCTCTGCTAACAAGATCAAACGCTTTGGTGATATTTATGGAGGCTATCTACTGGGGCATCTGCTGTTCTCTGCACTTCTGGAGTTGGCGGAGAGAGAGGATCATGTCTACCATTGATTTTTCTGCCCGGAACCTGCACGGATTCGGGATAGACACGTTCTGCAGACAGATCAGTATGACCCGAGCAAAGACTTTGCTAAAAATGCTAAGTAGAGAGATGTCTCTATAGGTGTTACACTTGCTCCTTTCACCCTTATTCTTTTTTAGGGTAATGATATTGGTGTTCCTCATGTCCTTTGTTCAACGAAAGCAGAAGAGTATCTTTGCAGTGCTTGATCAGTCGCCTTACTCAGCTCCCATCCGGTTAGCTCCTGCATCGAACTCCTTCATGTTTGGTAGACACTCGATAACGTCAAGAACTGAGGGAGACACAGTGTTCTGTTGGAGTAGTGGTTGAATTAGTGATCCACCCATTTCCCCTTCTGTGATCACTTCTTCAGTAGAGGATTTGATGGGAACCGTCTTGCTCTGGACTGGTCCAAGTGCCTTGTTGATGCTATCGTACATCCCTCTGATGTTACCTGTACTGGCGACTGTCTTGATGTCTTCGCTAAGCTCTGTCCAGTACTTGTTGCCGCAGCTCCTGGCAGTCTGCTGAGCCTTGTTCCTTGCATCCCTGAGAATCTGCAAGTTTCTCTCACTGGATGACCGCTTGTATTCAGCAAGGGTGCTACGCTTGTCTTTTATGACGAGTTATCTCGGTAGACTTGGCCACAAACCAGTTGTGAGACTTGGAGGTCTTCTTCCCAAAGATGGGCAAAGCAGTGCAGTACATGGTATCCCGCACCGTTTCCCATTTCTCTGTGGCAGAATCTCCAGGCTATTAGAAACACTATAAAGATTTCTGCAAACTGTTCCACAAGTTCTGATTGGGACATATTTGCTGGTATTCCCATGTTTCTTATATATATTATATGTATATAATACATTATATATTTGATATGTATATATATAATACATATGTATGATGATGAGTTATATATGTGATATGCATGATGATGCATTATATATGTGATATGTATGATGATGCATTATATATGTGATATGCATGATGATGCATTATATATGTGATATGCATGATGGTGCATTATATATGTGATATGCATGATGATGCATTATATGTGTGATATGCATGATGATGCATTATATGTGTGATATGCATGATGATGGATTATATGTGTGATATGCATGATGATGGATTATATGTTTGATATGCATGATGATGCATTATATGTATGATATGTGTGATGATGCATTATATGTGTGATATGCATGATGATGCATTATATGTGTGATATGCGTGATGATGCATTATATGTGTGATATGCGTGATGATGCATTATATGTGTGATATGCATGCTGATGCATTATATGTGTGATATGCATGATGATAGATTATAT
>OY744550.1:44763736-45051236 GCA_963556195.1 Sepiola atlantica
CTTGACTTTCAGCTGGTGCTTTAAGAAAGCGATCAGATCCTGATCAGCATACGATTCAAGCCGCTAGTCATCTCCTAAACGTGACGTCCACACCACCATTCGCGCTATGACCAGGATCACGAGAAATACCATTTGTCTCTGCGTTCCATGCCAACCTGATGTTGATTATGTAGGATACGTTTAGCGACAGAGAATGCTCGGGGTCGATATGAGCTGTCACCTCGTTGACATACCCTCAAAACTGCCGGAGTTTGTGGCATTGGAAGAAAGTGATCAGCATTTCTTCTTTGAGCGTGTCTCAGACATTTGGACGAATCCTCCATTCCGACACTTTTATCTTAGCATTATATTCTTTTATAGGGCGATCCTCCTAAGTATTAACTCATCTGTGAGGAGGGGGCAGTAAAGTATATTCGTTCGCATGATACCATCCTCCCAGGATTATCTTCTGGGGGAGGGGTTAGTGTACTGCTTGTTCTGTTGTCATTATATTATCCTCCCAGACATATACTCCTCTTTTGGGGAGGGGGAGGTCATCATTATACCTTTGAGGGCCAGTGTATTATATATTCTCTTCATCATAATATCATCCCCGCAGGCTAGCAAAAAATGATTTGATATAATCTATGATATGTATAATGATGTAATATATATATATATATATATGTGATAGGAAGACAGGCGAATCTACTCAACTCTCAAGACGGGATGGCACTCTGACTGTTAATTGTCAGTTTCTGGGTTGTCGTATAGCGATAAGGTAAGAAAAAAGATGTTCCGGTTCCGGTGAGTGTCTGAGAGACAGATCCAGCGAGGCTCAGTCAGGGTTCAGGTCGCTGAAAAGGTCTGCGAGTCAACAACCTGGCATCAGACAAAGAAGATTGTCACTGGGGCCAACACGACTAGGCAACGATCATCAGACAGTATCACACACACACACACACACCCAGAGCAAAACTGTGTTATACCAACAAGTTGTGTTGTTTTTACGTATCACGACAACGGAGATGGTCATCGGATCACAATTGGTACCATATTAAAACCAAGGATTCGACGATAGTAAACATTGGTCTAATGTGACTTAAGATCGATCTTATCAAGCCTGGAGAATAAATAGCAAGAAAAAAATTATAAAGAGAGACGCAAAAAAAAAAAAAAATAGAAAAAAATACTTCTAACATCGTTGTAGAGGAGAGAGAGAGAGAGAGAGAGAGAGAAAAGAAACAAACGTAAAGGACGGACTCAAGAAAGAAAGAAAATAGACAACAAAGGGACGAATAGAAAGAAAGATGAAACACAAATTTACATAGAAAGAAGAAAAAAGATTTAAAAAAAGACACAGAAAAAAGACATCGTGAAAGAAGAGTTTTGTTTGTAGGAAATAAAAGAAAAACGACAAAATAGAAAGAAAGAGAGAATCAAGAAAACAAAAACAGTGCAATGACGAATGGCAAGCATTAGGACCTTACTTCTATTCACTTTCGTTGTAGGAACTATGAGGACCATTCTGCCCCTGGCCATTATCAGATTACAGATGAGGTGCTCAGCTTTTGGGAAGTCTATTACACTTCAACGCTGTTACCAGTTAGGCGAGGAGTCTGAGATTTGAGACTCTCTCTTGGCATTGGTGACCGTTTCTTCCAGCCAGTAGACAAGCCTGTGGGAAACGTTGGTCAGTGTCCAACGTAACCCCCCCCCCCACACACACACACCCATTGTTGAAACCAGTAGAGAAAATTGATTTACACAAAATCGTGAATAAGTCAGAGTGTGGGACAGAGGGGGACCTAGCGAAAGTAGGAGCCCAATCAGTATCCTAATTTGGTTATCAATGTAGGGAAACATTCTAATGATAGTCATAGTGCTATGGATAATAATCCATAGGAGACTATAGAGACAGATCTCCCTAGAGAGGAACATGCCGATGAGAGAAAGCAGGAACGACGAGGGTGAATTGTTAGGTAATGCAAGTAATTGCGAACCAAATACGGAGGAGGGTCCAATTACCAACCGATCAAAGGACGTTGCCCTGTCTGAGAAACTATTGCAATTCACCCCGGTATAAGTAGGACCCAACAGATAAGAGGATATGTACAAAGATATTGTTTTGTTGAACAAGAAAAAAGGTGTAGATGTTGAATGTTCGGTAGAACAGGTGCAATAGAGACGTAGGAATGCTGTATTTGTATATCTAAAATAAATATATATATATATAACTGCGTAGAGATATTGTTTGTTTCGATTCTGTTGGACAAATGAAAAAGAAAACATATTTGTTGTATATGTTGCAGTTGGATTTGCTCTAGGGTGTGGGACTGGTTGTCTTGACAAACATTGTTCTTTAAAAAAATTTAAACTGCCGAGATATTGTATTTTTATGTCAAAAACGTTGTGTTCTTGTGAAGAGACAGTTTCATGTTTGTCTGTAAAATTTTGCAAAGACGTTGTTATTGTTTGTCATGAAAAAGTGGCAGAATGCTTGACATGTTGACAGCTGTGGATAAAGTCATCTTGGTTTGAGGTGAAAAAAAATCCTTGTTTATTTTTTTGGAGGGGGGGGGGGGGCAATGGTGGAATGCCTGTTAATATGAGAGATGATTTAAAAGTCCTCATGGAGAGTGTGTTAAAACCCTTGTGTGTGAGTTAGCTAAAAGTTAGCCTGATTTTTTTTTTTTATGGATGGGCGAGGAAAAATGGCAGAATGCCTGTTAATATGGTCCCCCGGTTATGTTTACTATTTTGTAACTTATTTAATATGAGTGTATGAATTGTTTTGATTTATGTAATATAAATGTATGATTATTGTTTTGTAATTTATGTAATAAATGAAAAAGTTGGGAATGGGAGGTGTGTGGTACTATGGAGTCCCCTAACCCACCCAGTCGAGACCCCTGAATAATGATTATAAAGTTTGATAAGTGGACAAGCGATAGGGAGGCCAGCAAATCTATTGAATTCCCCAAACAGATGATGCCCTGACAATTGGTTGTCAGTTTCTTGGTTGTCGGATAGCAATAAACTGAGAAGAAAAACGAATGTGTCCAGTTCCGGTGACCAAAAGACCGGCCATATAAGATTTCCAGTCGAAAGTAAATATATTGAATTCAAACAACATTTGGAGTACGATCGTTTCTAAAACGATTTGGAATATTTTATTTTGTATTTTACTTTAGATGATTCCAAAAAGTTTCTTCTTCGCGCTCCTCATAATATCACGAATAGAAGTCAAGCAAGAAAAAAAATCACAATTTAGTATTATTTAAGAATACATATATAGGAAAATAGAACTTCTTATATCATTTTATACCACTCCAGTTATAATATCAATAATAATATAAAATACAGTAGAATAAATAATAATCATCATCATCATTGGTCTTTTGATTATCGTGCAGGATTGAGGACAATGTCCACACCACTGGACCCCCCCCACACACACACACACTCCAGACAGCTGGTTAGCTGCATGCATGGCATCTTCACCATAGATCTTCACTTTTGTTGATCCTGAGGGTCAGCGTTTAAGAGCCACCAGAATAAAGTAAGAACAGTCGTAATAATCCATAAACAACATAATAATTAGGATAATGATAATTTTAATAATTAAATATAATATTAATTATAATCAGGATAATATTTGAAATTTTCTTCATTCAGAAAAATGGGAAAAAGAAATTATGGGGGATATTTTTTTTTTTTTTTTAGAACGGTCAGCGTTTAAGAGCCTAAAGAATCAAGTAATAAAGTAAGAACAGTCGTAATAATCCATAAACAACATAATAATTAAAATAATGATAATTTTAATAATTTATTTAATATAAGACATATATATATTATAAGTAAAATTGTTAATAGATTATTATATTTGACATAATATTATAATTATAAAATTAGATGAATTATATATATAAAAAAAACTATAATAAAAAATAAATAGAATAGGGACTTGAAGGAAGTATATAGAAAATAGACAAATCTAAAAATAAAAAATTTAAGTTAAAATGAATGTAAAGTAAAAAGATTTGATGTCTTAATTAAATCTAGATATTAAATTTTCAATGAGCTAAATAAAATATAATTATATCAATATATATGAAGAAATATATACTAAAATTATAGGGAATGCAATTCGCGAAAAAAAATTAGTTTAAATATATATATATATATAATTATATCTAATATGCTCCCTCCTGTCGCATATTTTTGTAAAGCTGAGAGAATAACATCATGATGAACGAACTTGAAGGATAATATGGCGAACGAACGGAGGAGGTAATACCTGCGAGAACCGTCTTATGACAACAGATTTTGGAAATTCCTATATATATATATATATACATACAGTATTTCAAGATATTCTTGTATCATTAGAATTAAATTTTGGTTTTGATGTTAATATAGTTAGAATAGATGAAAAAAGCTTTTGCATTTATTCAGTTAGATACACGTGATAATGTATTATATTTTTGTTTTATTTTACTTCAGTCAAAATTCTCAGAAATCAAGAGGCCCCTTCCTGAGGCTAACACTTGATTTCTATATGAGATACATAGATATCCGATATCCAATTGGCCAGTTAACTATGTTATAGTATATCTTTCTTGTGGTCTCTTGGTCTTACCGGATTCCAGGACAAGAATTCATCTAGTCTGGTGGAGTAACAAGCTTAGTGCTGTTACTAGAGGCAACACCACTTGAAGATGCGCCATTCCTTATATAAGCCAGTGTGGGTAGCCATACCGAAGGGATCTTATTTGGTCTTCGAATACTATGTTATATTTTATATTTGGTCAGGGTTTACTTGTAGGAGAAAGTATCCTAATGCCAGGATGTCCTGACAAACCCCTGTACAGAGAGACCTTGAGGACAGTGTCTAGTAGGCATTCAAGTTCTTATATATATAATATATATATATATATATACATACACACACGTGATATGTATAATAATGTATTATATATATATATACACGTTATATGTATAATAGTGTGTTATACATATAATAACACGTGATATGTGTAATGATGTAACATAATATGATATAATGACATATATATATGAGATATAATATGTGATATGTAAAATGATGTGATATATTGGCGTTATCAAGATGTCGACCAATTAAAAATTAATTTCTGTAGTTTATAAAAAATTTGAAGGCAAGAAGTAGTATGGATAGCTAAATCTGTAACAGTTAATACAACCCTGGACTACTTGGTTCATGAAAACGATTCCCCAAAGTTAACTAAAAATATTAAGCAAAACATTTAGATGCCCGTGTACCAAAATCTGAGGTTCTTCTATTTAGTAACGCTGTAACGTATGGAAACACGTCTGTAACAAAAACAGTAATGGTTTTATCTGTTCATATTATCTAACGTATATGTAATGTGTGCCGTTATTTTTTCATTTTATGTTGAATGAAAACATTACTATTAATAAACAATTGATGTTTGATGTAAATCAATAATTGTCCAGGAAAAAAAACCCAATTTGTACATAATGTTCAGAAATGTGAACTATTCTTACTATGCACCTGTACTGTTAGCAGCTGGAAGTGAAAAAATGTTTTCACCTGAAACAAAATAAGCCATTACATAAATACAATGAAAACATTTTCTGTCAAAAATAAATAACGTGAAATATACAGCGTTTATCGTCTTCTTTTTCACCCGTTTCATATCTTATCGCAGGGTAATTGGCTTGTTACGATGCAAAAAAAAAAAACCAACAATTTTATGCCATTAAACTGGTAATTTAAAGTTATTCATGTCTTTAATTAAACATTATCTTTCCTATGTTCGTATGTATTCAGCTGTTGGTTACAATGTGCAAAATATTTTTTAAATGTACGCGTTTAACCTGTCTATTATAATTCATTCTAGTATTTAAAAAAACCCATTAAACTCAAAGATGCACATAACACATTATTCTACATTTACACTCTTTTAAACAGAATAATACCACAGTTTACTTGGTTAACGTAAACTATTCTAGAGCTGGATCGGTCTGCCGTAATGATTCCGAGCATTCATTAGGTTCAAATCGATCGATATATCAAGCTGCAAGAAAATAAAAGTAATTTGGAAGCCATAAAATGCCCTCTCAGTACAAAATCTGTAAATTGTAACAAACAGCAATTTTTGATAACAAGCAAAAATAATAAGCCAATGAAAATTACCGGTGAATATCAGAAATTGTCTCCTAGTAAAGTAAATATCTGTCCGGATATAGTATGTAATTGATGAAATCAATTGGAATTTCAATCTTTTAAGAATACAGACAGATAATTGCCGTAATTGACAGGCTAGTCAGAATCAAATATTGCTTTTGTAGGAAGAAAGCTATCCCTGACCAAAATTTACACTATTTTCTTTATTATATAAATAACAGGAAAAAAAATAAGAAAGGAAGCAGATGTGATCTAAAATAGTGATCTTACACACAAAGGGTCAATATACTTCTAGATAGAGCTTTATAACAATAATTTAGAATTGCTTATCTTAACACTTTACTGTAGTGGCATGGTAAATCTGATCATGAGAAGTGTATTACTCAGGGCCGGCGGGACAGTTATAAAAGTCTCTCCTAAAAAGTGTGGGGGGGGGGGACACACATTGCGCCCAGAATGCTAAATATGGGAATAAATTCAATATCTTGACGAAAAATGATCGTCCGATAGTGGGTGAGAGCTCGTTAGAAGCGGAATAGAATTCTCCTGGTGATAGAAAAAGAAAAATTCAAAATATTTCAATTTTTTATGCGTTTGGGCTCAAATTACCTTATTTGGGCATATTGGGGAAAAATCACTGTTTGGGGCATATTTTGGTTTAAAATGACCGTCTGGTAGTGGTTGATGGCTCGTTAGAAGCGGAATGGAATACTCTTGGTGATAGATAAAGAAACATTAAACAAAAATTCAATTTTTTGGTGTCTGGGCCCAAACTACCATATTAGGGCATTGGACCAAAAATACCTTTTTTGACATAATTTAGACATGAAATGATCTTCTGATAGTGGTTAAGGTCTTGTTGGAAGCATATTAGCAAGTCGCTTCTGGTAAAAAATGAACAAACAGAAATTTCAATTTTGGAGGGCCTGGGCTCAAATGAACTTATTTGGTCATTTTAGGCCAAATACACCTTTTGGGACTTAATCTAGACATAAAATGATTTTCTGACACTGCTTGATTGCTCATTTGAAACATCAGCAAGTCGCTTCTAGTAAAAATTACAAAATTCAAGAATCAATTGGTTTATCAAATATAGAGAATACATAAAGTTAAAAGTATTAACTGACAAGGTGCATATAAAAGTACAAAAGTAAAAAGTATAAAAGTTTAAATGTATGTATTGGAATTGGAATAGCTCGTTGGAAGCGTATTAACAAGGCAGACTTGCATTGTTTCTCTGTTCTTCACTTCAAATTGCGTTCATTGGACTTTGCTCAAAAGATACTGTATCGGTTGTTCTGTGGACAGAAGGACTGGAGGGAGGATGGAATGAATAACTTCGGATATTATGCGGATCCTCAACAATGTGAAAAAAGAATGTATCGATGCAATCCGAAAAATCACTGGTATGTTAATGGATGCACCATGTGCGAGTGGAGGAAATACAAATAATGGTCCGCTTTGCAACAGATTTTTCAGCCCTCAAAATCGCTTTTACGGATGTTCTCTCATCCGTAACAGTGTGGATCGCGAAAATTTTGAAACGTTCATGAGTAACACCAACATCATCCTACTATCACCCAGTCTGTCGCAAACATATGTTTGCATATGGAAGCATTTAAAACCTTGGGCATCGAGATAATGCTTCATCTCAGAATTGCCTTCGTCGATGAGAAGGCTAAACCATGGATTATGATAATCCCGAGCTACCATCAAATGTGTGCCCATAGTTCAAGTGGAATAACGGTAACTCGATAGCAAAATGGAGTGAGAGTTCAGCAGAGTCTTGGAACAAGCACGTTCGGTCTTTCCTAAGTGGCCCAGCTGCATTGTCTCGGCAACTGTCCATCAAGGACAATATTCATGATATACTTCGACGAATGTTAATAATGTCTCACCCTGAAATCGCTTCACGACGCCATCGACCTTACTGTAATATTTGTGATGAAACTGTTCACACAGCAAGGTCAATCAGACATACCAAGTCGACTGCTTCAACTATGAAATAAGCTCAAATAGATTCTTTGTATTATTGACAAGTTTACTTTTGTTTGTTCGTTCATTGAACATTTTCTGCAAAATTTTACTTAAATACCGGAAAATTTAAATTCTCCTTGAATAATAAAGAATTCTCGAAAATACTGTGTCTGACTCCTTAATACATTTTGATTGGTCTCTTTTTAATGATAATGTGTATAAAATCTATTTTGTAGTACACCAGGTCCCCACAGTGAGAAATTATGAGAACGTTTTCAAAAATTATGATTTTTCTGAAAAATTTGGGGGAAATTGACGGGAATTATGTGTTCTGAATAATTCACCCCTACCCGACTTCAAGTCAAATTTTTTTTAAATTGAATGCAATCAAAGGCTTTTTCTTTCTATATATTCAGAAAAGGGATAAAAAAAAAATGCTTTCAGATAGATGGAAACAATTTTTCCATCTTGTTTCTGTTGATGACTGTAAAGTGTGGGGGGGGGGGGGCTTGAGTATCTGGCGTCAGGTTGAAAAAAGATCTCCGGATCAGGTAAAGAACCCACCTGGCTTTGTTTGCAATCTCGATACAATGACGCGTTGGTTTTAAGGAGTTGTCTAAAACTGTATCACGGTCCTTTGCATTAGTTATGATATTGAGTGGTTGAGGTGGAAGGAAAACCGATAGTCAGAGGGACAATAGGTGGAGATAGACAATAGGAAGATGACTGCATTTAGCAGAGTTCAGTGGTAAATCCCAACTTGAAAACCAGGACCAGACTTTGTTGAGATTATCCTGATCATAGTTGCTTCTAGGTGATACCAGTTTCACAAAGAGTAGTAACTTTTTGGTTAATTCATCTGGTAGATCATTTGACATATGGAAGAAACAGAATTAGACCGAGGACATATCCTTGAGGCACTCCACTGCACACACTCGCCTCTGTGAAAAGACAACTATTCACTAGAACAAGGAAGATATGATGGTGAAGGAATGACCCAATCCATTTTTTTTTCATTAAGGATCAAACTTTGTATGGATAGCTTTTGAAGGAGTCGCCGGTGATTAACAATCAAACATTTTCGAAAAGTCCAAGAAAAATATGTCTGCACTGTCTTCCTTGTTCATGATCTTATTGACCCACTCCTTGTTCATGATCTTATTGACCCACTCCTTGTTCATGATCTTATTGACCCACTCCTTGTTCATGATCTTATTGACCCACTCCTCCATGAGCAGCAGATTTGTTAAACAGGATCTTCTAGGTACAAATCCGTGTTACGCAAAAATAGCAATGGAGACTAGAAGGTGGTTCATGATCACCGGCTTAAAAATGGATTCCGTGATCTTACAGAATAATTGAGAGGCTCCTCCTTTTTGCCTTTCTTGAATATTGGCCTCACAGTCACTATTTGCTAGTCATTCGGCACCACACCATCCTCTAGTGAAAGATTGAAAAGGTTTGCTAAAGGACATATCAGGATTGGAGCAAGAACTGGGCCGATTAGATGAATGTCGTCAGAACCATAGTTTCTACCAGACCATAACTATCTTGCAGAGATAATCAGCGCCATCATCAGTAGGATTTCTCTGTCAGATATCGGTAGTGACTCTCTCATTATTGTGATAGATTGAGGAAAACATTGATGCAAAGTGGTTACTCTGGAAGGAGGGATTGATAATCCTGCTGTTTGCATCTCTGAGCGTGAACTCTTTGTCGTTAAGCTGTTTGTTTCACTGAACATTGGTGTAAAACCTTTTCGGATTGACGTGCACCTCTTCTGATGAACGTCTTTTGTAGATTAAACATTCCTTCAGAATATCGCTTTGCTCTATTATGTTGTCCTCTATCAATTTCGAAGGCTTCTGCAGTTTGAGTGATTTATGTATTTAGACGCTGCAACATCGCAAAGTCTCCACTCTCGCTTGACCTTGTTGGTTATTCATGGTCGTTGGCATTGTGCAACATTTGATCAGCTGCAAGAAGAACCTCGTGGTTTAGGGCTTTGAATCTTTGCTTTGGTGTTACGGCAAGCTTCAGCACTTTGAATTTTTAAATCGTGTGATCACTTTTACCAATGAGCGATAAGACCTTCACTTTGACACTGTTGAAAAGTACTTTGAGAATACCATGTCACAGTTTGATGGATCCTGGCCATGGCATACTCTGGTTACAGCTGAAACATGCTGAACAAGGAAGTTTTCTTCAACTATGTTTAGCAATGAGTTGTAAAATCAGTTTCCTTGTGGAAAGAAATGCTTTTTTGAGTTAATTGTGTGTGTGTGAGAATCTAGCTGTAGCCTTCTTTACAGAAAATCAAAGAAACCATTTTCATTTCACCTTTTTGTAATTTGCCAACAAAAAAAAACAAAATGATGATTGTCATGGTGTTATTTGATATATTCCAACGCACACACACACAGCCCTCTCATCTTTCTAAATTACAAAAAAAAAATTTAATATTTTTTGTAATTTTTAAATTACTCAGGAATAAATAATTGTTTTATTTTTATTTGACCCTTTCATTATATAACCAGTTTTTAATAGAAAATTCATTTTCATGTTTATACAAAATCAAATCCTTTTGACTTTGAACATCGAAAAGATAATATAAAATAACCTTGTTGTTGGTTTTTTTTGTTTTTTTTTCCTAATTAAGAAAATGTGACTATTCGTACACGGTAAATTTGTTAACATCAAAAAAAGAAAAGTAGTGTATGTTTCATATGTATCACGAACGTTTTCTATTCTTTGTCCAATCATCTTCAGACAAAAAAATCAAATAAACAAAAAAGATGGCGAAAAGAAGAGAATTTTAAAAGATAGCCGACAAACGCGCACGTGAAGTCAGTTAGACATCAAAAGAACAGACTTGCATTGTTCTAAAAAGATGTTAACAAAATAAATTCCGCGACGCGAAAATTAGCGTCACATGATAAAATTGTATTACGTAAAGCATTTTAAAATGTTGTTACTGGTTTCATACGTAATGTTATTAATTGTAGGTTGCTCGGTTTAAATAAAGATAGCTTCGAGTTTGTTTTTTGTTTTTGTTTTTTAAATTGGTTTCGGAATGTATTATTTTCAATGTTATTAACTAAAATTTGTCTTAAATCGGAGGGGCCATGAAAGAGTCTTTGTATGGGGTCAGTTCTTATGTACTGGGATTTGTCGAACAAAAAAAAAACAAAGATTGGTTGAATGAGAACGATGTGAAAATTCAGGTTTTACTTGATGAAAAGAGAACGGCTATTTACTCTTTGTTGAGTGACACGCACCCGGCACAGAGCAAGAAAATTTTTTAAAAAGTTAAAGACAAAAGTGCAGCGTCATCTAAGGGGCATTCAAAATGTCTGGCAAAATTTAAAGGCCAATGAGATTCAGGATGTGAAACAGCTATAGTCTGCTAAAAGAAAGTATACGGTTTGACTAATTCACAAGACAGCAGTTCACTCCGAAGTTGCAAATTCACTAATTAGACAATTCTTGTATGTGGATAAGTGATCATTTTGCACATTCTAAAGCAAACATGCCACATCTTATGTCATTTTTTAATGGGCGTGCTATGTTTTAGGACTGACCATAAGCTTGAAAAAAAAAAAAATTGTATCAGCCTGTATCAGGTAAAGTTCAAATTTAGCTGTCTATATTTGTGTATCCCAAGAAATTGAATGTGGTTGACATTTGTTTATCTGGGTAGTACGCTGTGCTCCTCGTGTCAACTTGATGCAGAAATTGGTCTTTGTCTTGGGAAGACAAGTGAATTGTTTAATAGGTTAGAGCATTGACTGTGGACAGACAGGAATAACACCTAAAACAAAAGTCAAGGTTCATAATGCTTGTATTTCGTCGGATTTGTTGTATGCGTGTGAAATCTAGGTTGTATATAGAAAACAAATAAAAAGGTTAGAAAGCTTTCATCAGCAATGTATTCGTAGGATCTTAGGTGTGAGGTTGAAGGTATATGATATTGATGTAGAGGTGCTTCAGCAGAATGGGTACCTCGTTTAAGGTGGAGTGGGCCTGTATGTAGGATGAATGATGATCGTATCCCAAAGAGCATTTTTCATGAAGAACTTTGCGAAGGAATAAGGTCACCTCGTAAACCAAAACTGAGATACAAACACTAAAAACCTTTCTTGAAACATATGGAGTCTTAGAACAGTAATTGGGAACAGTATGCACAAAATAGAGCAACATGGAAACAGGACATTAGTGTTCATGAATATGAGAGAAGGCACATTGAACATGAAAGATTAGAGCAATTAGCAAAGGAGGGTTCACAAAAGCCAAATGAAATTACCATTATTGGGTTTGCGCTGATTGTGGTAAAGTGTGCCTAAGCAAAGCAGGTCGTACAAATCCGTCACACCCATCTTCAAAAAGGACTTATGAACTATCTCCTTCAATGGGGTAGCAACCTGCAACCCATGCGATAAAGAGTGCCAACCTGTGCCAGGTTGAAAACTGAATATGAGAGTTCACAAAGATAGAGCACACGCAACAACTTGTATAAGACAGCATGTCTGCAAGAACTGTGGCAGAGAGTGTAAGAGTCTGGCAGGCTTGAAAAGCCATATTCGATATGCTCAAGCATGAATTGGATGAACAAGCGATGACAATACTTCATATCAAGTTTACTGTCATCAGACATATATGCCTTATATTTAAAGTAAAATGAGATTTTCCCCTATTTCATTGATCGGAATCGATTTATAAACAAAATCTATCTATTTTGTGATTCATTTTCACCGTACATTGGCCAGTGTTTTGAAAAACAAGTTGCTTTTTTTTTTCTTTTTTTTTTTTCAATCATATTAATCAATTTCACTATTTAGTCCGGGTCAATTTTTTATTTTATTTTTTTGTTTAATTATAAAAAGGGGTGGCGTTTTTACCCCTCATTAACATGTACTACCACCACCACAACCCATTATATTGTGATAACTTATTTAGTAAGAGATATTTTCACTTGATCATTTTTGGAAACGTTATGGAGTGCATTTCAGTAATCTTTCACGTTTTCTTAGTCATAATTACATTAATTTATAAAAATTAAAATACCCCCCTTCCCCTGAAGTACACGTTAGACGTGTGTTTTACATGTTGACATGTGTTGCACGGCTTTAAGAAATTGACTTCCAAACTTATCTCTGGGCTAGTCCTTATTTATCCCCCTTTCTCTCAAATCCAACCTTATCACTTACTATCATGTTTTCCTTGGTCTTCTCCTGCCAACTGACCCTACTACCTCAACTGTTCTACATCTAACTCAAGAACTCTCGTTCATCCTTTTAATGTGATCAAACTCACTGTACTGTCTAGATTTAATCTTCCTCTGAGGTCATGAAGTGAAATATATGAAGACTGTCCTAATAGACATGTTACAATTTATGAATTTTCAAATGAAATCAAAATAAATTGTGATTTTGACCCAACGGCTCATGCGTACGTCTAGTGTGTTTGTGTATATGTTTGTATGTACACGATTCACTCCTAAACTAATTAACTGATCATCATTAATTTTGGAACACAGCTGCTAATGTGAGCTATATTTAGTTTTATTCAAAGTTGGTCAATCATTTTACCTCCGGTATTTGTGAAATTTTAATAATAGGTATTAGACATTAATTAATAAATATTCCCCAAATATGGGCACAACCTCCCATTTGAAATTCAAATATTTCAAACTTTCATTGAATTTGATCCAGAGTCATTAGACTCCAGCTAAGCAAAATTACCTGAATTTCAATTTTGGATTTTAGACATTTTCTAGAATCAAAACCATGTGATGGGTTTTGATCAAAATTGGAATAAGAATTCTAGATATCATATTTTAGTTTTAATCTTCGCAAGAGGACATAAAGTTTGTGCAAAACTGTTCTGTTTGGGTAATTCATGTTACCTGTCCTGTGACAGATATTGCCGTATATGTGATATATACACCGGCATGAAAGAAGTAAATGGACACCCACAAAAAAAATAATTCATGCATTTTTAGAATTTTAAATATTGATCGTGTTTATCTTAGTCAGAATGAAGTCTGGCCATCTTGATCTTATCCAACCTCGGGAGGCTCCATCTTGAATCTCGTTTGAAGCAAATTGGTGATTAGCTCAGTCTTAGTATAATAATAAATGTATAACTATGACGCGTGTATATATCTATCGGTATACAATGTATTAACAATTACCCTGATGGTTTCTCCAGTGAATAAAATAAAACCGTTTATGATATATGAATGTATGCATATATATATATATATATACACATATATATATATATATGTGTGTGTGTGTGAATATATGTCAGTATGTGTGCATATGATATATGTATATCTGCATGTTTTATATATTGTATTCCATTCGATGTCTATCATACTACTATGCACTTCAGGCGGTACACAGGACAAATAGTCCTTGCTGACATACATGAAGTGTCTCAGGATATCATCAAAGATTCAAAATTAAATTTTGTAAAAAAAAAAAAAATAATAATAATAAAAAAATTTTTTAATGGCAACAGAGAAATTCATCATCATCATCATCATCATTATCACCACTGCTCTCATGATGGATGTCATGGCCCCTATTACAATCTTACCATGTTTCCTGCAAACAGAAATATAAATGTGGCTTTAATAAAAGTGAAATTAGATATTGATATGAAGGATCTAGAAAAAAATCAAGCAATTGACATCTCACAACCTGACAGTATTAGCCAGAGATATCTTGCGCAATATATACCAGGGTGATCATATCACAAAGACCACGTTCAATCTGGAAGAAGAAAAACTGTCATATTTATTAATAACTTAATAAATAACATGGACTCCAGATTTGCAAACAATAACCCGAAAAGGGTTGATATGCCACAAAACAACCCAACCAAACACCATGAATAAATATTTGAAGATATAATGAACTTGAAGCATATAAACTTTTACCAAAATGATCGGATTAAGCATTAAATAACCCGAGACGGTTTGATATGCCGTAAAACAAAACGACCAAACCAAACCAAACACCATGAATAAACATTTTGAGATATAAAGAACTTGAAGCATAAAACATTTACCAAATGACCGGATTTTGGCATTAAATAACTCGAAAAGGATTGATATGGTGTAAAACAAACCAACCAGATTTGCAAACACCTTATCTAACCCTAACACCTTGTCTGCATTTAGTGTGTTTAATCTCTATCCCATCTGCTTCGTGAATGCAGAATAATTCATGGTTTATGATGAGGAAGAGTTATCGATTTTAAATTGCACAATATGGACCTGAGGAAATCCACAAACGGTTTGAGAATGAAGATGATTGGCAGATGAGTATGCAGCCTCTCATCGATGCTGTTCAGTTTCGACTGAGTGAGATCTACAGAAGAAAGTCGTTAAAGCATAGCACTACTGCCCGAGAAAGATGTGGAAACTTTGATGACAAAATATCCCATAAAAGACTTTTTTTCTCAACTAGCCACCACCTTCGCTGTACATACAGCTACCTGTGAATTCTCTGTTTAGAACCTCATTTTCACAGAAACGGGCTGTCATCGAAAAATCAAAAGCAGCCTTCTTAAGGTCGGTCTGGGTCCCAAAAGGTTCGTTTTTTTTCCTTTTTTTGGGGACAAATTGAAAAGGTGTCAAGCAGAGAAAGCTGTTCATTATGGATTACAGATAATCATTGGTATATGCTATTCACATTAGTCTGTTCATAATATACCACATCTTTCTCGATATACTTTCCACTGTTTTCATTGCTGCTCTGCTAAATATTACGTATTGATTGAGTTTAATTTTCTTATCAATTAAAATCAAATTTGTTCTAATTTATTATTTTCACACTAAAAAGATCTTTGTGGCTTGAATATTTTGTTCATGTGCTAAAATCAGCACTCTCAATTTATTTTGGCGATACCACCTCCATTTCGCATAAGTTGCATAAAATCTTAATATGTAAGATACTGCACATAGTTTTGTGTTTCCAATTGATTTTTGATTTTTTAATATTTAATTCAACCAGCAGTTTTCATCTTGATAAGTAATGTTGTAGAGGTGGTCGGAAGAGATATCCCTCTGTCAGTCATAAGTCCTCTAACCACTTCTCAAATCACCGGGTTCAAATTTTTCATAGGATAAAAAACAGCGTTAGAATATTTTTTTTGTAAATTCATGTCACTAAAACAAAAATGTATACTCTGAGAGGAGGAATGTTGAAGAGAGATAAAAATGTTGAAGTCTTTTGCTTTAACAGAAAATTTAACTTTGGTCAACAATTTCAGAAGTTTTCAAGACACCCCCCCCCCCCCCCCATTGTGATACCAGACTTCCATTTAATCAGCTTTGGGAGTGATGCAGGCCACAGTATATAAATGTATGAATAGATATATGTGTAACTAGCTGATCTGATCGCACGTTGCTTGCATATATCTGGGGGGGTTTTGTTTGCTAAAATGTTTTTGTTTAGGAATTATAAAATTTGGTTTTAAAAAATTAACATGAAAACAAAGTATTTTGAAAGATGTTTCTTAACTCAAAGCAGGTGAAACAAAAAACATGTATCATGAACAAAACCATAATTTTATGGTAAACCCCTATTTACTTGTTTTGAATGAAGGCTAATATTTATTAAAAATCAAGATCTCTACTTGAGGTGAGAACCCCTCTAAAATCATCAGTCAGCACAATCATCAGTGCTGACTGGAATCAATCGACTTAAATTTTCTTTTTCTTTCACAAAATTAGAAATGGAATTCTTTCTGATTGTATTTATTTAAAAAAAAAAAATTAGTTTCCTTTGCAATCACTTTTTTCATGATTTAAACTTGAAAACTGGACTTACTGCCAAAACTTACTCCACACCCCCAAATATTCCCTCAAATAATTTTCCCTACACAATATACTTAAATAAAACTAATAATTAAAATAGAAATGAAACAGCTTAGATAAATCTAACCTGCCCTCAATGTGTTGATTTAAAAAAAAAAAAAAAAAAAATTTTCTAGTAAATATATATAATATATCCCTATTTATAAAGTTGGTCCATTTATCACACTGACAATGAGATTAAAATGCCAAATTCATATTCAACGTATGATAATAGCTTTCTAATATATTGATCATGGGTACGCGATGGGTGTCTTAAGTTAACTAATTAGCATATTGCTTTGAAAAAAGACGTCTCATTAATTAACTATTCTTATTTTAATTTTATTATAGCAGAGTTCAGTTTACTTTTTTTTTTTTTTAATTTTTGTGGCTGGAAATTTAGCATTTCGGGTGAAAGTCTTTTTAGTCCTTTCTGGTAAATTTATTTCTGGAGGTTGCGAACTAGTTCTACCATGTAAATTAAAAACAAGCTCCCCCCCCCCTCCCAAATACACACCCATTGCAGCTAAGCTACCAAGTCAATGAGTCTCCCCCACCCAATAACATTTTACAAATCCTATTAAACATAGTTTAATTTTTATCCTAATGTATTAACACACATACAGAACAGCCAAGCAAACAAGTATGCATTCTGGTGGATTTAACTTTGTAACGGTAGAGTTCATTTTACGCTATTACATTTTTAATTCTCTCTCTGTCCCTCGATTTAACATCACTTTTCTCTTGTCCAGGCATTTTTTAGTATTTCGTAAGCTCGCTCTCCAGTCCTTACGATTCAGTGGGTCAGGTCTCCAAATTCCACTCTATGTGGTCTTGTCTAATCACTTGCTTCCAAGTTTTCCTTGGCCGGTCAACCTTTCTGCGATTCAAGACATCCATGCTTCTGCAACAGTTTGTCCAGGAGAATGAACGCTTAACATAACCGTACTAGCGTGACCAATTTGCCTTTAGGATAACCTCTATGCTGGGCAAACATAGTGGTTTCGGTAAATCCACTCACCTAATGTGTTGAGCTTGGTCAGATTTCACATTGTAGATCCATCTAATCATGGTCTGTCATTGTGCTGCAGTTGGGTGAGAGAGGACTTGGTAGGGCTGAGTATTAACTGGCATATAGCATAATGCTTCTGACACAGCTGCTATAAAACTTACCCTGGATGTAGAGGGGTACAGCTCACAAAATTACACCCATATGCCGTCACACTTATACTGAGTTCACTTTCACCACCTACACTCAGCATATTTCCTCGATAGCAGAAAGAGTCTACTACCTCCAAGGTATTGTCATCTAGTACCATCTCTTTGTGGGAATGACTGTCAATAGGACATGCCTGTCCCAGGCATCTCCGACACTTAAAGTTTAGCTTCAGGGTTAACTTACCCTTCAAGTCACTACACTTTTTGTGAACCCACACTAGGCACAAGTTACATTTAATTCAAAATTATAATTGATGATTAGTAAAAAAAATAAATAAATAAATAAATAAAAAAAAAATAATAAAAAAATAAATAAAAATTAAGTCATGTAAAGCTATGTATATCTATTATAATATACTAGTGCATTTAGGATTTTTTTAAATTTTATGCTATTGTATTTTTTTATTTCAATAAATATTCAATAAAAAGAACAAACGTATTGAACAGAGGACCTTTTTAGTTCTTCAGTCTAACGCTATATTAACTAGGTTATTTAACTGCTGATATAAAAGTATACAATTTAAGTCTATTTAAGCATTGCCATTTATAATGTGTGTGTGTGTGTGTGTGTGTGTGGATATTAGTGATGGGACGATTCAAATTTTTGCCCGATTCCGATACAATTTCTAATTCTAAAATCGCCTCATGAGATACTACTTTTTTATGGTAAAATTTCAAGGGGGGGGGGGGTCCTCATCTACTTTTTAAATGTAGATATAATTTTCTTTTTAATTTGACAAACGTCTTAATGTTTTCTGTTTATGAATTGCGTTCAAGATTTTGATAAGCTCGTTGTGACATTTTGATTTATATTTTTCACTCGTGCCATTTTTTTTTTTGTGTGCCGTATTTACCTAAGTTCGTTATTATGATCTGTATCATTAGTACCAGTAATAGAAAATTAAGTTTAAAACAAAAAAAAAATGTAAAAGAATCGTTTTTGGAATTGGAAATTAGGCTTAAATTTTTCCCATACCGATTCCGATACACCAACAAGTTCCGATTTTTCCGATTCTGATTAATCGTCCTAACACTAGTATATATACATATCATGTTCATTTTAATTTCCGGTAAATGAAAATGTTGACAGATTGAAATAAATTTGTAACCTTTGTTGAAATTCCTTTCATCTTTTCTTTTAACATATTTCTACATTAGACTCAAGCTGAAATATCTTCACAGATTTTTTACAATTTTGTATTAAATTAAACATTTTGTATTTGCCTTTTTTATTTTCCATTTGAAAATATTCTATACTAATATTTAAAAAAACATGTTTCAGAGATTAGTTCCTAAACTAATTAAAAAAAATAGTCATTAAATATTTATATAATGTTTTTGTTCCATATTTCCTCTTACTAATTAACTCTTAAATACTTAATTTTTATATTGGTTTAAAAAATTGTTATCAAATATACTGATTACCTATTTAGCAGGTGTGCTGATGCAACATCATACCAATACCTACTCACACTTGCCAACAAGTGTGTTCTTGGCCTTTTGGCTAAGATCAAAGTGTAGTATCTGTTCCGATGGATACTGCACCCCATAGACTGGTATTGTCTTGGCCTTCGGGACTTGATTTACGCCGGTCTATGGGTCTGTCCTGTGCAGTTCTAGGAGGTTCACCCTCCAAGGCTTCGCCTCCCCTCTTTGGGGAGGAGTAAGTTTATTGCTTACTGCCTGAGGCGCCCCTACCGGGGTATGCCGACGGGGCTGCCCAGGCAATTTTTAAACCCCACTTTCCCGACCCGACCTTGAGTCACATCTTACTTGTGGGAGTAAGATAAAAACTGGCCTTGTGCCTAACTCCTGGAGAGGAGTAAATCAATACTCACACTTGCCAACAGGCTTGTTGAAGATGTGAAATAAGTTGCAGTTTGACACATTTTCGTAAGAAAAGCTTAGACAAAATCTAAGAAAATATAGAAATAAATTAAAGAGCAATACAATCAACTCATCTGCTGTAATAAATTAAACTAGGAATCTCAATCCTCCAACCAGCAGCGATGATCAATTTGATAAGATTGAACCCTTGCTTAAATCTTTAAAATACTTCATATTCTTCTTCATTCTAAATACAAAAAAAAAGTGTATCTATACATGTATATATGTATGTTCATCAGCCAATGTTTTATCAAAACCGGTCACATTTGGTATCTTTAACCCTACGGGTTGAGTTTGAAACCGAAGATACTGATGGAAGATCAAACTAATGTATACTGTCCCTAATATATATATGATTGAGTTATAGGTTATTATTGAGTTTAAGGAGTAATTTCAAATTTCAAAAGCGGATTTGTTTGTTTTTTAATAGGGAGTCCTTGATTTTTGTCACCATTAGTCATGTGGGTTTTTTTGGGGGGTTTTTTCATGTATTTTGGCATGCAGTTATTTTCTGTCGAAACTTCTTAAACTTTTCCCATCTTCCTTTCTTCTGTTTTTGGAATAATGTTTTCTTATTACCATTAAATTAACTATTGCTCTGATGATCATCAATCTTGGCTAAAGACTATATATTTCTCTTGACTTTGCTGTGAAACGGGCATAAGATATAGAAAAGGTATTAAATTTGGAAAAAAATAAATTAAAAAATTTTTGTTTGTGAGACAACAGAAATACAGGTATTCACCAAAATATGAAAACAAATAAATTCTAAGAATAAATGAAAATTATAGTTTTTGGACTGATATTATATCAGATGGGTCTGAAAGTACTTGGGACACAAATCAAAACTATGGCAAATTTATCAGCCAATTCCCCTCCGAAACTAAGATCCTGATTCGGACTATTGAAAAGATCTACCAAAGGATATCCAGACATAAGTTGTCTCTTATATTCAGCAATATATGCCTGCAAGAGAAGATGCTACATACACACAGGATGCGTAACGTATTTGAGGACAGATTTATACTTACACAAAAATCACTTCTAGAGACAGATTTTTTTTTTTAAACCTTTTTGAAGATCAAAATAAATATTTTGTTTTGTAATTTTATTCATTAAAGTCTTCTTCAGCTTTTTATATGATGTATGAATCGCCTACGTGCTAGGATCAGGTTGTTCTTGTTCATATTGGACATTACTTTATGGAGACTGAGGGATTACTTTAAGTTATGAGGGTGCTCGTTAAACTTTTCCTCAACAATGCTCCATACATAGTAGTCCAAAAGATTAAGATGCGAGTTTGTTAGGAGACCAAATGTTATTAGTCATGTGATCATGAAAATGATGCTCAATTTTTTAAATTGGTTTAGCACTCTATTAAGTCTGATTAAGCATTTTTTTTTTTTTTTTTTTTTTTTTTTTCCCTTGATCTGTTTTGGTGTTGAATGACCTTTACTTATCACATAAGACTTGTATCTGTTGTCTTTATGGGCAACATTTCAGATTGTTCTGACACATGATTTTCTTTTACAATCAACCTCACGAATCTTCTAGAGTTACCACTAACGGTGTGCTGTACTTGTCGAATAAATTCAGGTGTTCTAATGCTATTGGTGTGTCTAGAATGTCTCTTATGTTTTGATAATGGTCATATCTTTCCATCTTGAGCCCTAAAGTCTTTGCCAACTTTGTAAATGCAGGATCGACTGTCTGCCTCTTCATTTGTTGTGTAACTATATGGGCTAAATTTAATACCTTTTCTATATCTTATGCACGTTTCACAGCAAAGTCAAGAGAAATATATAGTCTTTAGTCAAGATTGATAATTCTGAAATATAAAAAAATATAAAGTCAAATAATATTCATGCTCTAGTAAAAAGTAGAAAAGGGCATATGTTTTACTCGCTAACTTTTGCATGACTGGATGGAAGTACATGTATTTATTTATTTATATATGTATAAATATACAAATAAATACACGTTGGGCTTTATTGTAGAGTGGGGGATATATAGAGTGAGTTTTCCCCTGTATCATTAACCGAAATAACTGCCTGACCAAGATCTGCATTAAAAAATCTGTTCAGTCAATAAGATAGTGCATATATTTGTTCTTGTAAGAAAACACACTCACACAAAAATTTCATACATTTTATATTTAATCCTGCTCCATATTTAATTTTTTTCATTAGTCAAATTTACAAGAAGGGGGAGATGAGTTTACTCTCTCACTGGAAGTCTTCCCACTCTATTCACATTCACCATGTGCCAAATTTAATAAGACATACTCTTAGCATGCATCGGTCCGCTTTATTTTACTATACCATTTCGCAAATTACAGAATAGTTTAGCTGACACAATATGTGAGCTATAGCTAAAAAGAACACCATCAATATAATAAATTATAGTCAACAACAATTAGATATAAATACAATAATTTTCACTTAAACAGCTCTTGATCTTAAATCGATCTGTCATCGACTGGAAGACATTTTGATGATTATCTTCATAGCACTTTTGGTCTTCCGTACAAACATAAGAACTTACAGTATTAAATTCTTATGGGTGCTCGTATTTTGAAAATTACGGAATAACTTAGCTGCCACAATATTTGGTCTACCATTACAATACTTATAGTCGATAGTAATATTTAAATAGACGGATTCTTTATTAAACCACGATCAATCTTAAATCGCTACGTCACCTACACACTGTTTTACTATGCACAAAAAAAAGCCAACAACCTTGTAAGTTACGTATGCGCATTTTAAGTGAACAAGACAAATGAGCCAACGCTCATGTTGGCTACCCATATTACATTATTTTCACACCATTTTTCTTTGATTACATGGCTCAGTGGTTAGAAGACGCTTCTGTTACACAAGTGGTCAGAATTTATGTTCCAGCTGTCGGCTGGGTTGTAAACAATGTTTTTTTATACTTCAGGCATAAAATTTAATGGTTTTGATTTTAATATAATAGTTCTATTATAGAAAGTAAAAGAAAAAAATAATAGAAATAGTAATGTGGGGTTCAGTAGATGAGAGCAAGAGTTTCTTAGTTTTCACAATTTTCCCAGGCATCACTGGTACCCAGTGGAACGCTAGTAGGTATATATATATATATATATATATATATATATATATATATATATATTAGTATAAATTTTTATTTATACAAACAGTATTGGTTGTATATGTGCATACATGTTTCAGCTGCACTCTCTTTTGAGAGCCAGCTTCCTCAGACCTTTTGAAAAAATGAAATGAAAAATAACAAACTTCTGTGTAGTATCCCGGTTGGGAAAGGATGAGTGTATAATTAAATGGGTGAGATTCATATCCAATTACACATTCGCACTGCAATTGGATATGAATCTTTCCCGTTTAATTATACCTGTATAATACACAGAAAAAGTTTATTTCTATTTAATTTTTTCTAAAGGTCTTCGGAAGCTGGCTCTCGAAAGAGAACACAGCTGAAATATGTATGCACATATCTAACCAATAATGTTTGTATAAATAAAAATTTCTACTAAAAACAGCTCTACTTGTTATTGAGCACTTTTTATAAACACTAGAGTTTCATTGGATTAACATCTAGGAAACAAAAATAATACATGTAATATATATATATATATATAATAATAATAATTATATATTATATATACATAAAATTGAACTGTAATGGGATTCAAAATCTTTTTGTTTTCCTTCAATTTTTATTTTAGATATTAAAAGCAAGGTTGCAAGTTGGAAGGTATAAGGTCATCTTCCTAGGAATAAAAAAAAAAATCTGTCTCAAACTCCTAGAATTTCAAAATATCTGACTCCGACTCATATTTTAAAGTCTTTAAATATTCAGGCTGTATGTTGATTTTTTGGAAATTAAAAAATACGATTTGGACTTCTAGCATTCTTACGAGTCTGACTCCGATCCTTTTCAAAACTTCCGGCTCTGACCCTGATCAATAGATAGATGGCTCATTGGTAAAACAGTAATTGCTACCTATTATGTAGTGACCTTTATCTTTGCACTAATGAATACTGCAGCGTATTATGGAAGTGGGAGTCGAGGAGTTCAAATTGTATCAAATCTTTTATCTTTAACTAACCCGACCCCGTAGAAATTCCATGGTGCTTTCTACATCAATCTGCATAATTTACTGTTAATAATAATATTCCTTTTGAAATAATAAATATCTCTCAGGGTCAATAATAGTTAGAAAAAAAATGACTGTAAAAATAATTATTTTCAGCTAAATATCCTTAAAATAAATAAAACGAATGCGTTTCTTATTCATTTAAAATTCTAGCAATTTAATTTTTTTTAAAACAAATATTCTGTCTCCTTACCGTTAGAATTATTGTCAGCTGAATATTCTTCAAATCAATAAAAACGAATGTAATTTTTTTAAATGTATTTTTGTAAAATTGTACTTTTTTAATTGACGGGATGGCATAATTTGATTTTGGAACAATAAGGAATAATATCTTACGTGCTACTTATATAAAAAAAAATTTTTTTTTTTAAATGCTTATTGATAATAATAATAATGAGTAAAGTCGGAATTTTTTTTATCTTAACAACATCGGATTAATCACCAGTTATCGTTTTTGCTGATCTCATTTTTTAAATGTGTGTGAAAGGTGATAACATACACACAAACATGAGATGCCTAAGCTTATTATTGTATAGATTATCTATATATAAATACAATAGCGTGTGTGTTCGTGTGTCATGCTTACATCAAAAGCTCTGCGCATGCGTGTCGCACCTAGATTTGGAAAAGCATTCAAGTCACCTAATTTTCGTAATATTTTCAAGTATTTCCCTTTGCCGCAACAATTAGCGATATAGGATTTTGACGGCGGCCCGACTGCTTTATAGTTCGATCCCAACCAACCTCTAAGATTAGTTTTTTTCTACATCGAGGGGGTGGGGGGGGGGGGTACAACCAGGAAGACTCATATTAATACGATAGCAAAGAGAATAGGAACTACCTTCACTAGAAATATTGTATATAAAGAAGTTTTGTAAATTGTTTCATGTATTGTTCATTTTTTTAAATAAATATACAAGTCAAATCTTATATTTTATTCAAACATGTATAGGTAGGAACAAGATAATTAGTATTGAAAACATCATTTCGTGTAATTTACACGGGTCTCGCTAGTATGCACTAATACTCATGCGAAAGGTATGTGCAAGAATAGCAACTTGTGTCCAATTAATTGTATACAATGAAATGGTTAGGGTTAGGTATTTTGCTTCGGTAATAACTCCAAAAAGTTTGCTATGAAATAGACAGTTAATTTATCTTTGAATGAAATATAGAATTATCATAAAATTAAATATTTATATCTGATCCTTCTTTTCTTTACAGTTGTCCAGCAGACGCCTAGCGTTCCTGTTAGCACTCAGTCTCCTGGCGTTAGAGACATGCAACGTGCATACGATGCTCTTGGCCTTACTTACAAGCAGGCTACGAGTGGTAATGCCGTTCCTCCAATTCGACCAACCCTCTCAACGCAACCAGGTACGCACTATACTTTTATCATTTTCATAGAAATTTACATAATTTCATGTTCCACTTTACTTTCATGACGGCATGAAAATATTTAAAGAAATGTATAAACTTTGTTATGTACTTGCGTGTTAGCTGAAAATAAGATTGTACAGAAAAAAATACGCAAATTCATCCAGTATTTATTAAATTATAAGAAAAAGAAAGAAAAGAAAACGATCTTACGTATCTGTAGAACTTACTTATTAGGCAAGGGAGATAACTCAAATTTTGTTTTCAGGGGAAAACTAAATGGCGACTGAAAGATAAAATCGTTTTTAATTTTTTATTTAATAAATACTGGATGAATTTGCGTAATTTTTGGTGTACAGTCTTCTTTTCAGCTACCAAATAAGTACATAAAGTTTATACATTTCTTTAGATATTTTTTTTAAGAGTCCTAACATGTCGTTATGAAAGTAAAGAAGCACTTTTTATTTTATTTTTTACTTTTTTTTTTTCCCAAGGATTGTCTGCAAAATGTTAATTTGAATTTTTATACATTATCTAACTTTTCTAATTTACCTAAATTCATATATTTCAGGCCAAGTACCAGCTCAGCCTGGTATGTTATCAACGCAGTTAAATCCTAATAACCAGAATGCCCAACGGCAAGATATGATACAGAGACCACAGGGCACTGGTGTCTTATTTACTGGTGTTACAAGTGGTGTTGCAGCAAATACTGGAGTTCAAGCTCTGAATCAAACTAATCGAGGATCAAAGTCATGGCATCAGTGTGTCACTCAAGATTTAAGAAATCATCTTGTTCATAGGTTGTAAGTATACATATATCTATTATACTAAATCAGAGTCAATCAACTTCTCAGTCTTTTGGCTGAGATCAAAGTGTGGTATCTGTTCCGATGGATGTTACACCCCTTAGACCGGTACCGTCTCGGGTATTGATTCTGCCGGTCTTAGGGTTTGTCCTGTGCAGTTCTAAGAGGTCCACCCTCTCAGGCTTTGCCTTCTCACCCTTTGAGAAGGGGTTAGTTTATTGCTTATCACCTTAGTCGCCTCTACCGAGGAATGCAGATGGGGTTGCTCAGGCATTTTTGTAGGCCAGAGTGCTCTTCCTCTATGTCGCTGCTGACTTTTCAATCCCACTTTCCGACCTTGTGTCACAGCTTACCGCTGTGGGAGGGAGATAAAAAAATAAAAAAACCTAGTTTTTTTTTTTATCTCCCTAATCATCTAAGAATTTGATTTTTTTCTTTTTAAACTTAAATTCAAGCAAGAAATTATTTTCTAAACGACAGTTTAAACGTTTAAAGATTACTTATGAATAAATAAATGCACAATAGTAAATATGGATTAACCGTTTTTGTTTTTTTATTTTTAAACAAAGTGTCACAGATAGTAAAGTCCTTTTTTTATATTTTAAGAATAGAAGAACACTTCTATTCTTAAAATATAAAAAAAGGACTTTACTGTGACACTTTGTTTAAAAATAATTCTTAAATCTTAAAACCCTGTGCTCAAATAAAAAGTATCTCGTGTGCCACTTATATATAAAAAAACATTCTTAATAATTAAAAAAAAAATTTTAAAAAACTTTATCTCAAATTTATATATTTAACTGTAAATAATTTTTTATTGTATTTTGTCAAAAAAATTAAAAAAAGTAATAAGGAAAATATCTGGCATTAAAATAGAAACTCATCTTCTTTTTTTGAAGTCTTGTGATAAGAAATTGAAATTATTTTTTAAACGACAGTTTAAAGGCTTAACAATTTCTTCTGAATAAATAAATAAATAAATGTACAATAGTAAATATGGATTAACTGTTTTTTTGTTTTTTTTTTAAGTTTTTTAAAAATTTCTGTTCTTACATTCTTAAAATATATAAAAAGAAGGACTTTACTATCGTGACACTTTATTGTTTAAAAATAATTTAAAAACCTTATAACCTGTTGGATATGCTTCTAAACCAAATAAAAAAAATATATCTTATGTGCCACTTATATAAAAAAAAAAACAACCTTAATAAAAAAATTTAAAAAAACTTAATCTCGAATTTATATATTTAACTGTAAATAATTTTGTATTGTATCAAAAAAAAAATAAAGTAAGGAAGATATCTTACATTAAGATACAAAAACCACTGAAGTCTTGTGATAAAAAAATGATTGTATTATACATTTTCTTTGCTTTGTAGAGTACATGCAATATTTCCCACTCCTGATCCTGCGGCATATAAGGATAGGAGAATGAAAAATCTAGTCGATTATGCCAAGAAGGTTGAAGGGGACATGTATGAAACAGCTAATGACAGAGTAAGTTCATCAGTTTTTTTTTTGTATTTTTATCACTTAAAAATATTTATTTGAATTATTAAAAACTTAACTTTTATAGTTGACAAAGAAAGTTTCTTTTAGTATTAGTTTTTTTATTATGTTAAAAGTTTTATTCACTTTATATATTTTTTTTTCTTTTCATATGTTTCTCCTGGCTAAATAAATTTTGTTAAATTAAAATCATTTAATCATAACCTATTCTTCAAATAGGTTATTATTGATTTCTAAGGCTGCTGCAAAGAAAGTGAGCTCCCTCTACCGTGCTAGAAAACTTTAGGGTGAAAGTTTAGAGTATCATTCTAAATTGGGACCTGCGTAGCAAGATGTTTGTTCACATTAGTTTTAAATTTCTTCATGTCCCTACAGTGGCAACTTGCCTTATTTGGGTGAACTACGTTAAAAACAATTTTTTTAAATAAGATATGTTGAAAGATAAATAAAAGTGTGTGTGTCTCTCATATCTTACCAAACATCTTAATTATTTCATTGTTTTGTTTACTACTTATTAATTTCCACAACCAAAATACGTATTTTCATTTATTTTTTTTACACATCTTAGCATCAGGTATGGTTCAGGGTTGTATTCTATGTACTTTCAAATATAGTTGACTTAATTTCCTTCGAAAATCTCTGAAAGTGAAACATTTGTCAGTAGGCCTCCAGTCGTGCTTCTCAGCTATGCCATGAAGCGGCCTGTAATATAGAACGCCATGGGTCAAGAGTAGAAGAAAGATCTCCTTGCTCTAGAAATAAGCTTTCATATCTGTTACTTACTCCATGTTATACAGTTCTCGATGGAGGAGGGAAGGGGTTGAACATCATTGCTGGAACATGTTCTTGAAGGATTTGTTTGGTTGGTTTTTAACGCCATATCAATCCTGTAATGATCATTTAATGCCATGAAAGTTTATTTGCAGTAGAATTAGGTCATATGTTTGTTTTGTTTTTTTTTGGGGGGGGGGTTCTATATGTATAGTGGTAAGAATATTTGGGGGATGGGTAGAGAGATTTTTGTGCTTTTCAAATCTTGTAAAATTCTGTGGCTTTCAGGAAATTGAATATATCGACTCTGTGAACTTTGTTAAACAGATCTTTCAAATTGTCTATTTAGTAGTATTTTTGTCTGGTTTGTTGGAGGTCTTTACAGGCAATGAAACTATATTTTATTTATCTTAACTATATGAGTATCCGTATTTCCTTAGCTAGGAGTTGCTTCTGGTTACATCATCTCGACTAGGGAATCAGAAACCCCCTAACTCCTTGGACTTCACATTACGTGTTTCCCCATTAAAGTCTAATACCCCCCCCCTCCCCTGACTGAAGTCTCAATGATTAAACTAACAAACCAGACTCCACTTTCTGTGGTGACTTCTGACCTTAGGGATCAAATCCTGTCGAATAAGCTTATCCATTTGACAACTCGTATTTAGATATCTTACTGATAAGTAATATACAAAACGTATTAGAAAGCATTTCCTTTAAATTCATAGTATATATTGAATGTTTCAACTTTGAGAAACAGTTTCTGAAAATTAATGTCTTTATTTATTTATTTTAATTTCAGGAAGAGTATTATCATTTATTAGCTGAGAAAATTTATAAAATACAAAAGGAATTAGAGGAGAAAAGAATGAAACGGCAACAGCAAAATATGCAACCTGTTCCAGCTAACCAACCTAATATACCAATGCGTCCTGCAGGTCAGCCAAGTAAGTGTGAAAACGCTATTTAATCTTCTATTCATTTAACATCACTTTTCCAACCTTGTTCAGTGGTGTCAGGCGTTTTCTGATATTACACAAGCTCACTCTCCACTTCTCATGGTTCAGCGGGTCAGCAGTCTCCAAATTCCACTCTGTGCGGTCTTGTCTAATCACTTCCAAGTTTTCCTTGGCTGGTCAACCTTCCTACGATTTAGGTTGTTCATGGTTTTGCAATGGTTTATTCAGGAGGATGAACATTCCACGTAACCATACCAGCGTAATCGATTCATCCTTAGGATAACATCCAAGCTGGGAAAGTGTACTGCTTTCAGCAGATCCACTGATGTGTTGGGTTTGGTCAGATTTCACATTGCAGATCCATCTGATCATGGATCTGTCGTTGCGCTGCAAACTGGACAAGGGCCCAGCATTCACTGCCATATATCATGACGCTCCTGACACAGCTGCTATACAACTTACCCCGGATATAGAGAGGGACAGCATGTGATCAGTTATTCAAATCGATGCAGTCATTATTTAAAAAAATACTTCTCGTTATGTAACAAAGATGTATATGATTTCCTTTTTACTTTCAAAATTTATTGTAAACAAGTGATTTTAGCTTTATTGTACACCAGTTCATATAAATCGGAGTTTGCATAGGACAAACCTGTCTCACCCACTCCTATTTATTTATTTACCCCTCTCTCTCCACTAAATGTCAATTACCCCCTTACTATGAAACACATCCTCATCAACTGCAACAACCGTAACCAAATATATTCAAATATTACAAAGCAGACTGACCCAAATAATAATATCTTAAATTTAATGCCTCCCATCCTTGAGTGTTTTTCATCTCTCTGTACTGGGGTTGTCAAGATATCCTGATATGAGGATACTTCCCCTGACCAAGTATTCAAATAAAAATAACATAGTATTCAAAGCCCAAACAAGATCACCTCGTCATGGCTACACAGGGCTTCATACGAGGAAAGGAATGGTGAAACTTCTGCGTGATGCTATCACAAGTAACGACGCTAAACAAGCTACTTCATCAAACTAGCCGAAATCTGGTCCTGAAATCCAGCAAAACAAAGCGAAGATCACAAGAGAAATAAACTATAATATCATTAAGTGGTCCATTAGGAGGAAGAAGATTATTCTTCATTGCTTTACTTGCTCAAGATTTTAGAAGTAGGGAAAATCCTTAAATGGACCCTCACACACATATATATATATAGTCTCGGAAGTTTCTCAACCATTAAAACTATATAAAAAAATTTTTTTTTTAATTATATAAAAAAAAAAATTTAAAAAACTTATAGTCTCAAGTCTTCCAGTGGAAAATCACTCATGTAAGTCAATTTATTTTTTACAGTTATTATATTAGTTAGTTTCTAACACTATTTTAAGGGATCATCAGTTGTTTACCATGAAAAACTGTTTCGGGAATTTAAAAACAAGACAGTATTTAATTTCATGGCTTCCCAGCAGAGTTGATCAGACCCCACTTCCCTTAAAAGACAAAAACATAAACGTTCCTTATACTAAATCTACGTTTTGTTCCATATATATATATATATATGTGTGTATAAATTTTTCAAGGTTAAATGTTGCCGATAATATTTACAATTACATTATCGTTTTTTTATCCTCTGATGAAAATAGTTTGTCTTTAAAAATCCATGGATTAAGGATATGAAACTCCTTGCTTTGAACTTCTGATGTTTTAATAAATATTGTATCTTTGCAAGTTTTTATTCTCATTCATCTCTTGAAGTGATTTCTCTATTCAATATATTGAGCTTCATATTATCACGATAGATTATTATTAAACGATAAATCGCTTATCTTTAATTTAATTTTAATATTCTAATATTATATATATATATATATATATATATATGTACAGGGTGTCTCAAAAAAATGTACTCACTCTTAATGTTTCGCGACGTTTGCGAATCCCTTGGTGCGCGTTATCAGCTTTGTTTGAACAATAATGGTCATCAGTTTGAACATTTGCGAACATGATTCTTCAATTACATCTGTCTCATGTATTCGATGCTATTTCATTTCACTCTATGTTCATAAATAAAAGTTTTCTTGTCATTCTACGAGTGAGTACATTTTTTTGAGACACCCTGTATATATATATAATGAATAAAGATAAGGATAAAATGATTCGACATAATGAATAAGGAAAGGCAAAAAAATATATTTATGTATTCATCAACGTTTCATCATATTGTAAGACTTCCTCAGGATGAAGAGAGAAAAAATCATACAAGCATAAATTTGATTTTTCAGCAAGCTACGAGTATCGGCCAGTTTGTGAGTGAAGAAAAATCAAAAAAGTGAGAAGGCAAAAAAGAATGCGCGGTAGTAGTAGTAGTATCAGTAGTAGTAGTATCAGTAGTAGTAGTAGCAGTTTATAGAGTTTTTAGGAAGGGGAAGCGATGTGCTGTTTGAAATCAGTTAATTATTTTAGCCTTGAAAGAAGAACGTTTGGCTAAGGTTGTCAGGCGAATCGTAGGGGCCGATGATGGAGGAGGGAAGTCTGAGCTAGGACGTAGGAGGGTACCCATTTTTGACATCCATATACATATGTGTGAGCACAAACGCATATTCACATTGATACAAATAAATATACACATGTAAAAAATAATTGCCACGTCTTGAAACTAAAAAAGGAAGGAGGAAGGAAATAATTTCTATGCTAATGTAATCCCGTGAAAAATTTGAAAACGCAAAGTTATGATGAAAAACAAAGGTGTAACAAAAAAAGAGAGAGATGGAAATGATATCTATTAGTTTATTTATTTATGTGAATGTATTTATTCCTATTATATATATATATATTTGAAAGGCTTCAAGATTATTGCTTAAACTTTCCTGCGTTTTCAGATAGTTTTAAAGAAATATTCCTCTGTGCTTATTTATATTGAGATACATGCGAAATATAGCAGTCAAAAATAAAATAACAGGAAAACTTCTAAATAAACTTTTCAGTGAAAAAATATTAGTGTACACCAAAAATTACTGAAAATAAGCGAGTATGATTTTAATAAAAAATAAAATTTATTTACTATTCGGAGTCCACGAACTTTGAACGACGTTCTCGTCAAGATCAAACCAGCGTGGCGTAGAAGATTATCCCCTTTCTAATATAAGACGTCACGCAGTCTTGTCGTTCAGAGTTCATGGACTCCGAAAAATGAATTAATTGTTTTTTTGTTTTTTTTAAATTCTACTCATTTATCTTTTGTAATTTTACGTGTGCACTGATATTTTTCACTGATAAGTAAGTCTATCCATAAGTTTTCCTGTTATATTTCAGTCGAGTCTTAATGTAAATAAGCTTTATTCTTCTGCTATCTTTTCTTTCTTTTTTTTTCTATCATTTATAAACTAAAATGTTAAACATTGTAGAAAATAGACTATAAAATCTTATATATTAAGTTTGTTTCACTGTTCTAATTAAAAAAATTTTTTTTTTTTTTTTTTTTTTGTTTATATAAATCAGGGCACATATGAAAAACGCAGTTACACAGGTGAAAATCGCAGTTCCAAATAAATTAACCAGAAAACTCTTTGATATACTTACGTATCAGGAAAAAGTAGTTATCTACACCAAAAATTAGCAAAAATTATCGAGTAGAATTTTAATTAAGAATAAAAATCAGTTTTATCGTATTTTGCCAATCTGCCATTGATACAAGCGGAATTAGGGACCATACCCCAGTCTGTCATATACACATGTAATAAATCTATTGCGGTCGGCAAAATGTGATGAAACTGATTTTCATTTTTAATTCAAATTCTACTCGATAATTTTCCCTAATTTTTGGTGAGGATACTTATTTTTGCCTGATACGTAAGTGTAAACAATAGTTTTTATTTGGAAATGTGTTTTTCATATGTACCCTCATCTGTATAAGCACCTTTTTTTTTTTTCTTTTTTTTATTCCTACTTAATATAAAGCACAATATTGATTATTTTATTATTCCAATTTTAATTTTTCTCATGTTCATCCTCACTGTCTCTTTTTACTTAGATGGCCCTCTGTTGAATTCTGGTCAGCGGTTACCAACCCAACTGCAGAGTCCACCTGATCCTTATGGACTGCCCCCAGGAACTCCTATGCAAAGACTGCCAATGGCACCTTCTCTACCTCTTCGCACAACGCCACCTCCTCCTCCAGTCAGTGTGCGACCAAATAGGGTAGATGTGCCAACACAATTTGCTGTCAGTCGCGGTTCTGGTCCGGCAAGTACAAACCCAACACCATCTCCACCCTTGTCATCACCTGTAGTATCGTCGGTATCGCCTTCGGCAATAATTGCTTCAAGTCCTTCGTATCACGTAGATGTATGAACACTTTTATTTTATATTTATTTATTTTTATTTATTAAAACACAAATTATCAAATTCATTTAATAATTATATTTTTTGATTACCATATTTACTGTCACGTACGATGCTGGAATTGACGGGGGTATGTTTCTGAAAAAGAGATGTTTCGACATGTCAATGACACGTCCGTTTTTCAAGGCATTTTTGATGTGAAAAGTACGTCTCTTACGTGACTGGAAGTACTGTAATTAAAATAATGAAAGTTGTTTTAATGTATGTTTTAAATGAAACATGATTGCAATGAACTATTTGATAAGGTAATGCATATTCTGAGAATGATAAAATTTGTTAACGAAGATTTATAGTTTAAAGTAAAAAAAAGAAATTTAAAAAAACAAGAAAAACTTATGAACACTATTTTGACTGCACAAAGAGTTGCACATTTTAAAATGCTTCTTTGCATGTAACACATGTAACGAACATGTTTTTAACTTCAAAAGTTTATTTTTATGCTGTTTTTTTTTTGTTTTTGTTTTTTTTTTTTTTTTTTTTTTTTTTTTTTGCTTGCTTGTCACTTTTGGGTAAATAATGAGTTCGAAGGGGGTAAACATAATACGATAAAAATGGTTTTATTTTGTTTGTTTTGTTTTTTATAATATTTCATGAGGAACCATTTCAACTTAAAATCTATTTAGTATTACGCATGTAATCTGAAGTGTGTAATATATAAAGGCGATTTATAGAAGGCAATACAATGCAGAGGTGTAACGGATAGACACAAACTGAAGCAAATTAAGATATATAATGGTGGAACGAGTTATGTAGTTTCACTTTTTTTTATTAATACAATGTGTGTGTGTATATATATATATATATATATATATATATATATATATATATATACACATTTACCCACATTATATTATATCTTACTTGCATCAGCATGGTCTGATGAAAGCTTCGTACAGTATGATTATATATATATATATATATACACATTATATTAATGGGTGCTTGTGCATATCAACCCTGATATTGAAATATTTAAAAAATGTATAAACTTTATTATGTACTTACGTGTTAGCTGAAAATAAGATTGTGCAGAAAAAATTACGCAACTTCATCCAGTAGTTATTAAATTATAAGAAAAAGAAAAAAAATGATTTTACGTACATTTTGACATTTTTGTAAACAATGGAGACCCCAAACCCAGAAATCGTGAAAATATGAGTTATCGTCCTTGACCACTGGAAAATGGTGGAAATATCTACCGAGTGATGAAATCGTTTTTTTATTTATAATTAAATAAATACTGGATGAATTTGCATAATTTTTGGTATACAGTCTTTTTTCATCTACCACTTAAGTACATAACAAAGTTTATACATTTCTTTAGCTATTTTACTTTTAAGAGCGGTCTAACATGTCAGGGTTGATATGCATAAACACCTATTAATGTTATGTCTCAATTTGCTACAGTTTGTGTCTATCCGTTACAACTCTGTCTTCTATAAATCACCTTTATATACATATGTATATATATTCGGTGCCAATTTCTGTCTACAATAAGAATAATGGTGGGTAGTTTTTACACTTAAGTACTGTCTGAATATATATTTATTTTAAGGTGCTATAAAATAACATCTTAATCTCTGCTACCTGATATATGAGCATTATTATTATACATGAGTAAATATATGTAAGTAAATAGGCATATAAACATCCATACTTAAACAGCTCGGTAAGCATTTACACATATATAAACATAGAAAGATCACAGAATTGAAATCAAATCTATATATGTGCACAGGATACATGTAAATTGAAACTTGGATACTTTTGTCACTTTTGGGTAAATGATGAGTTTGAAGGGGTAAACATAATACGATAAAAATGGTTTTATTTTGTTGTTGATTTAAAAAAAAAATTTTAATAATATTTGATGAGGAACCATTTCAACTTCAAATCTTTTTAGTACAATGCATGTAATCTGAAAGAAAAAAAACCCAGTTTCAATTTGTCTGAATAATTGAAAATGGAGTCTTACCGGACCAGAAATTTTGTTGTATTGCTCATGCTGCCATTTTCTTTTTTTGTATCGCTCAAGATGAAAAAAATATTAAAACGTCTTTTTTTTTTCTCTATTACTATGTAATACTAAATTAATTTTAACTCTAAAACGTTCTTAATGTCATAATCTTTAAAAGAAATTTATATCATCTCCTATACACCAATTTTATTCAAATTTTTTAAGAAACAGTTTACACCTTCCAACTCATCATTTACTCACTTTTGTTTTCTTTTATCATGATCTTCAAATTAAAACATACGTTCAGATTGAATATTGACCTGTTCAAATATAGTTGTAGATATAAAGAGAAGCTTCACCAATTAAAATTTTTTTTTTTTTTTTTTTTTTTTTTTTTCCCCCTCCATTCATGCCCCTTTTATGCGTATCACAATTAGTCTTCCTATTTTGCAAACTGTTGAACCAAAAACGGTGCACTCTTGCAAATGCCAGAACAACACTGACTGGCTATCTAGTTTTATCTTGCAAATATCATTTCTTGTCTAGACTTTTTTTCTTTTTTCTAAAAGATTATAAGATAGAAAAAAATATTGAAAGGCAAATTAATTCAACTGTTTTAAATATAAAGCTCAAGATTAACTTATCTAAATGAATAAGTGCAAAAGTTTTTTTCATTTATCACACCTATATTACCATCGAAACGGCTCGCTGTTATTTAAATTAGTAATACAATGTGGTCTTTTGAAATATTGTATATATAGTAGAGAGCAAAGGCCCAAACACGGCTATGTGTATGCCTAATTTGCATAACTGTTTTGATGTTATTCATTTGTAATTTTATTATCATATTTCCTATATATATATGCTTTTCTCAATATTAATAGTAATTAAAGTGATTTAATAAAAGAACAGGATAAATTAGCAAAACCTTTCTTAAAATATGTTCATTAATTTTCAAGGGAGGTAATTTAAATGAAAATTAATAGTTTTGTAAAATTACAATAGATTTATTTTAAAGATATGTAAAGTAAGTTGTACATTTAATAAAGAATACTTAAAGCTAGATTAATAATGCCTGGATGGCGGGTAGTTTTTTTGTTTTTTTTACTTGTAACACACAAAACTATTGCATGTACTTCTTGTATATGTAGGTTAAAGCATAGTTTAGAGTCGAGAACATAATGCGATTTAAAAAAGAAAAGGAAATTGCCTATAGGCGATAAATATTGTTTCCTGTTGTTTTTGTTCTATATTAGTAAATGAACAATTTAGAGTTACAATCTAATTATCATCTATACACAATTTTTTATAGCATTATGTTCTCGATTTTAAACTACACTTTAACCTATATGTATATCTTTATCCACATAAAACAAATGCAAATATTCATAAATTTACATACACATAGAAACCCAGATATAATTTTCTGTTTCATTCGTATATCTTTTTCAAATGTTTTTCCTCCGGCCCTCCACCTCACGGTCTCTGCATTTTCTTATCCAATAGTCAACATGGTCAAACCAACGTAGCCAACTGATCGTCAGGAGTTCATCAAGCTTTGGTATATTTAGCCTCGGGTATCTGAGCTGATATACCATATCTGATCTGGCCCGTTATCGCATATCCATCTGATTATTGCTCTGTCATTACACTAAAAAACTGGATGTCGTGTCTACGGTTTTCACTGTTGGACAAGGGATCGGCTCCAAGTTGTCACTAATGTGACCGCAAACTGGAAACAATGGAGCGCAGAGATGTGTTGTACCCCCTTGGACTCCAGTTACGCCCACTTCCGGCGAAAACCGATTTAAGTAGAAGTACATTACACTTAAAACCTGGCTCACGACTGTCAAAGCAGACACAGAAACTATGCCTGGCCGTCATGTCTACAGTTTCAAACATTGGACGATGAACTGGCTCCAAATTGTCACCGATGTTTCCTTGAACTGGAGACAATGGAACGCAGCAATTAGATGTGCTGTAACCCACCCCCACCCCACCCCGTCCTTGGACTCCAGTTAAGCACACTTCTGGCGAAAACCGATTTAAATAGAAGTACATCACAGTGAAGACAGTTGAGTGGAGGGAGGGCATCACTCACCTCTATACAGCATCACGCTGCGAACAGCTGCTATATAGTGAGAGGGATGGCTTGTCATGTCAGAACTGACAACAGTTCGCGAAACTGATCTTTATCCCTACAAGCGTTTACTTACGAAAATCATACTTCTATAATTATGGATTCCCAGTTTGAGTAGATATTGTTTATACCAGTCAGGGATACGTCCTTGACAATCGGTCCGACAGTGGCCTTTCTTTTGTCGGGCTGAGGTATGGTTCGGTTTAATTCTACGAGGTCCACCTGCTCAGGCTTTACCTTCCCTTTTTGAGAAATGGTTAGATTATTGCTAATTGCCTGAGGCATCCTCTACTGGGGAATGCCGATGGGGCTGCTCGGGCATTTTCTGTAGGCCAGAGTGCACTTAGCCATGTGTGCTGAATTTTCAAAATCTTGCTTGACCTTGTGCCTAACTTTCAGGAGAAGGGGTAAATAAACTCTCCTGAACACTAGCTAAGTCTCGTGACTCAGTCTAATCCTAGGCTTTTTCACTTGTTCCTTTTTGCACTGTTTTATTGTTTCTTCTTGTTCCTGCTGACTTGATTTTCTACCACATTTACAAACGCCTTTCTTAGCGTCACTTATTTAAATTATATTTTATATGCTAGACTATTGTCACCGTCTATAAAATATTATAAAAGTGATTTTCATAAGTGATTATAGATATTTTAAAAATTATTTTTTAAACTTTTGTAAAATTCTAAATCTACACTTAAGCTTAGAGTATTTCAAAACATTTTTACATTAATCTTCTTTTTTTTTTTGCTTTTTATTTTATTCAAGTTTTTTAGGTTATTTTAAAATTTCATTTCCGTGATTGAAAAACAATTATAAGTTTCGATTATCTTAGGAGGTTAAATATTTTGCAACATATTGTTGTCTTTATTTCTCAAGCCTTAAACTAACTTTGTATTCTTTTGAAATAATTCTAAAAGTAGACATATTCGTCTGATCAAATATGAAAGCCAAAAAATAAGAGATCCTTGAATGGAAAAGAAATATTTGCAAAATAAATTTTTTTTAATTTTTTTTTTATAGAAATTAGTTTTATTAAAATCCCTCTTAAAGAAAAGAATCGTATTTCATTTAAGAAAATAGTATACTTTTTAATTTTTTCATTAATTTTTTTTTTCTTTGTTATTTTATTTTATTCTGTTTATTTCTTCCCTATTGACTACAAGGACGGCACTAGTATTTCTTTGAATAATAGTCAGAGAAATTTGCTGGGGCAGCCATTAGACCCCCCCCCCTTCAAAAATGTTCTTAATACGAGAATTTTAATGCATTTTTGTAAATCTAATTATATTTCTTTCTCTCTCTCTCTCTTTCAGCCACTCCAACCAATTCCTTCACAACTGAGTGGGTTACTTTCTGAATCTCAACCGCTGTCGATTCCTCAGCAACCAACAACACCTGGCCAGGCCCAGGCACATCCGTCAATTCCTCAACAGCCACAAACACAGCCTCTTCCAACCGTTCCTTCAACAGCTCAGCAACAAGTTACCCTTCCGCAGACACACATGCAGCCGTCTATGCAACTACCACCACAAACGCAGCCTATGCAACCTCATCAGCAACAGCCACAACAACCAACTCCAATACCACCACCACCACAACAACAGCAACAACAACAACAGCAACAACAGGCTACTCTTCAACCACAGCCACCCCAAGTATCTCAACCGTCGCAGCAAAGCACACCGCAACCCCAGCAAACTTCACTCCAGAAGCCACTCACACCACAGCAGCAACATACACCAAAACAACCACAACCCCCTTCTCAACCTACAACTCCACAGTCCAACACCCCACAGAAAGTTTTGCCCCAATCTCAAAAGGGTGGCAGTGGTCAAAAGGCACTAACACCTCAAAAACCTCAGCCATTGACACCAAAACAAATTACACAACCAAATCAACCAGAGATGATGATGTCCAAAGGAAAGCAGTTGCCAGTATGTATTAACATTTCTAAAAAATATTGTAAAATTCTTTGAAATTAAATCCTATATCAGGTATTATGGTTAGATGTATATGTGAATGCAGCTGGTTAGCTCTAGTTGTCTTCCCTTTGTTTAAGGTTAAGATAATTGAAGTGAAATTGTTGTGGCAATTTTTAAAAAAACTGGAAATTCTTCTTTGAGATTAGTTCGATGATTTTTTTATGTTTTGCATACCAATTAATAATAAAAACCACAATGAGCAAATTGATAAATTTGACAAATTCCTATAAATGAAGAGACAGGCAATTTTGAATAAACAAAGACAGATGCATTTTTTTTTTTTCCTAAAGATTTGTACTTAATCATGTCCATGCCTTTCAGAACAAAAAAAGAAACCGGTATAGACCCAAGAGATGTTAGCAAGCTAAAAATATCTCTGCTGACTGATTGTAAAGCTTGCCTCCGGTCAGAGACTCCAAATGTTGGCTTGTTTTTTATAAAGACGGCTACGGTTCTAATTCTTTTAGAGGACAATTAATCCGAATGGCCACCTTCTTAATATGGAACAATTCTCTTAGCACCTAACGTTAAAAATCAGGAAATGGTAATCTTCTTAAGTCTGTTATTTTGCTGTACTTTTTACCTTGCGTGACAATCTGGTACAGTGGTAAAGGCTATGGTCTGATAATCAAAAGGTTGCTGGTTCGATTCCAAACGCCTTTCTTTTTCTTTTCTTTTTACCCGTTCTCAGATATTTTTAGAAAAAAAATTGGTGCTTATTTTTATTGAGATTCAACTGAAATATGGCAGTTCATATTAAAATAACAGGAAAACTTATGAATATACTTACTTATCAGTGAAAAATATTAGTGTGCATCAAAAATTACGGAAAATTATCGAGTAGAATTTTAGTTAAAAAAAAAAAAATTAATTTACTATTCAGAGTCCACAAACTCCAAACAAGACCGCATGGCGTCTTCATATTAGATAACCTTTATGCCATGCTGGCTTGACGCGAATGTTGTTCGGATTTCATGGACTCCGAATAGTAAATTAATTTTATTTTTTATTAAAATTCTACTCGATAATTTTCCGTAATTTTTGGTGTACATTAATATTTTTCACTGATAAATAAGTATATCCATAAGTTTTCCTGTTGTTTTATTTTGAACTGCCATATTTCAGTTGAGTGTCAATAAAAATAATCACCGAAAAAAAATAAATGGTTACTCGTTCTGTTTTTGTGATCAAATTTTTTTCTTCTCTTGTTTTTATTTTAAACACCTTTATGGTGATCTCAGTGGGTTTGTATAAGTATGAGTAAAACAAAAGAAGTTCCTCACTGTAAATGAAAATATACCAGTGTATATAAGTAAATTCCATCTTTATTTCGATTCTTTGTCTACTTTAATCTTGTTGTCGACTACAAATGTTTGAAAAGGCAACACCAGTATCTCAAATCGAATGTAAACAATTAACATATCTTTTTGAAATTATGTAATATCGAAAAATCGATATTTGTGATAACCTTAGACGGTAGATATTTATGAAACATGTCACTGTTCAGCACTTATATGGCAAAAAATAGTTTTTTTTTTAGTTTTTTTAATGGAAATAACTCTAGACAAGGCATGAAGCCACTTGATGTAAGGAGCTAACAAAGATGATTATTGCAAAGGCAGGAGATGTCTATTGATTGACTTTAGTCTTGAAGTGTCAGAAATTCTCGTTTTAAAATGACTTCATTCTCTACCATTTATATTTAAATTATTAGAATTATAATAAATACATACATTTTTTTCTTTAAAAATATGTTAATATTTATATTATATTTATATTATTTAAAAAAAAAAAATTTATGTAGGGTGCGTCTTTTTCTTTTATTTACAAAACTTTACAAAACTTTTTAATAAATAAACAAAACATCAGAGACATGCCTAGCATCCAAAATTCTCATTTTAAAACGAATTTCGAACGCTTCGATGTCTCGTTTGTTTATTAAAAAGTTTTATAAATAAAAGAAAAAAAAACGCACCCTACATAAAAATATTTAATATATACCCCCCCCCCTCTTTCCTTTAACCCCCCCCCCCCCCCAAACAACTTAGGATTATTATAGGTTTGTTTACAGATGCCATGTGCGTGTGCAACGGTCAACCGGAAGAAACCGGTATAGACCCAAATGCGTTCCTCTCGTCTTTGCATTTTTCTGGGGTCCTTAAAACTTAATTGATCCGGACATTTTATTAACTATTCTTTAGTATTGTTTTTTACTAGAATGATTGTTTTGATCTTAATATAATGCATAGTTCTGTTTAGGAATATTGTTTTATTTCCTGGACAAATGTTTAACATTTGTGTTCAAATGTTCCTTTCCAGCCTATTCTTAAGAGTACACTAAAATCTAACTTAAAAACAAAGCCACCCCACACACACACACCATCGCATAGATAAATTGATTTCTTTGCCTTTCTTAGCCATTTTAATCTTTTGTTAATAGTTTTGAAAAAAATAAAAAATAAACTACTTACAAAATTTGACAGGAATTTGGAAGCATTTAAACTGCTGGATAGAAAGTCATTTAAACTGGTTTTAAAATTCTTAGCAAATCCTCATGTATTAAAAGATTACAGGTTTTGGAAGCTGTTTAGCTCTCCCTCACCAACATATCTTCCCCACCCCTAAAAACAAGCAAGATGAAACTATTATTTAACCCTAACACTCCTCACCTCCAACGTAAATCCGAAAATCACATGTTGAAATGTTAATTATTATTTATAAAAAAAATTTTAATTGAATAAAACGATTAATCAGATAAAATAGTCACTTAAATTCAATGCTTTAATCACTGGCGGCGGTCATGGTGTCTTCAATCAATTTCGGCCAAATGGGTGAGATATTCCAACGGTCCTATACTAAACTTGGACCTTATTTTAAAGAATTTTTTTGCTCAACCAAAAAGCTCCCAGGCAACACTGGGTAGGGACAGCTCGTTTTAATAATTTTATTCTTATTGACACAAATATTTAAGAAAATATTAAAGAAATATTAAAGAAAGCAAAGTTTGTATTAGGTTGCAGCGATTCAATCTATGCGTTTAATGATGAAACTTAAGCGTGACATACAGACCAACTAAAAGAATGCCCCGTAGAGATGCATCTAAAAATTTGTGACAAACTGATTATATTTTTACAGTTTGTTTGAATTACTTTTTAAAACATGCAAATATTTTGATTTTAAGTTTTTATGGGAAACTTTTCAGTTTTCTTTCAATTTTAGGTGACACATGAAAATCACATTCCAAGTAAAAACTCTTTGATATACTTACTTGATTTGGCCCAGATATTTTTTTTTTTACTTTTTATTTATTTATTTTTTTTTTTGTGAAATTACTTTTGAAATTATACATTTATCCTTAGATTGACTGTTATAAGTTGGCACTGTTTCTAGTTGGCGAGTCTCTATTAAGTATCAGGCAAAAATAAGTATCCTCACTAAGAATTAGGAAAAATGATTGAATTTAATTTAAAAAAAAAAATTTTTTTTACTTTTAATTTATTTTTTATTTATTTTTTTATGGAAATCGCTTCAGACAAGCCACAAAGTGACTTGATGTAAGGAGATAAAAAAAAGTACTACTTCAAGGTCAAAAACTAGTTAACAATAAGTGTTAGATGGATAATTCCGCCCCAGAAAACAGCAATTCTTCCCCCTTTGTCAGAAAAATTGCTCATGTAATGTGAGAACTAAAGGACAAAATAAGGGAGTGACAGTTGAGACTTCCGAAAGTAAACCAAAGATCCACTTTCTACTCTCCTAATTAAAAGTAAAAATCAATTTTATCATAAATTGCAGTTTTATCGTATTGCATATCATTTCTAAAGTCATTCTTAACATGGGAGGAAAGTGGGGGGGGGGGGATTTTCATGTTATCTGGGATTATGACTCAAAAGGAGACTTACCTCCCCTGTTTCAGGTAAATTTTCACAACGGGCTATGGTTACTTTTGCAAAATATGATAAAATTGATTTTTACTCTTAATTAAACTTTTCCTTGATAATTTTTGGTGAGGATACTTATTTTTGTCTGATGCGTAAGTATATCAAAGAGTTTTTACTTGGAATGCGATTTTCATATGTGTCTTTATCTGTATAAGAACCAAAGTTTTTTTGTACATGAAAAGGATTTCTTTCTAATAGGAAGCAAGTTTTATTTTTTTTACTTTTAAATTAATTTTTTTGTTTCTTTTCCTTCCCAAACAGGATTCAGTTGAACCCTTGCCTGAATTGAAAGTGAAGCAGGAACCTGGATTATGTTTATCAGAAGCACTTTCTACTGTTACAACTACTACGATTACAACCACTAGTGTGTCCTCTGTAGTCACTGCTACCACAACAGCCACTACCACTACTGTTACTCCTACAGAGATAAAAACAGAAATTAAGTCAGAAATAATAAAACCAGAATTTCTAAAACAGGAGATGATTAAACAAGAAAGTATAAAACATGACTGTATAAAACAAGAAATTATTAAACAGGATTTTATAAAACAAGAAATGGAACCAGATAACAAATTAAATTTATCAGAGATGAAATCTTCAACTCTAAAATCGGATGTGAAAGATGAAACATTGACATTATCACAAGTGAAAGAAGAGCCTATTGCTGAAACAACTAGTCCTGAAACAACTGGATGTGGAAATACAGAAAACATTAATGGTGGTGAAGCAAAAGCTAGTGCTCTAGGGCCATTAGCACAAACTACCTCAGGGTCAGGCACTCCACCAAAATCTAAGAAAGGTAAAATCTGTCATTTTAACTTTTTTTTTATTTTTATTATTTTTTTTAAAACTTTTTTTTTTTTTTACTTTTTATTTTTTTTTTTTTTTGTGGAATTACTTTTGAAATTATACATTTATCCTTAGATTGACTGTTATAAGTTGGCACTGTTTCTAGTTGGCGAGTCTCTATTAACTTACTTACCTACCTACCTACCTACCTACCTACCTACCTATGAGGGCAGTTAGACACGAGGACATTTTTTAATGTGGGAAAAAATCCAACTACCCAAAAATGGGGGGGGGGGGGCACTCTAGATTGTGACAAAAGTTTAAAAAAAAAAAAAAAAATCCTTCAGTTTAGACGGATCTATTCACTACTGATGTAGGACACAAGAGATTAGGTGTATTAGAGCAGATACTACACTTTGCTCTTGGTCAAGGCGCCTAAAAGAAATAATAATTAAAAACGAAAAATAACAATGTTTCTGAATTTTTGCGATGAGGATTGATAATTTGTATGATTTGGGTCTGTTCTCATCTTCAGTGTTATTCGCACAACGTTTCGGCCACTGTAACCTCCGGCCTTCTTCAGGTGTAGCTTTTCGAGCTCGGGAATCTGGACGGAATTCCGAAGGAACCCTTTATTTAATTCACGGGGATAGCATGCTCTCGTTCCATCAGCCATGACTGGAAGTCTTCAATAATTTGCAATTTCTGTATCGCCCGCACCAAGGATTCAACTTTCAACCATCAGATGACTATCACTTAGAATTAAATTGTACACAGTACTATATCCACTGCGCCACAGGTCTTTGCGGACAATACTAGTATGAATTTTGGGAGCCTTAAACCTATTCTTGTTTTTTAATGTGGAGCCTTCTCCCAGTCATGGCTGACGGAACGAGAGCAATCTACCCCCGTGGATTAAATAAAGGGTTCCGTTCAAAATTACGTCCAGATTCCCGAGTTTGACAGAAATATTGCCGAGTTTGACAGAAATATTGCCGAGTTTGACAGAAATATTGCCGAGTTTGACAGAAATATTGCCGAGTTTGACAGAAATATTGCCGAGTTTGACAGAAATATTGCCGAGTTTGAACAGATACACCTGAAGAAGGCCGGAGGTTCCAACGGTTGAAACGTGAAAATAACACTCAAGATGAGAACAGTAGTCTGAATAACCCAAACTATACAAAAATTAACAATAGTTATTTTATAAAAACAAAAAAAATTTTTTTAAATATACTCTTTTCTCGATTGGACTATGCACATCACATCATAGCTAACATGTTAGCTGCAAAAAGTCCGACTAGAGTCTGTTTTAAAAAAATCTCTCCTGACTGCTACAAAAATTCCTAACTATGACCTAACAACCTTATTTTATAACAAAATTAAAATTGTTTTATTTTTATTCAAATATAATAATCAAATCTATTAAATTATAAATTTAAAAAAAAATGAGACGAGGTTTTATTTTGTAAATTTCATGCATTTTCCATTTGAAGTTTTAATTTTTTTAGATTTTAATGTAGAAAAGTTAAAAGTTTTTGTTAACCACATCATCGGTTTACGGTCTGTTTTACGTACTGGCATGTGTTGGACAGCGTTTAGAAATTGACTTTTAAACTAACTTATCTTTGGTCAGATCTTTATTTATCCCTTTTTCTCTAAAATCCATCCTTCTCACTTTCTTGCATGTTTTCCTGCCAACTGTTCCTGTTATCGCAACTCTTCTGCATCTATTGACACAAGAACTATCATCCATTCTTTCGTCGTAGCCATAGCAACAACGTCTCCCGTTCTGCACCCATTTCCCTGTACTATCCAGAATTAATTTTCCTCTGAGGTCATCAGATCTAAGTTTGTCTTTAATACTCACATTACATATCCATCTTATCATTTCTCTCCATGAAACACATATCCTCAACCCTAACAGGCCAGGTTTCACTTCCATACATCATCATGCTTCCTACACATGCCTGATAGATTCTTCCCTTGGTCCACAGTGGTAACACTCTGCTGGTTAGTAATGGCAGAAGTTCCTCAAATGTTGATTATATAAAAATAAGTAAATACAAAATCATTATGTTGTACAAGAATTACAAAACATCTTTTTTTAAAACATTGAAAGAATGGATGAGAGTTCTTAGATAGTAGATGTAGAACAATTGAGGTAACAGTTTGCATGGGAACGCCAAGAAAAACGGGAAGAATGGATTTGTGAGAACGAGGGATAAATACCGACCTCTGCAGAAATGGACTGCTTTTAGAAATTGACTTCTAAACTAATCTAACACATGCCAGCATGTAAAACATGTTAAATAGAATATGATGATGACTTAAAATATATTGTGTATTGATTTCTACATTTTATATTGTTTAATACATTTTATATTAATGTTTTTAAAATGCATTTATTCTGGCAGTAAAATAGAAAACAGTTACTCTTTGATCCTTTCCTTTAATTTCTGTTTCTTCAGATAATTTAGTATCAGGATTAAAAACATTTTTAAAAAAGCAAAATTCTTTACACACCTAATACTTGCTATTTTTTTAAAAATCTTTTTAACCTCGATTAAAACAAATGAGAAGAAATAAACAAAAACTTAGATGAAAGATCCTTTAATCTAAGTTTTTGTTTATTTCATTGTCAGTTTTATTTAATCAAACTTGTTTGAATTAGAGATTTTGAATTAGTGTCAGTGTACTTTTTTGAATTAGTATCGATGTACTTATCTGAATTAGTATCGATGTACTTTTTTGAATTAGTATCGATGTACTTATCTGAATTAGTATTGATGTACTTATCTGAGTTAGTTTTGATGTACTTTTTTGAATTAGTATTGATGTACTTTTTTGAATTAGTATCGATGTACTTTTTTGAATTAGTATCGATGTACTTTTCTGAATTAGTATCGGTGTACTTATCTGAATTAGTATCGGTGTACTTATCTGAATTAGTATCGGTGTACTTATCTGAATTAGTATCAGTGTACTTATCTGAATTAGTATCAGTGTACTTATCTGAATTAGTATCAGTGTACTTATCTGAATTAGTATCAGTGTACTTATCTGAATTAGTATCAGTGTACTTATCTGAATTAGTATCAGTGTACTTATCTGAATTAGTATCAGTGTACTTATCTGAATTAGTATCAGTGTACTTATCTGAATTAGTATCAGTGTACTTATCTGAATTAGTATCAGTGTACTTATCTGAATTAGTATCAGTGTACTTTTTTGAATTAGTGTCGATGTACCTATTATCTGAATTAGTGTCGATGTACCTATTATCTGAATTAGTGTCGATTTACCTATCTCTGTGTTTCTACAATTTATAAGAGGTATTGAGTTGAATTATTCAGACTACTATTCTGAACTTGGATCTAATTTTCATGTTTCGACTGATGTCACCATTAGGGACATCTTCACTACAGGTGATACTAAGAATAAAATATGATATGAGAACAATCTACTCACGCTAACCCCATGGTTTAAGTAAAGTGTTTGCTTCTATATTCTGTATAAATTCCTGAGTTTTAAAAGATGTACCGGAAAAAGGTCTGAGGTTACATAAACCGAAACGTTATAAACATAGCAACCAAGATGAGAACAGTAGTCTGAATAATCCAAAGAATACATTTATCAATCCTCAGCTACAAAATTCCCAAACATGTATTGATTTCTATATAGTTTTTTCGTAAAATACAGGTATGTAGGTAGCAATTTCTCAGGCAAGTTTGATAACAAAATTGACAGACTATTGGTTATTTATAAGCAACTTCTTTCTTTTAAATTATTGATTTAAAAAAAAAAAAAAAAAAAAATTTTTTAAACTCATAATTTGAATTTATTTTTCCCCTCCAATTTAAAACTGGAGTCTAACTCAGGGTTCCGAGAGTGCCATGTGAATAATCCATTTGCGTTGTCACGAGGGCCGCATATGACTAATTTAAGTTGCAGAATATTTTTTGTTACCTTATCTTAGAAACAAAGCTACATTCAAGGATGCAAAGTAACAAAGTAGTTCACAAAAAAAAAAAATTGTTTACCTGCAACAAAAGTTCCAACTGTTGAAAGTTAACGTTTATTGATGACTATTAAATCAATTTTAATGTTTTATCCTGAGGCTTGGCACCTTTTTTTTATGTCAATAATTTGAGTATCTGACTGGAATGTCTGCATTTCCGAATGTGATCAGAAATATCACTCTGTCAGCCTTGTTCTTTGAGAAAGTTTTGTTGATTTGACAAAGGAGCATAACTATTCACACGCATGAGTAGAAGCAAACATTGCCATAATTCTCATGGCACACTTTCTGAAGTTTGTAAACTTTTCAAGAAGGTATGAAAAGAAACCAGATATCCCTACTTCAAGATACTTTGCTCTGAGTGCAAAATCTGATTGCATGTTGCATAGTTAAATCTTTCTTGACAACTGTAAATGGGAACAGCGTTGAAAATAATGCAAATTGGTGTTCAACAAATGCGAAGTCAATGAATCTTTTCTGAAATCCTCTGACAACAATTCCAGATAACTTTCATAGTTAACAAAAAAAGAGTCGCCAAACTAATAGGTCCCCCACTGTCAACCAAGCTCCAGTCCCTTTCCTATCGCCGCAATGTAGCATCCTTGTGCTTGTTTTACAAATACTTCAATGGATTGTGCTCCGATGAATTGGCTGCTCTGATGCCCCCTCGACGTAAGTTCACTAGACCAACTCGACAATCGACTAAATCCCATCCATTCACTGTGGAGGTCCCCAGATACCGGAGAGCTTTCTATTCAAATAGCTTCTTTCCCTGTGCTGCTGGCCTCTGGAACTCACTCCCTGCCCCCTGTTTCCCCGACGGTACTGACATGCAAAAATTTAAAACTAATGTAAACAGACATCTTGCTGCACAGATCCCAATTTAGGTTGACCCTTAAACCCCCCCCCCCAACCTTCTCCCTTTTCTTTCTTCTCAGTAGCTCCTTACGTCTACAGTGGCAGCCTTCCTTGTCTGGGGTGAACTATGTTAAAAAAAAAAAAAATTTTTAAGTTAAGTACAAACTCCGTATTGGCAGTTTTTCAGCTCTTTGAACTAAATTTGCATTTAACAACTGTGACTTCCATAAGCTTAGTTTCGTAATGAATAACTTCAGGTCGTCATACAACTGAGCGATAAGTTTGCTTATACTTCGTAATTTCAAATTAAGTTCAGTTACTTATGCTGCGATTTCCACAGCAAAAACCAGATCCTCAAGACAACTTTTGCCATAACAGCATTACGCCCGAGAATTGTCACTTTCAACTAAGAATGTCTTCAGCAGAAAGCAGTGATGTGCGAAAATCAGTCCCCTGCGTATTTTACACATACAAAAATCTAGGTTAACACATAAGAAATTGTGAAAAGTGATTATTTTCATTGGAAATTTTGAGTCTTAAGTTTTAATACAAATTTATTTATTATAATTGGAATGTTTTCATTTTTACAAATACTCAAAAGAAATATTTTTAACAACCCCCCTTCCCATATTAAGAATGGCTTTCTAAATAATAAGGTTATTATTTAGAAAGACATTTTTAACATGAAGAGGCATTAACTATTCTGTACTTTCACCTAACAATTTAATAAACAAAAAGAAAATGTGTTTTTGTCAAAATATAAGAATAGTTAACAAAGACCCTGGCGAGAACGTAATATAGCGAGACTGAGTTTCGCACTTCACTGCTTTCTGCTGAACACATTCTTAGCCGGAAGTGGCAATTCTCGGGCGTTATACCCAACTATTACCTTGCATTTAATCTTCAAAAACGTAACTTTTCTCAACAAATAAAATCTATTTAGCACTTTCTGACCTAACAGCCAGCACACTGTCGAATGGAACATTGATGAATTTACTATCCATATCTTCTAACGATAAGTTGACTTTCTCGTTCAATAACATTCATCATAATTCAAGAATTTTGTTATTTTCTTAAAAAATATAATTTTACTAAGAAAATAACTCCTTTTCTTACAAAATAATAAAAAAGATAAAACTTTTTTGTTTTCCACTTCTGAAAGTTTTCTTTGAAAGTCAGCCGACACACAAAAAAAAAAACAAATAAGATTCATTCATCAAAACCAGCGGTGCGAGTCATGGTTTATAGAAGTAAAGCAGTAATCGAGTCACTAATAAGCTGCTAGCCACATACAAGACCCTGTAGCTATCAGCAAGTTATCAAATCAAGTGACAAGGGATGTAACTCCTTAATGTACGTGAAGGGCAAAATGGTAACAAGAGAAATCCATTACTGATATGACAAACCCCTGAAAATTGACAATTTCATGAATAGTAAAACAAATAATTTTTACATGAGATTATTTTCAATCATTTTTCTTGATAATACACATTACATTCGATTAAATGTGAATTTTTGGAGTTTTCTGAAATTTTGATTTGGGGGAGGGGGGTAAAACATTTTGGTTAGCCGATGTATTTGTATTTTTCTGTTTTAATATTAATATGAAGAAAAGTATTACATTGATGTCAGGAAAGTGGAGTACAAAATAAAAATGAATTGTGCAGAATATTAATTTATTTGAGAGTGTTTATAAAATTATTATTTAAATGAAGCATCTTGGTGAGTGTATTTTGGCAGTGTTCTGTTGAGTATATACAGTACCGTCCAAAATTAATGAACAAAAATTAAATCTGAATCTAAACAAAATCATATTAATTTTTGTGAAAATTTCACTGAATATACACATTATGTAGTTGGACTTTTACCAAGATTTTCAGATGAATTAAAATAATATTTTTAAAGTTATCCACCATTTTACAGATTTCAAGTGTCCAAAATTAAGGAATAAAATATAATTTTTAACTAAATCACATTAAAAGGGCAAGAGATTTTTTTTACTTCCACTTTTGTTTTCAATAACTGCTGCGCATCTACGACTGCAGGATTTCACTAAATCTTGACATTGGACCACAGTTATTTTGGCCCATTCATCTTTCAGTTTCAGCCACAAGTCTTCGATGTTTTCCGTATTCTTTGCCATAACATTCTGTCCTAGAGTCTTCCATAAGTTTTCTATAGGGTTCATGTCAGGATTCTGAGCAGGCCAGTCCATCACCTCTGCTTCTTGATCAGACAGATAATTCATGACCAGCTTTGCCTTATGGCAGGGAGCATTATCCTGCATAAAAACAGGCTTTTCAATACCAGAATTGTGCAACACTGGCAAAACATACTGTTCTAAAACATTTTTGTATATAGTGGCATTTACTCTAGTATTTAAGCATACAAGTGGTGATGAACCCTGCCATGATATCATGCTGAAAACCATCATTCTACCTTCACCAAATTTAAGTTTTTTTGATGCAGCTAGGATCCAAACTTTCGCCTTTTCTTCTTCTTACAAATTGTTTTCCATCATTGCCAAATACATTAAATTTCGATTCGTCACTGAAATAAACTTTTTCACAAATTTCTTCTGACCATATAACATGCTTTTTTGTGAACGCCAATCTAGCTGCTTTGTTGGGTTTTTTTTTTTACTTATTAGCGGCTTTTTTCTTGCAAAAAGACCTATTTCGTGCAACCTTCTGGACAGTTTGTCGTGAAACATTCGTGACACCTTCCATTTGTTTAGAAATTTTGCCAGCTGTAAGGAAACGGTCTTTTAACACTAGGCATTGTATAACTCTGTCCTCTTTTGCCGTTGTCTTTCTTGGTCTACCAGGTTTCTGTATGTTACTCAACCTTCCAGTTTCTTTATAGAGTTTGAGAGCTCGGCTTACAACACACCTTTTGAACGTTTCACATGTTTTCCAATTTCTTCTATTGTCAGCTTTTCTTTTCTTAATTTGACGATTTTTGCTTTGTTGCTTAAATCAGTTTTATTTCTTTTTGACATGATTGATATTGCGTGACTTGCAAGCGGTGATAATTAAAGTTTAGAATATTTATTTTCATCCTTTTATACAAAAAAGCCCTACTGTTTTAAACTTTAAACAATTAGTTTTCCTTAATGTTCCTTAATTTTGGACACTGTAAATATGTAAAATGGTGGATAACTTTAATAATATTTTTTTTAATTCATCTGAAAATCTCGGTAAAAGTCCAACTACATAATTTACATATGTAGTGAAATTTTCACAAATATTAAAATATAATTTATTTGAGATTAGGAAGATTTTATTTTTGTTCAGTAATTTTGAACATGGTACGTCATGAGTACCGATAATTTTTCCCCATCATTTTTGCCGGAGGGTGTACACTCATACAAACCTAATTTTATAATTAGACTTGAGTAAATTAAATTAGTAAAAAAACTTGTTATTAATTTAGAATTTAATATAGCAACCAACGTAGTCTTTAAACTTATTTTCATCTACTTTCTTTTCTAACTCAAAAACTTTTGTTTTGCATTGTAGTTTTTAAGCCAGACGAATTGCGTCAGGCATTGATGCCAACTTTGGAAAAGCTTTACAGGCAGGACCCAGAGTCTTTACCTTTCAGACAGCCGGTTGACCCTAGTCTTCTGCAGATTCCTGTAAGTCCAATTTAATTTTAAACAACGAAAACAAAATTTAATCTTAAGAAGAAAAAAAGATCAAATTCAGTTTACTATTTTCTCCCATTCACACTGCTATTTTCATTTTAAAAAGCAAATTTGCAATGCAAAATCATTTGAATTTCCTTGTAATCATTTCAAATCGGCAAAATCTAAAGTAAAAAAAACAAAATCAGTCATTTTTTTAACAACTTTTTTTGTAAAATTTACCCTTTGTTGTAATTTATATTAATTTCTGTTTTTTTTTTTTGTTTTTTTTTATATATATATATAAAAATGATTATTATTAAAAGTAATTTTTTTTTTTTTAAATGTAATCTTATTTTAATTAAGTTGAAGTTTTGCATTTAATATTTTTATAATCAGATTGAATGGGAGAATAAGTTTAATTCCATTTCATGTTTTTTTATTTTTTTAAAAAACTGTTTAATAATTGAATTTGCTTTCTTAAATTAACCCATTTCTTCGGTCATTATTTTAAGAATAGATGTTAAACATGTGTAGCATATATTTGTATATATGAAATTTAAAAAAATGCTTGTTAGCTAGTGTCAGAACTTTCACTTATTTAACCTGATTCAAATCATTACTTTAAACGGGCCTAGTTTTACTATAAAATACAGTTTCTTTTCTAATCAATTAGAATCAGTTATTGTATTTTTGAGGATATTAGGCTCTCTTATATCTCTTCCTTTTAGATGATTTCTAATGTTTTGTTTTTTAATCTTGAGTCTTCCCTTTTTATATACATTACTCATTCTCATTTTGGCTTTTTCCTTCTAAAATATTAAATCTTGCAATATGTTCTTCAGTAAAAGTGAAATATTTTGAGAACTTGGTAAATCTGAATTTCTATTCAATTAAGAAATAAGTCTATAACCACACTTTTATTTTAACTTTAGAGCTATCTCGAAATACCTCATTCATATTTACTATACATGTTTTAACACTAAGAATTAGAGCCATCTCAAAATACCTCATTACTATTTACTATGCATATACATGTTTTAAAACTAAGAATTAGAGCTATCTCAAAATACCTCATTCATATTTACTATCCATATACATGTTTTAAAACTAGGAATTAGCGCTATCCCAAAATACCGCATTCGTATTTACTATACATGTTTTAAACAAGGAATTAGAGCTATCTACAAAATACCTCATTCATATTTACTATAAATATACCTGTTTTAAAACTAGGTATTAGATCTGTTCTTAAAATACCTTATTCATATTTACTATACATGTTTAAAACTAGGAATTGGAGCTATCTCAAAATACCTCATTCATATTTACTATACATGTTTAAAACTAGGAATTGGAGCTATCCCTAAATACCTCATTCATATTTACTATACATGTTTAAAACTAGGAATTGGAGCTATCTCAAAATACCATATACATATTTACTATCCATATAGATGTTTTAAAGGAGGAATTAGAGCTATCACAAAATACCTCATTCATATTTACTATACATGTTTTAAACTAGGAATTAGAGCTATCCCAAAATACCTCATTCATATTTACTATACATGTTTAAAACTAGGAATTGGAGCTATCCCAAAATACCTCATTCATATTTACTATACATGTTTAAAACTAGGAATTGGAGCTATCCCAAAATACCTCATTCATATTTACTATACATGTTTAAAACTAGGAATTGGAGCTATCCCAAAATACCTCATTCATATTTATTATACATGTTTAAAACTAGGAATTAGAGCTATCCCAAAATACCTCATTCATATTTACTATACATGTTTAAAACTAGGAATTGGAGCTATCCCAAAATAACTCATTCATATTTACTATCCATATAGATGTTTTAAACTAGGTATTGGACCTATCTCAAAATACCTCATACAGATTTACTATCCATATAGATATTTTAAACTAGGAATTGGAGCTATCTCAAAATACCTCATTCATATTTACTATACATGTTTAAAACTAGGAATTAGAGCTATCCTCAAATACCTCATACATATTTACTATACATGTTTAAAACTAGGAATTAGAGCTATCCTCAGATACCTCATTCATATTTACTATACATATTTAAAACTAGGAATTAGAGCTATCCTAAAATACCTCATTCATATTTACTACCTATATAGATGTTTTAAACTAGGATTAGAGCTATCCCCAAATACCTCATTCGTATTTACTATACATGTTTTAAGACTAGGAATTTGAGCTATTTAAAAATACCTCATTCATATTTATTATCCATATACATGTTTTAAAACTAGGAATTAGATCTGTTCTTAAAATACCTCATTCATATTTACTATACATGTTTTAAAACTAGGAATTAAAGCTATCCCAAAATACCTCATTCATATTTACTTTCCATATACATGTTTTAAAACTAGGAATTAGCGCTATCTTAAAATACCTCATTCATATTTACTTGTTTGAAACTAGGAATGTTTCTTTCGATATAATAAAAGCTATAGGGTGTGTGTGTGTGTGTGTGTGTGTATAAATATATATAAAGATAAATATAATCTCTTTATGTATCCTCTTTATCAATAAATTTTACATTTGGGATCTTCTAGTAGTTTGGTCTAATACTTTGTAGTTTTATCTTAGAATATATGCTAAGAATGTCTACTTGTAAAGACCTACTGCTTAATATATAGTCTAATATGTATTTCTTCATGTAAACACCTAATTTTCATTGTCAATATGGAGACCCCCACCCCCTTTTACTGGTAGCGGATTATATATTCTGGCCTTTTGACTCTTTTGAAATGTCATTATTGGCTTGTATTCTCCAGTTGCTCTGCTATCTGCGACAGTTTCTGTTGAAGAAAGCTTTGCCACCCAAGTTCCTGCCAGTTCAGAAGTGGAAGATGGTGATACAGTTCTACAACTCAATGGAACATATTGACACATGTGGTTTTATAGATATTGATGGGTTGGATACAAACACTTAAGATTTTTTTTTGTCTCCCCTTTTTATTTATTTTTTTATTTAGACAATTCAGAAAAAAAAAAACTAATTTTGATAGTTAAAAATAATTAAATAATCAAAAAAAAAAAATTAAAAGTAAAGCACTAACAAATTTATTTTATTTAAAGCATTTTTTTTTTTTTGTAGTTTTCCATTTTATTGAGAAAGTTTTAAGTTGCTTCAGTGTCGTCAAACACAATTAAGATGTTTAATTCTTAGACGCTACACTCACTAGCTTTTTCTATTAAACATATTTAATATTTTAATTAAATCTACCTTCTGCAATTTAAATACTAATATCAACACTAGTTTTAAATAATTGTTATAAAAGTATAAAATGAATCGAGTTTTTTTTTTTTTGAAGAAAAAAGGAAAAGCAAGAAAAAAAACAAATGTTATCTCTTTGAAGTAATGATCTTTTTCTCTCTCTCCCCCCCACCTCTCGCGCTGTCTCTCTATCTCTATCTTTCTATCTCTATCTCTATTCTTATCTTTCTCTCTTTCTCTCTATTTCTTTCTTTCTTTCCTTGGTACTCATAACAATTTTCAAATCTTGTTTTTAGTTTATATCTGTCTTGTTATGAGTGACACCATCCTTTTCCTCTGTTCTGCTACACAGAGATGTAGTTAGAATTGATAGAGATAAATTAAAATGCTCTTTTGCTTTTACTGACTAACCTTAGAATGTTTGCACTATTTCTTCTGAAACAGCTTCCCCATCTAACACAGACACAGGACAAGAAATGGAAACATTTTAAGGTCAGTTGGTAAACTCAAAAAGAGCATTTCAATTTAAGTGTATCTATTCTAAAAATATGTGTAAGGTTTCCATAGGAATATATAATATAATATAACGCATATATATATATAATATATGTATAATATAATATATGTATAATATAATATATATCATATTATATATCTATTTATATAGTTTGAGTAGCGGCAAATTTATTAGGCTATAGATATGTTATGGAGGAAGATCAAGGCTTTTCCCCCTTTTTTTTTTCTTTTTTTTTTAAATTTTAAAATTTGTTTTATTTTTCTTTCTCTTTTTCTCTCTTTCACTCTCCCATTCATGACTGACAAAAGTTAATTATGTTGGGTATTGTTTCTTTGGCCTAGGAGAAAGTTGTTTTTTCCATTTGTTTGTGAACGCAACTCTAAAGTAGCAGCTAAATTACCATGGAATTTGCTTTGCACTTGCTTTTTAAAAAGGAAATTCCTATTGATTTTTGTTGGTTCCTACCATACTCTTTATTTTACTTTTAATTTCGTTTATTATATATAATCTTCTTTTTCTCTTTCTTTTCCTCTCTCTCTCTCCTCTCTCTCTCTCTCTCTCTTCTCTCTCTCTCTCTCACTATCTCTTTTTTTTTTTAATAAATTTAGGAGATAATTGGATTTTATTGTTGATATTTTTTACCATATCCCTGTATTTTTACGTGTCCTGTATTTAATTATGAAGTTAAAAATGTTTTTAATAATGAAATTGAACTAATGTTATCTTTTTTTATATATATATATATATATATATATATATATATTGAATCAGGAAATTTAATATTTTTTTAAATTCTGGAACCTTATTTTGCTTAACAATTAATTGTTTGTATGTTTGCCTATAAAAAGCTTGAGGTTTTCACAAATTTATTTTAGGAATTCTTTCTTAAAACTTCTGAAAGTCAGCTGTTTAGTTGATCTAAAGTCATCTTTAAATAACTTTTTGGATTGCCTTGTAAAATGGTCTTGATGAATTTGTGTTATATAAAATTTATCTTATTGTAATTTGAACATATCTTTGGTATATCTCCTACTGATGATTTCATCACTGCGGCATCACTTAAATCTTACAATAATGTAAACATTTTGTGCTTATAGTTGTAGAAAAAAATTATTACTTTAATATTAAATCAAGTTTTAAATTCAGATAAAATTCTATTCAACAAATTATATATGTCAATATTTTAAATTTTTTTTGTGTTCTTTGTTACATTAGGATCCGCGCTAACTTTGACCATGACCCTAACCCTAACCTCCACTTTGACCCTAACCCTGAGGTCAAAGTTAGCTTGGGTTCTAATGTAACAAAGCACCTTTTCTTTTTCTTTTTTTCCATTTTTTTTTTTTTTTTTTTTTTTTTTACTGAATATCACAATGAATACTATATTCTTGTTTAACAAAAAAGTATCTCGATTTGATGCGTTCAACTTGTTCTTAAACACATGTTTATCTTGCCGAGTTAGATTCTTATATTTTACATAAACCTCCTTATTTAATGTGTTTAGTTTAACATGTAATAATTTATTAAAGACTTCAAATATCTTAGTTTTTTGTTTGTTTTTTTGTGTGTGTGTGTGTTTTTAAAATTTTTTCTTCTTCCCAAATGGCTTTTTTCATTTTTTTTTTTTTTTTTTTTTAAATTTTACTTAACAAAAGTAGAAACTTACCTAATGTTTAGATCCGTAGAAAATCCATTCAACAATGAATGATTAATACTTTTTCTATTTCAGGATTACTTTATGATAATCAAAAAGCCCATGGATCTATCGACTATAAAACGAAAATTAGACACTGGACAGTACCAAGACCCATGGCAGTATGTTGATGATGTGTGGCTCATGTTTGACAATGCATGGCTATACAATAGGAAAACTTCAAGAGTCTATAAATACTGTTCAAAGGTAAGTTTGCTTGTTTTTTTTTTGGGGGGGGGGGTCGTTATATTTTTATTATACATTTAATTTGTTAAATTTAATATTTTATTCAAAATAAACTTTTGAAAGATCAAAAAAATGTCAACTACTTATAAAACGTTTTTCTTTGCATGTTTCATTATTTATTTATTTTATTTTCTCTTGTTAATTTTTTTTATTTTAGATATTTATTTTCAACCTTTTTATCATTTCAATTTTTCAGTTGGCTGAGGTTTTTGAAGGTGAAATTGATCAAGTTATGCAATCTCTTGGTTATTGTTGTGGCCGCAAATTTGTTTTCAGTCCACAAGTTCTTTGTTGTTATGGAAAACAATTGTGTACAATACCCCGGGATGCTGTATATTATAGCTATCAAAACAGGTAAGATAGGACTTCTTTTTTGTTTTTAACCTCTCTGATTTTTAAATCGCTTTAAACTGATTCAGTTGAAACAATTTTTTATTCTTTAAAAATTACTTTTCAACATAGACAGCCTTTATTGGAAATTTTCGTAGCCGTATTGGATGTTCTATTGATATAATATTCATAGCAACTTAATATCAATTTAAATTGATTCCTTTTTAGGCTTGCTGATAGAACAGAGGTGCATTCAAAATTTCACGTGTTATTCTTTGGTTCATGAATACAATTTAACCATAAGATTTAATTTTTGCCATTTAAACTCTGTAATTAATCAGCAGTTTAAAGGTTAATAAATCACTTTTGAATTGAAATAATTGCTGACTGGTATTTACTGCCGTGACCCGTCATAATGTACCGCCGTGACCTGTCAGAATTTTTTGTTGTCACCCATCAGAACTGTTAATTCTTTAAACTGTCGATTTTAAAGTTTAACGGTAACATTCAATTAAACCATTGGAAAGCATGACTTTTTTTAACATGATCCTGTTTTAGCAAAGAATCACTTTTTTTCTTTTATATCCTTTTTTTATATATATACTTGACAAAACTTATACATTTATTTTTTTAGTCAAATTAATACTGAAAATTTAAACTCTTAAAATCTGTTTGAAATTTTTTAAAAAAATTTCTTTTTCTCTCTCTCTCTTTCTAGATATGTCTATTGTGAGAAATGTTTCCAGGAAATCCAAGGAGAAGAGGTTGAATTAGCAGAAGACCCGTCTCAACCTGTAACGTAAGTGTGTGTGTGTGTGTGTGTGTGTGTGTGTGTGTGTGTGTGCGCGCGCGTGTGTTTAAATGCTTTACTAAAAATGCTTAAGTTTATTTGGGTTTTAATTTGAGATCAAGGCGATACTTACATGATCCACTATAAGAACTATATAATTTTATTTCAACATAATAAATGCGACATCTGAGATCAAAGTGTAGTATCTGTTCCGATCCGATGGATGTTACACCTTGTAGACCATTACCGCCTCGGCCTTCGGGCCTTGATGCCGCTAGTCTGAGGGATTGTCCTGTACACTTTTAGGAGAACCACCCACTCAGGCTTTGCCTTCTCACCCTTTGAGAAAGGAGTTGGTTTATTGCCAATCGCCTGAGGCGCCCCTACCGGGGAATGCTGACGGGACTCTGTCCAGGCATTTTTTGTAGGCCAGAGTGCTCGTCCTCTAGGGCGCTTGCTTTTTAATCCCACTTTCCGACCTTGTGTCACATCTTACTGCTGTGGGAGGAAGATAAATACAAAAAAAATAAAAATAATAATAAATGCAACATGGAAAAAATATGCAATCGCATAAGAAAAATTAACAATGGGTAGACTTAAGTTTTTTTATAACATAAAACATGATTTTTATTTAAACATTTATTAAAGCTCCATGTGCTCTCCATGAAGCCTAATTCACTTTGCTAATCTTTCAAGGACTGAGTGGCATACTTTGGCACACAGCTCCAACAGCACTTGAGCAATAGCTGCTCGGATTTGTTCCTTAAGTTCAACAATGCTATAAAAATATACAATTTCCGCTTTCAAATGACACAAGAAATAGAAGAATTAAGTATAAATTTAGAAATGAAAGAAAATATATAGTTACTTATAGTAGACCCTGTATAAGCGGCTTGGCAACCATGCGAGTAGGACGAGCATAAATTATCGTATCTTGTAATCGAAGTCCATATTTTTCTCTCAATGTTTTCTGTGAAACAAAGGCAAACACCTGTTCAGGTGACACAAATCGCAGAATTGACAACAAACATCGAAAGTCTTCTTTTTTCCTCTCAAATTCATTGTTGTTGTTTTTTTTCTTTGAACTATTTTCAAACTTTGTTAGCCGATTCTGTCAAAATGTTGAACATGCTTTCTTTCTGATAGAATTCTATTTTTTATGTTTTTAATCAATTACTAGTCAACCACAAATCGACTAGCTATTTTGTCAATATCACCTAATTGCTCTGAATTTATACATTTAGTTATTGTCTACGGCATTATGGAAATAAGTCAATAACTGTTACAGTTGTAAAAAATAATCGAAACGTCAGGAGTCCTCGGTCTGATACTTCACAATTTATGTAAGACATTAGATGCATAGTAGTCACTTGTAAGAACGAACCCCAAAAGACCGCTTGGATGTTCCAGCGCCATGTCCATTATGACATTCTCCTGCAATGTGTAATTCTCGATGAACAAAAACAAAAGACTTTGCCCTCATGTGGAGGCAGGTAAATAGGGACTTATTAGAATATATTTTACTTTTAATAAATGTTCAAGTAAAACCCAAAATAAATAAATGTTTTCTGCTAAAAAAAAACAATTTTTTAAGTCAGTATGTTTATGAATTATTTGATTACACAATATTACAAACAATTCAATCTAAAAAAAATGTTAGCAGTTATTGTTATTAAGTAAGAAGTTAATTCCCCAAATCCTCTTATGGGACCCTAGTGGCATGGTTACCAGGCCTGTCATAGGTATCGCCTGTAACACATGGTTCAATTGTATAAATTTAATTTTATCAACTTTTCTTCTTTTTTTTTCCCCCCCCTTTTTTTCCCTTCTCTTTTTAGATAAGAAAATGTTTATAAAATAACTGTAATATTTTGTTTTACATGTAAATATTTGTTCTATTCCTACTGTTTTCATTTGAATGTTCTAAGTTGATAAAAGGTATGATTCAATCATGTTAAGTTTTGCTTTTTGCATTTTTTCTTTAAAATATTGAAAACCTCCATTTTAATTTTTAAAAAGAAAGAAAAAAAATCAAGTGTTGCTCTCATGTATGTATGAAAAGTAGTTCAATATTTTCATTGCAAACTTCATATCCAATGGTTATTAAGTTACGCCATAATCACATTGACACACCGTTTCCCGTTAGATCACCAAAGTTAGTCGACGTTGAGCCAGGTCACTACTAAAATGGGTGACCATTTGGGAATAACAAGTGCTGTGTGTGGAAGCGCTCTCTACTTATCCCGGCATTGTTTCCAGTCGTCCTGTACTTTCCCTGGCTTCACAATTGACTCCCCCGTGCAGGTACCCCTACAGGGTGTATCCATTGTCTTTTGAGACTGAACAGAGACCTGCCTGTAAAGTTATGAATTTAAGAAAAACTACAGTCAATCAGTAATTAAACTTTCCAGATAACTTTATTAGGTGCTTGTATGCATTTCCAAATAAAAACTGTTGTTTATACTTACGTATAAGGCAAAAATAAGTATCCTCCAAAAAAAATTAGGAAAAATTATTGAGTAGAATTTTAAATAAACGTAAAAATCAATTTTATAGTATTTTGCATTGGGCAAATCGTTCACATCCGTTTTCGGAGAAGTGTTGCCCTCTGTCGAAATGACAGACCGATTTATCTCCCTTGTATTACCTTACTCTTTAATATTACCTGTGATACGCTAGTCTTTTATTGTTAAGGAGTTAAACAATAACTAAAAAATGTTTTCCACTCTCGTTGATTTTAATTAAATGAAAATTAATTATTATTAATGGACATGAAGAAAATAGGTAGCCCATGGATTTTAGACCATTTCTCGACTATGTTTTAACATCCCAATTCACGTTTCAATTTGGTATCGTGCTAATACCAAAGCTCATTCATTTTACTATAAAATCTAACAGAGTACTGTTGGATGTTTCTGTATTTCACAGATACTCTCTACTTATATTATGTATTACTTCCCACAGCACTACTTAAAATAAAAATTAAAATTCCATCTAAATTTTAAACAGCAGAATAATAAATAATTTTCTTTTTTTTTTAATTTTTTTTTTTTTTTTTAGTAATTTGTAAGCTTTTGGGCATTTCAAAATTAATATTGTTGCTTGCAGAGTAAGCTTCATTTTATGAAAATTATTTTTTATGAAAAAGATATTATCTCTTGACTAAATAGATATTTATTTTTAATAGTTATATTCTTTTGTTAGCCTTTCTTGTCAGCTTTTATAACTTAAAAGACCACTTTGAAAGGAAAAGGTTTGAATTAATATTCAAAGCTATCCTTTTCATTTATGTTTCTTTTTTTTCCCCTTTTTTTTAACGCAAATCCCAGTTGAGCCGTGGGTGAATCAACACATTGAAATTCTTCAATATGTTTGATGTATTGCTTTTCTTTTTCATAATTTGTGTTTCACTTATTTTACTTTTTTTCTTTTTTTTCTGAATTAATTACAGCAGTTTCAATCTTTTTATTTTTCACATTTTAGGAATCTCACAGCGCTCTTAGGATCATCTAATTTCACATCATACGAGTCTCGGACAGTCAATCCAAGGTGATTCATAATTATACCAATGTAATCTTATAGGATTGAATTACTGGTAGGAAACATTAATACAGGGCATTTTAGGTTGAACCTAAATTTTACTTAAAATTTAATTTAAAATTTTATTGGTTTGTTAAGTTAAAAATGTACGTCTCTTGCCTAAACTTTAATTTATTTTTTTAATAGGGCATTTTGTAAAATATGAAAACCGCTTCTTTTTTTCTATAACCCTCATTTATATAGTACTTACTTTTGATGAGTTCTATTTTCCGTATTTATTTAAATTAAAAATTGCTGTCATGTAGATTATTTCTTTTTACTTGTAAACATATTTGTTAAAATGCCGCCTTGCTACTACATCAGAAAGCACAGAAGTTTAATGAAGGAGAACTACCCTACCACACACAAAAAAAAAAGATTAAAATGAACTTTCACAGAACTGCAACAACATGAATGTCAAAGAGTCATTCAAAGATACCATTAATTGATAAACACTGTCAAGAAAAAATTGAACCTGATGAAAGCTCTCCAGAATATCTCTATCTTCCCACTGGTCCTTACACAGTACATACTAGACCTTGGAGTGAGGAAAAGGTTGCAATTGTGTTAGAAGAAAGGATGGAATATTGAGCATTATCGTTTGGCTGTGGGAGCTCAAGGATATTTTAAGTGAAAGCTAATCAACATACTGCAACATTACTTTTATTGTACAAACACAGAAATAAAGAACTTTACAATTGACGTACAAGAAGTAGCAGAGAAAACATTATACTGGATCTGGTTGAAAAGAAATGATGAGCCTTGGACAGAAAAGTAGATTGCACCATTACCAATACAACTCCTTGAAGAAGGGACCCTGCCACTTCAGAAATGCAGTAGAGGAGTAGGGGCCGAAACTGCGAAGTGGCTTCATCTTGATGATCATCATTTTGGATCCGATTGCAGAATTATTAGTTATATGTGCACTGTAAGCAGTGCACGTAAATTATTAATTACTGAATAAAAATTTACTTTTATCTCCTCGTAATAGTCTTTAAAAAAATTTCCAAAAGTGTTTAATTTCATATTCAATAATAGAATTCAATGTTTTGTCAGTTGTTGTTGACCTACATGTTTTGTTGTTTTTTTACTTTTCTACTGACCTAGTTTTACTGGGAACTTTCCGTTTTTCCATTCCCTCTTATTAATAAATTTGCTTATTCATCTTCTTCTATTATAATTATTTTTTATTTTTTCTTTCTCTATAATTTACATGATTAAAAAAAAAAAATAAATTACTTTATGTAAATGCCATAGCATGGACATGATTCACAAATATTATTTCAAGTTATTTTTTATATTGATCCATGATGTTATATACTGCAAGCCATTTCATGGCACACTTGAGAAACACAACTGACGGTCCATTGGCAAATGTTTTATTTTCAAAGATTTTTTAAGGAAATTACGTCAACTATATTTGAAAAAACATCGACTGATATTCTGACCCATACCTAAGGATAAGATATGTTGAAAGATAAATAAAGGGAAATATGTAGATCATATCTTAGTACTGTTATAGATGACGCACCTGATTTCCGTGACTTTGCGTCGACAACAATTGGGCATGTCACGGAAGCGCTCAAGCGCTGACGGAATAATATCATTTTTTCTTTTTTTTATCTTATAAAAACATTGACAAAATTTTAGAGCTTGGCAGTTTGAATGCAGGGCTTGGCTATCGCTAAAAACGGGAACCCTAACCCTAAACCTAACTCATTTTTCTTTCTTTGTTTTATGTTAGCAAGAAAAATAGCGAAACAAATGAAAAAGAAAACATTGACAAAAATCTCTCCCCACCCCCCAAAAATTTTTTTTTTCCTTTCTACACATTTGATTGAAATTGGTTCATTTGATCCCCCCACCCTATAGTTTGTTCGGTTTGTATCTTTTTATCTATGTATTTTTTCTTTGAATTTATTCGTCTCATATTATTGCCTGCAAGTCTTTCATTAACGCTTGACGTTTTCGTCTCGGCAACTCTCGGGCGCTTCCGCAACCTGCCCGATCGTTGCCGACGCGAAATCACGGAAATAAGCGCGTCATCTATAACAGCACCCCTTTTTTTTACCAGACATCTTAATTACCTTTTGTTTCGTTTAATACTTATCAGTTTCCACAATAAAAATATTTTTATTTATTTATTTTTCAACACATCTGATCCTCGAGTATGGGGAAGAATGTGATTCAATGTATTTTCAAATATAGTTGACTTAATTTCGATAAATCTCGGAAAATCAAACCTTTGTCAATAGGAATCCAGACATGTTTCTCAGCTGTGTCATGATATGACCTGTAAGATAGAATATTATCAATCAATATTAAAACATTTCACTAAAAAAATGCTCTTTTGCTTTATCATTTGTTCTATCTAATATAATTTTACATAAATATATACAACTTGAAATTTTTTAACATAAATTTCTTTGTTCGTGTTCATTTTTTTTTTTTTTTTTTTTTTTTTTTTAGTAGTAAATTTTTTAAATTACCCTTTATATAGAGACACATCATAAGAGTGAAATAAAAGTAATATTTTAATTAACAATTAGAAATTTTGTTGAATTGTTTACTTTTTTTTTCCTTTTTTTTTTTTTTATAAATTATTCTTACTCATTTCTTTGAAAAGTTGTCTGGTAAAATACCTATTCAAGAATATATTTTGTTTTTAATGTATCTAATATTGTGTTTACCTCTTATGCATCCATATCTAAAAGAAAATTGAAGGAAAAAAATCTTACTATTTATTACAAATGACTTTAACAGACTTACAGTTAACCTTTTTAAAATGAGAATTCCTTTGTACTGATGAAGTGAATCTTCTCTTATTTGATGGGTTTCCGTGCTTTCTCTTTTATGGTAAAATCTATGCTATTTTACAGTTTTTGTTTTTATTTACATTGAATGTCCAATGCAAATATATCTGTGAATCCGTTTAGGCAATGTTTCTCATAGTGAATTATTTTATTTGGTGATAAAAATGTGTTATCTATATTTGTGTATGCATTCTCTACATTATTACCTGTCCGAATTAACTTTGTTCGCTTGTGATCTCAATAATATTGCCAACAAAAATATTGCTTACACTTTTGGAATAGCATATTATTGGTATTACAGTATTTGATACTTTTATAGAGAACAACCCGCGTTTTTGTAACTTCGTGTCGTCAATGTTCGGGCAGGTTACAGAAGCGCCCGAGAGTTGCCGAAACCATTAGCCAATCAAGTTGCACAACAGAATCCGTATGAATCAAAAGAAAAAAACATTGAAAAAAATTGCTTAAAAACAGATGTTTCATTGTTTGTTCTAACCATAAACCCTAACCTAGAAAATGTAAAAAAAAAATTAAATAAATAAAATAAAAATTTGCTTTAAAACAATTTTTTTATAAAAAAAAATTATTTTTGAAACTTTTCGTTGCACAAAAAAAAGCATTTTATTTAAAAACATCTAATTAATAACCGTTGTTTAGCTATGGTTTATGTTCGTTCTTTATTTTTATATATGTATTTTACTTTTATTTTCTTCATGTAACTTTTGTTTTTTGCAACTTTTCTTGAATTTATCGTCTGGCAGTCTTTGCCTCGGTAACTCTCGGGCGCTTCTGTAACCTGACCGAACGTTTATGACGTGAAGTCACAGAAACATGGGTCGTTCTCTATAAAAGTACCATTCAGTATTTAATTTTATTTTTTTATATTTTTTATTTTATTTTTCCGTATTCATCTTTTTTTCTGGAAAACTCTAAAAAAAAAAAAAATTTTTTAAACAAACTTTGTGGTGTCTTTTTAAAACATAAATTGATAATTTTTGGTTTAATTTTTGTCTCCAAACAAATTTGCTGGAAAACGAAAATGTTGTTACCCAAGAAAAGCTGTCATAAATACAAATTCAAACGGTGAGTCTAACGAACAGGAGGACCTTTTTGTACATCTTACATGGTTTATATAATTTGATAAACCAGATTTTAGATTGTGAAACAAAAATATTATCTGTAAACTTGCTTACTTTTAAAAAAAAAAAACATTTTGTCCGCATCCCCCACCAACCCCCATTTCCCTTCGATAGTTTTTATAAAATGCTTGTGTTGCTTCTATGCTATCGAACTACCGTAAAAAGTGAGTGTTATCATTTTTTAAATAGTCACATTTTTGCACGGGTTCAACCGAAACTTAGAATTTCAGTGCATTTCCAAAAGGAAACATAGTTTCTATTTCGCTTTTTACTTATACAATTGCGTTCATACATTTTACCTTTTTTTTTTTTTTTACTGCAGCGTCAACAAAACAACTTTTTATTTTTATGTTTGACTACTACGTGAATTTTTTTTTTTTTTTTTTTTTGCAGCGTTATCAAACATACAATTATTCAAAGTTCTGTAATTTAATAAAATACAAATAATACTTTTAAATAAATTGTTTTAAACTTTCTTATTTCTCATCTTATATATAAAGAGATGTCAAATTTTCTCTGAATAGCTTTAGTAACAAAAGTAGATTAATAAAAAAAAATAAATAAATAAATAAAAATCTGTTTCGTTAGCGATTTAGTTCTATTAGTGTTTTAAAAAAAAAAAAAGTAGTATATTTTCAATCGATTTTATTGCTTTTTTTTTTTTTAGTCCTAAACAAGGGAAGGGGAGAGGAACTTTCATTCTCAATCAGAAGTACTGATACTGCCACTCAAATCACGGGGAGTGGGGGGTTCAAAACTACATTTTTCGCCAATCACTCTTTCATTATTATTCTCGCTTCATGTTTCACATGGATGCTATCTTGATTTTTCCAGATAAACAGGCAACGCAAGATCTTTTTTTTTCTCCAATATTACACATTTTCCGAAATTAGAGAAGCCTTAAAAATTACGTACGTTCACAGATGATCCAAATGTCAAAATAATCTTGTGTTGCTGTCGTCTAATACAGAGGCCCACAACATAGCTGAAACTTGTAATGTAATCATGCAATAAGTCAAATTCTAAAATTTTATCACTATTGGGGTACCTATGCTAACAATTGGACTATTTATGAAATAATAAGGCGCCTTTTCTCGTTGCAGTTAAATTGTAAAGGATCACCGTTATATTTATTATCATTTTAAAAAAAAAAAATTTTTTTTACTCCTCAACATTACAATGTATTGCTATTTGGACGAAAAAAATTTAACTTATCAAATCTATCGGCTTTCTCAGGATTTACAAAAAAAAAAGAAAACTGGTTATCGTGGGAAGATCGGAGAAAATTCAGGTATTTATTACTGTAACTAACAGAACAAAACCGGGGTGAAAAAAACAAATATGCAACAAACAAATGTTACCAAAGGCAAGATAAGCTACTCTTCTACCTACCTGGATAAGTTTATTTGTGTTTTAACTTATTTTAAAGTGTTCAAAACAAACCTAGTGTCCACTCTGTTAAGTTAGAACAAAAGAAAACATGGTTTACCATATGCCTTGCATGAGGACCCTTGATAATCACTCTAAAGTCGAAAATTAAACAATACTGGAAGACACATTCAATAATGTTTTCAATCATGTGAAAATGTGATGTTTTACCAGTATTTTGTTTAAATTTCGATTTTTTAACGATTATCAAGGGTCCTTGTGCAACCATGTTTTTGAACAAAAATAAACAAAAAAAAACTGCTTTAAAATAAGTTAAAACACAAATAAACTTATCCAGGTAGGTAGAAGAGTAACTTATCTTGCTTTTGGTAACATTTGTTTTTTCACACCTGTTTTGTTCTATTAATTACAGTAATAAATACCCAGAAATTCTTTCAACGCTTTGAGAATTTGAAAGTATTTACGAAGGCTTAAAAAAACAAATGAAGACATTTTCTTAATTCACGTTTTTTGCCTAAATCTATAAATACTAAGAATTCATTAACAACCTTAGAAAATTGTTACCAGGATTTTCTTTTTACTTTCGATTTCTTTTAGAAGAATCGTAGAACTCAATGTTTGTGAGTTTTTAAAAAAATGGTGAATTTTAATTCTGAGAGTTTATTTTTATCCTTTTCGCGGTACAAGAAATAATATACAGAATTTAAGGCATTAATTAGAATTTTACACACCTTTCAATTGACAAAGGACTGTGTGGAGTTTGATGTCATTTTCTAACTTATAACAAAGAGACTACTTTATTTCATGTTATAAATGTGACCATTGATATCCTGGAATAAACACATCTTGTCTCTAACAGCTTATATTTTTATGATTGCCTTTTGTGATTTTTTATTTTATTTTTTTCCCTTTAAAGGCGAATACAAAAAGAAGCATTTTCCAAACTGAAGAATGATCAGCTGGATTTAGAACCGTGAGTTATTTTATATTTTTACTTTTTACTACAATGTATTAAGTTATTTATTGGGGTACCTTTCTAAGTTGTAATTATTAAGATAGATTTTTAGCTTGTAATTCTTGTTAGAATACCCCCTTTGTAGCTTGTAATTCTTGTTAGAATACCCCCTTTGTAGCTTGTAATTCTTGTTAGAATACCCCCTTTGTAGCTTGTAATTCTTGTTAGAATACCCCCTTTGTAGCTTGTAATTCTTGTTAGAATACCCCCTTTGTAGCTTGTAATTCTTGTTAGAATACCCCCTTTGTAGCTTGTAATTCTTGTTAGAATACCCCCTTTGTAGCTTGTAATTCTATTCATTAGGTTAACTATTCAACAAAATGTTATTTATGACCTTTTAATCCCATTTGCAAATTCAAATTATAAATATTGTAATAAACTTTTTCACTGATATTCAAGTATAATATACATTGGTTTTAACATTTTTTTCTTTCAAATAGGTTTGTTGAATGTTTAGAATGTGGACGGAAGCTGCATCAAATTTGTGCTTTGTATTTCGAACCACTCTGGCCTAATGGGTACGTGTTAAATTTCATTCATAAATTTGAAAGTGAAAAAATAACGGGCATTTTCTTTTTCACTAAAATATATCTAATGTAAGCTTTGTTTGAAGTGGGAATAAACTTGAAAAATAAATAAATATTACTTTATAATAATTTTCAAATTAATAAACTATATATTATATATACTACTTTCTTTATTGTTAATGTAAGTTTAATTTACAGTTTAATTACTATTGTCAATATGAATTTGTCTTAAAATTCTTAATTTCATAACATGACTTTTTAGATATACATTTTTGCATCTCTTGATTTTGTCCGTAGATTTGCTGTGCTTAAAATTTTAAATAGAATTTTCATCGCTAAATCCATAGTGAACGGACACAACTTATTTTCGATGTATCCAAACATCTCTAAAACAGGAATCGTTATGTTTATGTTAAGTTAAGAACTTCTCATCTGTGGAACATGGTACCACCGTATTGCTTCCCTACGGGCTACAGCATGATCGTCTACAAATCCAATGTAAAAAAAAACTTGTCATAAACCATCCTCATAAGTCATCAGATTTTGTTCATTAAATTCCTTATTTTCAATCCTCTTATGATATTCTTCATCATTAAACTGACAAGCCATCCGGCAATCTCATTAACCCTTATCTTCAAGTGCCTTCTAGCCTTGATACATGGTGACTCGTTAGTAAATTTTTGGTGCTTATACAGATGAGGGCACATATGAAAAACATATTTCCAAATAAAAACTATGGTTCATACTTACGTATCAGGCAAAAATAAGTATCCTCATAAAAAATTGAGTAGAATTTAAATTAAACATAAAAAAAATCAGTTTTATCATATTTTGCCGACTGCCATTCATTTATTACTTGTTTATATGACACTGAGTTATTTCCCCTCTAATTTGTTTTTTGCTCTCATAAATGGTGGATCCGTAAAATACGATAAAACTGATTTTTATTTTTAATTAAAATTCTACTTGATATTTTTTGGTGTAAATACCTATTTTTGCCTGCTACATAAGTATATCAAAGTTTTCCGGTTAATTTATTTGGAATTGCGATTTTCATCTGTGTAACTGCGTTTTTCATATGTGCCCTCATCTGTATATGCACCACATTTTTAGATAATTAAGTTTTAAATAACATTGGTAGAATTTGGTATATTCAGACTACTGTTTTCATCTTGGGTGTTTTTATTACAACATTTCGACCGATGTAACCGCCGACCTTCTTCATGTGTACTTTGTCGAACTCGGGAATCTGGACAGAATTTCGAACGGAACCCTTTATTTAATCCCGGGGGGGGGGGGGGGGGGGTAGCAAGATTCCCAAGTTCGACAAAGTACACCTGAAGAAGGTCGGAGGTTACATCGGCCGAAACGTTGTGATAAAAACACCCAAGATGAGAGCAGTAGTCCGAATATACCAAATTCTATGAATTATCAACCCTCATCTCAAAAATTCCAAAGCTTAAATAACATTATCTCTATGAAATAGTAATTCTTTTTCTAAAAGCAACTGTTTCTCTATCAATTGGTCTGTGATCCAAACGTTTGGAATGAGCATATTTATTTATTTTTATTTTTTTAGTCACTAAACACGTATATTAAATGGACAAATTTGGAAAATGGATCCATTCTTGTTTTCTATTACTAACTAAAACAAAACTGATTTTTCATTTTATATATAATATAAAAGCTGCAATAGAAATCGATTCAGTTAATGAAATTTGTATATTTTAAAAGATAAATTATTTACATAAAGTATTTCTTAATAAAAAAAAAAAAAATTAAAAAATATTTCGAAATTATTTTACTTACTTTCTCTCTGATTTTGTCTCTTTTATTTCACACTTTAGATTTTATTGTGATAACTGTCTAAAGGCAAAAGGTAAACAGGGCAAAAAGGAAGGAAAATATACTTGTAAGCGTAAGTATCCTTTTATTTATCCTTTTTTTGTTTCTGTGTGTGAAATGTTGTCAGTGTGAATTAGGCAGTCATAACCTGAAATATAAATAATAGCTAACAAAAGTCGAGATTCATTTTAGTAAATTATTTAAGAAAATCTTCTTTTAAATTAAATTCATCAAAGGAGTAATGTTAAAGAATTTAAGTTGACATTAGCATAACAAAAGTATATATTCAATAAAATACTGTTGTAACAAGGGTTGTGGAGTCGAAGGTATAAGGTCAGACTCTGGCTCCTAGGATTGAATAAAATTTCAACTCCGACCCCTAGGATTGCAAAATATCTTACTCTTTATTTTTAAGGTATCCCTGCTAATAATGTAATAAACCTGAAATATGTAATAAACTTTTCTTTTTTTTCTTTCTTTCTTTTGCTAGCTTTCCCACGTTATACAGGTCTCCCGAATACGAAACTTGGCATATACCTTGAAAACCGTGTAAATAATTTCCTAAAAAACAAGGATGCAGGTGCTGGCGAAGTAACTATCCGGGTTTTGTCAAGTTCAGATAAATCAGTGGAGGTGAAACAAGGGATGAAAAGCCGGTAAGTTGAGTGGAAGATCGTCATATTTTGATAATTTTAGTTTTTCTTGAAAACTAACCCTTTAAGTGGCAAACAAAGAATTCGATCTGAAAGAATGGTTCTTATGCAGATAAAGACACATGAAAATCGCATTCAAAATAAAAACTCTTTGATATACTTACTTAAGTATCAGGCAAAAATTAAGTATTCTCACCAAAAATTAGGAAAAATGATCGAGTAGAAGTTTAATTAAAAGTATTTAAAAAAATCTAATTTTATTGTAAATTGCAGCTTTGTTGTATTACGTAATTTTTAAGATTTATCTAAAAGCAGGGGAGATAATTCAGTCTATCATTTCGGCAAATGTTAAAATTTCTCTGAAAATGGACGTGAACGAGTTCCTATTGCAATTTACGATAAAATACTGTAGGTAAAATTTTATTCCAGGACAAGAAATACAATTTCAAACCAACAATAAATAAACAATCATGGCTGCCATTGTGAAGACAAACCAAAACAAGTCCAATTATTTATAAAACAATAATGTGAGAGAAAGAGAAGCAAAGAGACAGATACAGACATAGAGAGGGGGAGAGAAAGAAAGATAAAATTGATTTTTACTTTTAGTTAAACTTCTACTCGATCAGTTTTCTTAAATTTTTGTGAGGATACTTACTTTTGCCTGATATCAAAGAGTCTTTACTTGGAATGCGTTTTTCATAGTGTCTTTATCTGTATAAGCACCCAAAAAAATTCCTATCAGTGAGTTCACCCTTTAGTAGAAATTAACAGTTGTAAAAAAAAAAAATCCTAAAGTCTGTAAGTAGTAATCAAGCATTCATTTCTTACAAAGAAAGAAAAAAGCAACTTCTAATTTACCTCCGCTTTCGAATCAAAATTTACCCGTTTTGTATTGTTATTCAATTTCTTTTCCTTACATGCTAGAACGAGATTTGACCAATTGAGTCATTGACCAGAGCTTAAAAAACGAAGTCACCGTTTTCCCTCCTCCTCCTCCTCCTCCTCCTGGCGTATTTTCAAAAATATTTTGCAGTCGATTCAAGATGTACTTTTTCTAACAGAGAAAGAAGGAACTCTTCTCTTGCTTACCACAAAAAATAAAGCCATAAAGCAAACATGTTTATAGCTATTGTTGAAAACAAAATTATTTCATGTATCCACATAAAATTTTATAAGGAGATATAATTTTTTATGTATCAATTTTCAGTATTTACTTCAACAGTGCTCGATACGTAAGTAGAGCTAGGTAGTAAAATTTTAGCCTGAAGATTCTCTCTCTCTCTCTCTCTCTCTCTCTCTCTCCCCCCCCCCCCTTCCAGAATTCTGGAAGAGATGGAGAAAACGTCCGTTCTTATAAAAGTCTTTCTGGGCAAATCAGAAGAATCCCTGCTTTGTTTACTATTTTGTACTTTCACCTAACAATTTAATAAATAAATTAATAAGTTTGGAAAACTGAAACTCGCCGGAAGTTATATTACAGATGAAGTTTGATATCAGGAACTGAGTCTGATCGGACACCGTTTGCTGCAAACTTTGAGTCCGGGATTCTTCTGGTTTGCCTCTTCCTGTTGCTAAGCAATAAGTTTATAAGCATAATACTTGTGGAAAAGCCTGAAAATCTGCCTCTTGAGTTTCGGCTACAGATCATCATTTGTGGACCCCAAAATAACTGAGTATTCAAAAGGTTAACATGATTAATATATAACTTTAAAAATATACTTTTATTATAACAGTCGTTTTATAACTATTTAGATCAGGGGCGGGCAACCTTTTCAGAGTGAGAGCCAGATGAAACTTTTGGAAGGAGATCGCGGGCCGGAGTGAAAAACGAAATCTCAGAATTACTATATTTTGTTTACATGAATAAATTGTACAAAAATTGCATTGAACACGCTACAAATCTGATTTTTTTTTTCTCAAGAGACTTCTGTATGTGATGTTATAAAAGGTGTCGACGAAGAGCCATTTTGGAATTATAAAAAAATAATGACGGGGGAAGTAGCAAGTTGATCCATCATTCGTTTTGACACACCTCACATAGGTTCTCTGATTCATGCCTTTTCCTCGTCTCTTGTTTCCTCTTTGCCTCTCTCTTTCTCTTTTTCTATTTTTATCTCTTAATAGTTAAAGAAAAATGAAATATACATGCATCATCGCTCGCTGATGTTTATACATTTTTATCCCACTGTAAATCTTAATTGAAACCTACTTTTACGTCTGTCACAAAATGATATGAGTTTTACTACTTGGAGGTCCGCGTGCCGGATTGCAATAATAAAGCGTGGCAGGCCGGATGTGACCCACGGGCCGGAGGTTGCCCGCCCCTGATTTAGATAGACAGATTTGGGACATAGCCACATAGAAAATCTTGATGTTTAGAATATAAATGATAAAATACCACACATAATTTTCCTAAATAAAACCTTTATTTTTTTTATTATAGGTTTGGGGATGAAATGCCAGACAGCTTTCCTTATCGAGCTAAGGCAATGTTTGCATTTGAAGAAATTGATAATGTTGATGTCTGTTTTTTTGGAATGCATGTACAGGAATACGGATCAGATTGTAACCAACCAAATAAAAGGTACCGTTTGTTTCTCTTTTTACCCCTTCATTCACAGAAATGTAACCATTTTTTTAAAAAATATTTTTTCTTCTTAAATTGTTTTTTTAACATTTCCTTTTCTTAAAGAAATAGATATGCTTCTATAAGACAGATATATAGGTCTCTAGAGCAAAACAAGTAGATAGACACAAACGGATGTGCATAGATAGTATGCCGAAGTGCTGACTCGCAGCAGATAGCAACAACTGCACCAATGCAAGTATACCAGATGTGCAATTACCAGCAGAAAGCATCACCTTAAATGATATGCAGCAGTATAGAAATAATAACTACGCACAGTAACAAGCGTCTGCCAAAGAGTGACCAAAATAATACAACACACGTTACATGTCATAAAACCAAAATAACACAACACACGTTACATGTCATAAAACGTTACATGTCATAAAACGTTACATGTCATAAAACCAAAATCCAACTAAACTTCTCCCGCTATAGGTAAAATAGCTTGTATTCGTTGCTGATAGGTGTTGTATTATAACATTAAATAACTTCAAAATGGTTGATATGCCGTAAAACGGACAATACCATACCAGATAAAAACAGAACATTAAATTTCATTCATAAACTAAATGTTACATTATTATTATTATTAGCACAACATTCTTGATTACATTATGAGCAAAAATACTTGCTTTTTTTATTTATTTATTTTTTATTTATTTTTTTTTTTTTTCAGGCGTGTGTATATATCATATTTGGATAGTGTTCACTTTTTCCAACCACGATCTCTCAGGACAGCTGTTTATCATGAAATTCTAATTGCTTATTTGGAATATGTAAGGCGATTAGGATACACGATGGCTCATATATGGGCGTGTCCTCCTAGTGAAGGAGATGATTATATTTTTCACTGCCATCCTCCTGAACAAAAAATTCCCAAACCGAAACGGCTACAAGAATGGTATAAGAAAATGCTGGATAAAGCTATTATTGAGCGTGTTGTGATTGATTATAAGGTAAATATATTTCATTATCAACACCCAACTTTCATGCTCTCTTATGGACATCCCATCTGTTTTGTATGTCTTACCACAAATTTAGTATTTTTGTTAGAACTGTGACTGTGTGTTGCTTGTTGCTTGTTTTAGGACCCTCCCTAGATTCTTTTCTCGGACGGCTCGCTCAAACTTCTATTTTCACTTAATAGACATTTTTTATTATATTTAACTATGGATCCATTTCTTTATCTAATCATCACAGGCAACACAAGGTTTCTCAATGCCTCTATCTATCCGGACATCACATAACCCTTCTTGTCCATGTCTTAAACTAACTTGCTGTTTTCTTGGTCATAATCTCTCCATCTAACGCGTATCGTTGGCTAGTTTTTGACCTTGAAGTAGTATTTTTTTTTTAGCACCTAACATTAAGTGGCTTCATGCCTTGTCTGGAGCGACTTCCATAAAAAAAAAACTTTTATTTGCTTCAAACTTATGTATATCACAAGAATAAAAGCAATAAAGGCTATCTACCTTGGTAAATGGGGATGCGTGGAACTATGTCCTCTTCCTGGTCTTGGTGCGACAATTCACCCTGCGTAGGTTGAGCCAGCTTCCTCTTTGATGGAGAAAGTCTCTAGGGAATATTAAATCCACAAGTCGTCCCGAGTCGCATGTGGAGCTACGGTTAAAACCAGGGTTTCGGAGTTGGACCTTCCACCTCCACAACCTTGATATATGTAAGATTTATATTCTTCTTTACCAAATTCTTTTTATATATATTTACTTCTACTTACAGCTGAAGTGATAATAGATGTAAATTTCCTAAATCTATATTCATAGTTGAAATTTTAGTTTTGAAAGAATATTCTTGTAATTATTTGTATTCAATATTTTATTTTTGCAAAAATGAAGTTGTGGATTTGCTTTTAATTACAATCTCGGTACTTCCTGGGTAATTTTCATGCTACTCTCGTGTTTAGTTTTATTAATTTCATTTTTTGTCTTTTTTTTATCATCTTTTTCATTTGTAATCATATAAGTTAACAATTAACACTAATGTCAAAATACTGCACATGACTATTTTGCGTTACTATCGATAGGATATTCTAAAAGATGCCGTGGAAAATAACCTTACAAGTGCAACCGAGATGCCATATTTCGAAGGAGATTTTTGGCCGAATGTCCTAGAAGAAAGCATCAAGGAACTGGACCAAGAGGAAGAGGAGAAGCGTAAACGAGAAGAAGCGGAAGCTGCTGCTGCAGAAGCAGCGGAAGAACAAGGAGATGAAGGAGAAGCAGGCCAAGTATGTTCAGTTTTGTTGTTGAATTTAATTACCATAAAAACAATAGCATTCAACCCTCCCTCCTCCTTTATCTTTACTGCCCTATAAATATTTTTTGATTAAAAAATCTGTTAACTTTTAAATTTACTTTTGATAAAAAAAAATGTTTCATTAAAGTTTTTTTTTTTTTTTTATTGAAACAAAAATATAAAACATTATTGAAATTAAACCTGTATAATGAATGTATTTTTTTTTTATTATCATCATTCAATGATAGTAAATTTTTTTAAAAACAATATATATTCAATAAATAACAGATAACTAATAGTTAATTAATAAAAATATCCTAAATGTTAAATTATGCATTATAATAATTTTTCATAAGTTAATGCCTCTTATATAATTTTCAACTCTCCTCAAAACTATTTGTTTTATTACATATTACTAGATTGTTGTAATTGATTTTGCGATAGATTACAAGTATCAAACTATTTGTATTATTCGGACTACTATTCTCATCTTCATTGTTGTATTCATAACGTTTTGACTGATGTAACCTCCAGCTTTCTTCAGGTGCATCTTTGTAAACTTGGGAATCTTTGTCGAACAAATACTACAAATTATCAGTTTGAATATCAAAAGTTCTAAAAATATAACTTTTTTTTTTTTTTTTTTTTTTTTTGCTTAGTTTACCCCAAACAAGGCAAGTTGCCACTGTAGACATACGGGGCTACTGAAAATTAGGGTGAAAGTTTAGGAGGTTATCCTAAATTGGGAGCTGTGCAGCAAGATGCTTGTTCACATTAGTTTACCATCTAAAATACCTTCAATAATAAAACAGTTTCAACTTGAAATTAGTTAATTTAGTGTAATCAATTTGAAATATTCTTAAAGTACAATTTTATTTTTGTCACATGATTCAAAAAAACAAAAAAAAACACTTCAGCCTTTGCTATGTTTATTTATAAAAATTTTAATTTTTATTTTAATTTTATTTATTTTTTTCATTTGGCCCCATAAATAAGTGTTCATTTTCAGATCCTCATTTCAACTTTAACAGATCTTCAGAAATTACTCAAATATTTTTAGTCTTCATTTCAGAATGGTCAAGGCAAGAAAAAGGGACAGAAGAGTGGTCGGAATAAAAAAGCGAATAAAAACAAAAGCAATCAGCGGAAAAACAATAAGAAAACCAACCTGCCTCATGGTGGAAATGATCTCTCAGCAAAGTTATACTCTACCATGGAAAAACATAAAGAGGTAGGTAATTTTATCTCTTCTCTTCTCCCATATAAAGTTATCTTGTGAGATTTTCAAAGTTGGACCTAAATAGCATTTAAACTGACATATCGAACTTTGATTCTGACTAGCCAATTTTCTTTTCTTATTGTTGTACCATGTTATTGGCATTATAATAACGCTACAGTTTATGTCAAAAAATTATGCAGTCCCGATAATGTCAACTGGTAATATAAAAACCTTCGCCAGTGTTCACACTAATATTCATATAAAATAACGTCTGAATTAGTGAAGTTAAGAAAGAAAACCTTTCAAACTGGAAAGTTTTGAAAACAGAAAGAAACAGAAAAATGTATTATTAGTGTAGAAAGAAAGAAAACCTTATGGAATTAAATTTGCTTTCTCGATTCCCCTAAATACTTGAAATGGATTCATCCAGCAGTTTTTTACTTGCAAACTTTTCCTGTGACTGGATGGATATATATATATATATATATATATATTATACAAATAAATACACTTTGCTCTTTATTGTAGTGTGGAGAATGTTACATTAAATATTTCTTTATATTGAACACTAAATATTAAATCTTATTTTTTGTTTTGTCGTACTATGAAAAAAAAAAGATTTACATTGCTCCATCTTTCACAGCTTTCAAATAAACATTTTTATGTCTATGAAGGTATATAATATTTTTTTCTTTGAACGCTTTCAGGTATTCTTTGTCATCCGTCTCCATACCCAACAAGCCGCAAGTTCCTTGCCACACATAGAAGACCCAGACCCTCTAATTTCTTGTGATCTGATGGATGGTCGAGATGCATTTCTTACTATTGCAAGAGAGAAACATTACGAGTTTTCTTCTTTACGGAGAGCAAAGTATTCTTCGATGGCATTACTTTATGAGTTGCATAATCAGGGAAGGGACAGTTTTGCCTACAATTGCAACAATTGCAAGTCTCTTGTTGAAACTAGATATCATTGCTCTCAGTGTGATGTAAGTATTTGTTTTTCTTGGATAAGGTTTTCAGTTTATTTTGAATTCACTAGAACATTATTAAAAAGTTATGATGTTTCGGAGTTTGTCTGTTCGTATGCAAATAGAAACGTGACTGTTTTTTTTTAAAAAGCGTACACGTTAGTAAGATGCTTGATCTCAAAGTTTTTTTATAATTGCCGGTACTGATACAAAATCTGCCCCAATTTCTATCAAATTCATGTCGGCAGATTACTTAAGTAACCGAAAGATGCCAAAGCGATTAGCCGAGCAGGAATGCCGAAATCCTTCTTCTCATACTAAAAAGAATTCATCTTGCCTGGGGCCACAGTTATATCGGACTGTTGAAAGGCGTACAGCAAGTTAGGAGAAGAGAGGTATAAACAGCTGACGGTCAACCACAGCGAAAATTTTGTGGACCCAATAATGAGGTCTATGTCGAAGTGAAACAAAGAAACAAGAAAGTGTAATGCGGGCAGGAACCTCATCAACAGCTATATGCGAGAATTTATGTGGAGACAAGTTCTGAAGCAACCCCTTCGTCTCCATATTAGCGCAGATAGCAGAATCGTACCCTGTAGCCCATCTTCCTTCCACTTCTTCAACCTCCTCTTCTTCGTGTTTGTCGTCTGCACTCATCGCAACAGAAAACATTACAAAGTAAAAAAAAGAAGAAATAAACAAAAAAGAAGAAAAAAAAACAAAGAAATTTGTTACTAGTTTTATTTTCTTAAAAGAATATTATTTGAAACTTTTAATGGAAAAATAAACTTTTACTAGTTTTATTTTCTTAAAAGAATTTTATTTGAAACTTTTAATGGAAAAATAAACTTTTACTAGTTTTATTTTCTTAAAAGAATTTTATTTGAAACTTTTAATGGAAAAATAAACTTTTACTAGTTTTATTTTCTTAAAAGAATTTTATTTGAAACTTTTAATGGAAAAATAAACTTTTACTAGTTTTATTTTCTTAAAAGAATTTTATTTTAAACTTTTAATGGAAAAATAAACTTTGACCAGTTGTTTATTTTTATTTTCTTCGTCTAAAAAAAATTATTTATTTGAAACTTTTCTGAAAAAAAAAAACAAGACAGCAGCGTTTTGAATTTATCGTCTGTCAATCTTTGCGTCGGCTTTTTCTGGCTACTTACGTGACCTGTCGGAAGATGTTGACGCAATGTTGCCGGAGATTGGGCCGGATTTTGTATCAGTACCCACTTGCCATACCCTAGTTTGACTTTGACGTACGTCTAAAAGATTTATTTTTAACTGTATTTTTCACTTACAATAATGTAACAAGTTCTATCAGTGTAGCACTTCTTTTCTTTTTTTTTTTCGTGTACAATCATCTGTCCTCCCACTGGCTAGTTTTTCTTCATACTAGCTCAAAAGCACTGAAGCTAGGTAAAGATGGAAATTGACATACCCAGGTACTGCACTACTTCCGCTCAAGGAGCAGATATCAACTAATGTCCAATTAAAAACATTCAGTATTTCTTCTGGATCCATTTAAATTAAAACAAAAATGGTGAATTTTTGATCTACTTAACGTGACGTCTGCAAATGTCACATTCAGCTTGCCCAAGCCTTATGTGTCGAGACTGTCATGTGGAAGTTTACAGGCACAATTCTCCTGAATTACTAATTCTAAAACGAATTTAAATTGAACAAAAAATAGAAAAAAATTTAATTACATTGACACCCCATTATTTCTTTTATATTTCAATTTTTTATCTAATCTAAACCAATTGGTATGAATAAGCAAGTCATTGCTAAAATGGCTGAATCCCGTAAATATAGTGAATATCCTCAACGTCAAAAGTTGGGTCAGCTCTTCTATATAAATTTTTTTTTTATATGATCCCAGTAATTTGTTAAAGCTTGAGTAGAGCTATTTCCTGATGTCTTTTATGCAGAATATATACTATTTTTTCAATTTTGACTCCATTTTGTTAATATTTTTCAAAAGATAACATCAAATACAAAATTCAATAAATAAGTTTGTTTTTATGTTTCTGAATTTTTGAGATGAGGATTGATAATTTGTATAATTTTGAATATTCAGACTACTGTTCTCATTTGGAGTGTTATCATTACGTTTCTGCCGATGTAACCTCCGGCCTTCTCCGGGTGTACCTTTTCGAACTCAGGAATATTTCTGTCTAACTCGGGAATCTGGATGGAATTTTGAACAGAACCCTGGATTAAATAAAGGGTTCTGTTCAAAATTCCGTCCAGATTCCCGAGTTCAAAAAGGTACACCCGGAGAAGGCCGGAGGTTACATCGGCAGAAAAGTAATAACACTCAAGATGAGAACAGTAGTCTGAATAATCGAAATTATACAATTTTGTTTTGTTTTTTTGTTAAACTCGTGTAAGTAAATTTTGAATATCCTGTTCATCATCACTATGTTTAAGAATAAGTAAATAACATCAGGTTATCATCATCATCATTATTATTATGAATATAATTTCTTTATGATTAAAAGAAAAGCCTTTATTCTCTTAAAGAACAACATATCTCATAAGAATTATTTCTCACATAAAGTATCATAAATTTTGTTTTTCTGAACAAAAACGAATAATATATAAAATAAAACAGTTAATTTTTTACAATAAAAAAAAAAGAAAATGGGTGCTTGTTTCCCGTCATACACACGTGAAATATGGTAGTTCAAAATAAAATAACAGGAAAACCATTTGATATACTTACGTATCAGGCAAAAGTAGATATCTACACCAAAAATTACAGAAAATTATCGAGTAAAATTTTAATAAAGATAAAAATCAGTTTTTTTTGTATATGTCCTATCCTAGGTTGGACCAAACCTATTTTACGTCTTATCTCCTCTTTTATGTAACTCTTCTAAATTAAAGGCGTAAAATTTTCCATAATTTTTGGTGTGGATATCTACTTTTGCCTGATACGCAAGTATATCAAATAGTTTCCTTGTTATTTTATTTTGAACTGCCATATTTCACTTGTGTATGACGGGGGAAACAAGCAATAAAAAATGTAAATGAATGTTTTAGTGTTCAATCCATTCCCAGCACAACAGATTTTGTTTTATTTACAAATTCAAAGTAAATTATCGATGGACACTGCATCATTTCCTAATTTAGAAAAATAAATACTTAGTTTGTTGTATTTGTTTGGTAAAATGCTTTCTTTCGATTGCACACTTGATCTATTAAATAATCTTTTATCTTTCTGAAAATAAAATACATGAACTTTTGATCCATTCTTATAATTCGCCATTACAATTTGGAACGAGATATCTTTGTTGATATTTTGTTTTCAAGGAATATTTACATACTAAATATCCAAAATTTGGTAAAAACTGTCAAATCAGATGATAATAATAAATAAATAAACTCATATTGACATCATATTTTATTGTAATTTTCTCATAAAATATTATAAAAATCGAAAATATAAAATTTGTCAAACCTGAAGACGAAACAAAGCGTAATTTTCCCCAAAAGTTGAAAGAGAAAATCTGGGGCTCTAGTTATTTTAAAGAATAGAATTAGTAAAAACTTCCTATCATGTTTGCAAGATAACAGCAGAGGTGCTTCTCCATGGTTACGCCGAAATTGAATATGAATGTGATAAAAAAAATAGAAAGAAACCTTTATGTTGTACTTACTTGTGAGGGAAAATAAAAACAGTAAATGTATCCAATAGTTTTGTTTTTATAAAATCTATTCAAGGAATATGGGCTGGGCATAATTGTCTAAGACAAGGGAGATAATTCAAAATTTTGAGAGAAAAATCGATGCTTCTTTACTTTCACAATGACAATAAAAAATATTTAAAGAAATGTATAAACTTTCTTATGTACTTACTTGTTAGCTTAAAATAACATTGTACAGAAAAAATGACACAAATTCATCCAGTATTTTTTAAATTCTAAGAAAAAGAAGAAAAACACGATTTTACGTATTATGTAACCAGTTCAGCAAGGCAAGGGAGATAACTTTGGCGACCGATGATACAATATGGTGGCCAACCGATAAAACTTTTCTTTTTTTTTTTAAAATTTATTTAATAAATAGTGGATGAATTTGTATAAACTTTAAGAGAGGCCTAACATGTCATTGTGAAAGTAAAGAAGCACCGAGAAATCAATTTGAAATAGGGTCAAATGCAGAAAAAAAAGGAATTATCTTCCTTTAATATCATGATGATAACATTGATATTCCTTGTACGGTTAAAACTTGAATTTATTTAATAAAAACTACTGGATGAATTTACGTCAGTTTTGTGAACAGTTTCTATTTTCTCTCACAAGTAAGTACAAAATGTTTCTTGCTATTTTTTTTTATTGCATCCATATTTGATCTAGGTGTTACCAAGGAGAAGCACCAAAACAGTTTGTATTATCAGAAAAATTTTATGTAAATTTTAATAAATTGAAAAAAAATGAATCAAAAATTTTACATGTATATTTCTAAATCTTATTGCTAAAAAAATTTTTTTTTTTCTTATACTAGGATTTTGACCTTTGTGTTCCTTGTTATGAGAAGGACGGTCATCCGCATAAAATGGATAAACTCGGATTTGATCTTGACGATGGGACCACGTCAACAGAAAAACAAGAAAATCCTCAGGAATGTCGGCGACAATCTGTTCAAAGGTGCATTCAATCTATTATTCATGCGTATCAGTGCCGGGATGCTAACTGTCGCCTTGCTAATTGTCAAAGGATGAAGCGTGTTGTTGCACACACTAAAATCTGTAAACGTAAGACGACTGGTGGTTGCCCAATTTGCAAACAATTGCTAGCATTGTGCTGTTATCATGCAAAACATTGCACGGAAAACAAATGCCCAGCTCCATTTTGCTTTCAGATCAAGCATAAATTAACGCAGCAGCAATTGCAACAGAGGTTGCAGCAAGCTCGGATGATTCGTCGGCGAATGGAAACAATGACACAGCGGAACTCTAGTACCACTGTGCAGTCATTGCCACCGCAACCTCAGTTGCCGCCATTTGGTGGGAAACCCCAGGGTCCCCCTCCAGGTGCTATGCAGGCGGCCCGTCAAGCCCAGGAAGCAGCTCAGCGACAAGCCGTCTCATTAGGCAAACCCTCAGGTCCTATTAACAGCCTACCCCCACAGGCTGCAAAGATACAAGCGATGCAGTCTAAAACGGTTAACCCCATGGCACAGACTACAATGATGCAATCATGGCAAACCTACCAAGGCCAACAAGGACCTCCTCCACCCCAGTCAGTACCTCCCCCTCCTCCACCACAGCCACGTCAGATACCGCCTCCGAGAATGCCGATGCAGCAGACTCCTCCTCCGCCGCAACAACAACAGCAACAACCACCACCTCCCGGGGGAAAGCCGCTCAACACAGGTATGAACCCCTCGCAGCCAAGGACATCTATGCAGCAATTAATGCAAGTGTTGAAAACCCCGCACTCCCCACAGCAACAAACGCAAATCCTTAACATCTTAAAATCTAATCCTAATCTAATGGCAATGTTCATAAAAAATCGTGATCTTCATCAACAGCAGCAGCAGCAACAACAGCAGCAGCAGCAACAACAACAGCAGCAACAGCAGCAGCAGCAGCAACAACAACAACAAATGTCAAGTATGCAAAGCCTTTCGCAACCTGGGGCTCAACAGGTACCACAACAATCGTGGTATCCCAAATTACAGGTTCCACCCAGGCAACAGCATCAACAGCAGCCAGCTATGGCTCCATTTCCGCAAACAACGCAGTTTACACAACGAACAAGAATGAGCTTCTCCCAGCCAGGTTTTCAAGGTGACGGCTCACAGCATATGCCCGCCCAATTTCAGCAGCAAATGCTACAGCAGCAAATCAAACAGCACATTGTTGGTGGACAGCCTGTCAGTCCCCAACAAATGCTGGCCCAACAGACGGCCCCATCCCCACAGCATATAATGCAGCAGGTGCGTTCTCCTCCAACAACATCCACGTTACCACAGACTGTCCGCTCACCCCAGCCAACCCCATCGCCACGGCAGCAAGCCATAGCCTCGCCTAGACAGTCTCAACAATCACATCATATACCTCCTATTCATTCACCTCATACTTCTGTCGCTGGGACGACAACTAGCACCAACCCTGACCCTAATCAAATCCATTCAGAACAGGTTTTGCTCCCACAGTTACAGACTCATGCTAATGTTTCACAGCTTAAAAGTCCAAGCGGCTCAGAATTAACATTGGGACAAGATTCTGAAGTTTCTTCAATAAATCCACAAGACTCGCTAAAATTAGTTGACAAAGTGTAGGGAGAACAAAATTATTATGTTTTTTTTCTATCTTTTATCTATAAATTTTAACATTTTTAAAACGATTTTTAAACGATTTTTTTTTTCTCTCTTTTTTTTTTTTTTTTTTTTTTTTTCACATTTTAAAAAAAAAACTTCAAATATTTGGGGGAAAAAAACTCTTAGCGAGATTGTAAAAATGAGAAAATCAGTCAGAATCTTTTAAAAAAAAATTTTTTAAATAAAAAAATAAATTTTTAAAAAAACACCTCAAAGAATCGCAAGAAAAGGGGCATCCATGAAAGTTCATGTTTAACAAAAAAAAAAAAAAGCAACCTTATTATAAGGGGGGGGAAAAAAACTACAAATAGATTGGTCTTTGACATTTATATTTTGTTCTTTTTTTTTTTTTTTTTTTTTTTTTCTTGCTTCTCCCCCTTCCTACTCCCCACCATCTCAGAAAAAAAGTTTAAATTTTGTTTAAAAAAAAAAAAAATTTCCAGAGGAAGAGAAATGTATATTTTATTCTATACAAACAAGTGAAAAAAAAACCAAAGTGTAGGTAGCTATTCAGTTAAAATCTTGTCACATGACCAATGGACCTGAAATGTTGAAATGATAAATTGTACAGTTTGTATAGTAGTTCATGGAGAGTGTGTCATCCTTTGCATTGCGAATGTGCCTAGGTCTTCCTCTATAATAGTAATAATTTAACCACTTCCTTTGTTTCTAGGTGTCAAAGGTTACACAGTTATTGTTATATAGAATTGAACAGTGTCGTTTTAAAAAGAAAAATAATTGCTTATTGAGTATGATCCCTCTCCCTCCCTCCTCCACTATGGTCTCCAGTTTATTATTTTTACAGAACATTCATAATTGAAGTTTTCTTTTTTCTTACCTTTTTTTTCCCCCCCTTATTCAGTGAAAGGTTATTTTCTGTACAGAGCGCACATTTCACATTAATGGTATACTAATATCTTAATAAAAAAAAGTGTGTGCAATTTTCCTATATCAAAGGCTTGTGTTCATGTGAGGTCTATATGCATGAGATAGGGGGTGAAATGATCCCCCCCTCCCCCCCCAGGGAAAGATTCTGGATTTATGCCGCTGCCGTCACCGCTCCTCCTCCTCTTCCTCTTCTTACTACTTCCCTGAGTCATCTTGCTTGTGCTTCAACATTATTGTTGCAGTTAACATATCAATTGAGAAAGAAGAAAAAAGGTTATGTTTCAGAAGTGGTTATATACTATGTTCATTTTGTAAGATAGATGTGCTCATTTTTTTTAACCCACCTCAGTTTATTCAGAAATTTTCAGAAGAAAAAAAGAAGCATGAAAAAAAAATAATCATTTTTCTTTTTTGTCCTGATAATGCTATTTGTTTGAACAAATGAAACCAAACCGTTTTAACTGCATTTTATGTGCTATTATTATTATTATTATTATTATTATTATTATTATTATTATTATTATAGATTTAAACAAAATTCAGTGCCAGGCAGGCCAGATCCACTAATAAACATTTTTTGTATAAAAAAAAAAAAAAGACATGAAATTGGGAGTGACAGCAAAATAGAAGAAAAACTTACATTTCAAAGTTGAGTTTTGAAACTGATTAAATGCAGCAGAACTTTTTACCCCATCACGGGGCGGATAATCATCATCATGGTAGACAAAAAGAAACACAAATACCCTGCTTTATGTAACAGCAAGTTTGTTGAAGTCTTTAAATTAAATTACTGCTACTGTTATTGTTTATGTAGACGTGTCCTTGTTTTGTGCTGTTTTGCCAGAAAAGTATTAGCTACAGGATATGAACAAAGAAAAAAAACAACATTTACCTATTCTCATTTCAGAATGCCGTCATCATTTCCAATAAGTTTTAAGGAAAAAAAAAATTGAAAAAAAAAATTATATATATATATATATATATATATATATATATACACAAAACGAAAAAGAAAAAAAACATGTTTGTAAGATAATTGTTATTTTTTTTTTTTTAATACTGCCTCCTCTTGTAATATAGAGAATTCACTGAAAAATTACTTTCAAGAAAGAAAAAAGAAGGAAAAAAAAAAAACAATTTGATAAAATATTTGCAAATCACATCTGTGTTTGTATAAATATATATGCACTGCAAATTCATGTGTGAGGGGGGAGGGGGATCAGAATTCAAGCAAAAATTATTGTTCTAGTGCATTCTTTAAGATAAAGGCTACTAAAATGGCTGGGTGGTTGAGATTAGAGAAACTGTTATGGACACTGCCAAAAGACACACAGAATAAGATTTTCTAATTATTTCCACCATTATTAACACTAAATCAGGAATCCTTTAGAAAATGTTTTGCTGGGATTGTAAGTTATTATAAATAAAAAAAATTTCAATAAAATATCTTTTTGTTCTTGCTTTAGGAATATTAGAAAATTATGAAGGTCCTTGAAAATTAAAGTCTGTAAAAAAAAAAAAATTTTTTTTTTTTTTTCATAATGCAAGAATAATATTAAATTTTAAATGGCATAAAATTTTAAAATTACTGATAAAAGCAGATAAATTTTACTAATATAGCTTCCTGAGTTTTTTTTTGTTTTGTTTTTTTTCAACTGTAATTCTCAATGAAATAATTCCAATTCATAGGGTGGTCAGTATTTCTACTTAAAATCTAATCTTATTTTTGTGAATATTAACTCGTCGATATTAATTGAAAGATCTCAGAAGATTATTACAAATGAATATACTTTTATTAAGAACTTTTAGAGTAAAAATGTAAATTACTATTTATTTTTATAATTTATTAAGCTTTAAAACTTTTTATTATTCGTGATTCATCTTAGTTTGAAAATGTCATTTAATCTTTTTCTTATACTTTCATCACTAGTTTATCTGTCAACCGCCCTGGGAGAATTTGAATAAAGTGTAAACTCACACTAGACTCTAACTCTACTATGTAGGGGAAGGGCATTTAATAAATCTACTGTGAGGATAGTCCCCCCCCCCCCTCCTCCTCCTCCTCTCTCTTTCTCTCCCTCTCTCTCTCTTTCTTTCTCTCTCTCTCTCTCTCTTTCTTTCTCTCTCTCTCTCTCTCTTTCTTTCTCTCTCTCTCTCTTTCTCTCTCTCTTTCTCTCTTTCTTTCTCTCTCTCTCTTTCTCTCTCTCTTAGACACTACTTAATTGCATTTTCTAATCCGTTCACAGGCCTGTCCTCACTTCATGACTATGGGGTCTTATGTCCCTTTACCTTCAAGTGCTAATTTATAGACACACACACACACACACAAGTTTGAATTAATAAAATAGACAACTTTATTTTACTCTATTATTGATACTTAAAATTCTAAATTCTTTTAATAGATGTTATGACAAAATACCAAATTATTTACATACCTCTTTCAATTCTGCAAAATAACCATCCACAGGGTATATTGACCAGGGATGTGTGAGTTCTTTTTATTTAATTTTTTTATCTAGAAAAAGCTAATTACAGCTTGAATTGTTAGATGTACTTTGCTTTTTGGTCAAAATCTGCTTCTTTTTTTATATTTATATATATATATATATATATATATATATAAGAAAAGGCTGATTTCTACAAAATCACTAGAGCCTTACCTCCTTTTTTTGTCGCTATTTGTCTGGATTTTATTTCCTTCTCATTCTTTCTTTTTTTCTCTCGCTTTATCTTTCTTTCTCTCTTCCTCTTGCTCTCTATCTTGCCTTGCCTTTCTTTTCCCTCTTATGACAGTTCTTTCTGAAAACTGAAGATGTTAATTTTTTGCCGTGACGGCTAAGACTTCAAACGATTTGGATGGGAATATCAGGGAGTTAGATGACTTTTGTTTCATCAAAGAATGAATTCTTGTCTCCTTCTCCCCCACATGCACACTCAGTGTCTTTTTTTAATTGAAGAAACTGATTGGAGTTGTTTAGAAGAAAAAAAGTTATATCTTGTGCTGCCTCCACACGCGCCGGGGGGGGGGGGGGGGGATATCGATTTCTGCTTTTTGTTTTCGTTTTCCATTGATTAATTAATCCTTAACTTAAAATAGATGAAAAATGATTTTAATATAATTTAATATTTTCCTTCATTTTAATGATTTAATATTTTCCTTCGTTTTAATATAATTTAATATTTTCCTTCATTTTAATATAATTTAATATTTTCCTTCGTTTTAATATAATTTTATATTTTCCTTCATTTTAATATAATTTAATATTTTCCTTCATTTTAATGTATAGCCTGAGGATGTTTCTTGGTAGAATTCAAAGTACGAGGTTTGTAATATAATTCTGGTTTTATCTTGATATTAAAAGACATTAGAAATTAAATGACAGAATCAGTGGGCTAAACAGGTATATTGTATTTAATCAAACTTGTTTGGATGCGAAGATGCTGCCTAAATATATGCGTATATGTGGATGATGATCGAAATAAATGCAAATATCTTTTTTAAAACGGTGCTTTCTTAGATTAGGACCCACGCTAAAATCGACTTGGCATCAGTACTTTCCGGATGTTTACATAAACTGCTGGAAAATACCCATGCCAAGTCGGTTGACATATTTGTGTCCAAAAATTTTTTTTAAATAGGCTGGATTTACACATGGGGGAAAAACAAATATTCACCAACATTTAAAGCAAAAAAAAAAAAATACATTTAGTCAAATTGTATGAAAGAAATATTTATTTTTTTTTTTAATGAAGAAATAAAAATAAACAGGTGATAAATTATATCTTTTAAGTGTTTCTTTTTTTTGTTTTGTTTTTTTACTGAAAATTATTTTTGGTTTGTAATCAGGTAAAAATGGTTCGTTAGGGTTTTATTTTTTTGTTTTACTGAAAATTATTTTTAGTTTTGTTAGGGTTAGGTATTAAAGTTTCTTTGTTTTTGCCTGAACATTTTTTTTTCTTTTGCGATCAGTTTTTCTTCCTGACAAAAGTTAATCACTCCTTCGGGAGATGCAACAGCCAGTGATAGCTTGTGAAAATTCATTGCAGTAGTTTCACGTTTCAATCAGTTGAAATGTTGACATGTCGTCTGCTTATTTTCTTGCAATTGGATTGTCTAACCGCTTCGGTACTTTCCGGCGGTTTACGTAAACATCCGGAAAGTACCGATGCCAAGTCAATTTTAGCGTGGGTTCTACTCTAAGAAAGTACCAAAAGAAATGTTATTTTATAGAGACCTTGAGACGCCGCCTGCTAATTGATAAGTCGCTTACATCCTAAATAGTTCTCCTTAAATGTTTCTTTGTAGAATATGTTCCATGTATTCAGAGGCGGTTAGCACTACTATTCATTGGTCTATACTTTAATGTGCTTCTAAAATCTAAAAATATTTTTTTTTTTTTTGTAAAAGCCAGAAAAGTGAAAGAAAGAAAGAAACCAACATTTGCGGCCACATATATGAAGTTATGAGAATGAGATGATGTATACATGCTTTTGTATGACCCTGCATTGATCCTCTTTCTTATACTTTCCCATATGGTTACAAAAAAAGGAAAAAAAACTTTCTCCCTCTGAAGGTCTGGGTTTTTTGGGGGTTTTTTTTACAGTAAATTTCATTTTACGTTTCTCTATATAAATCTACTTCTAGCTCAAAAAAAAACTTTTTAAAAATGTAAAGCTATAAAAATCCTAAATTTCTCTATTTAAATTAATTTTTTAAAATTTTATTTTTATTTTTTATTTTTTTATATAGAATTCACCTGGAACTCTTTCAGTTGTTACCTTTTAAAAAAAATCATCACCTTCATGAGTTATGCACGCGTATATATAATAATCAGGTGCGTAGCATGTGTGATGTCTGTCTGTTTTATTGCATAAGATTGGAGAAGAAAAATGTGTGTGTGTGTATACAATATAGATAAATTATGTAAATCTTGAGTCATATTTATTTTTATTTTTTTAATCTTGGATCAAGTCATATTTATGAGTGAATTAAAATTTCAGCTGTTCACCACCTCTTCCCTCTTTCTCCAACCCAAATGTTTGATTAGTGTACTTTTCATGTTGCACAAATGCTTTTCTTCTCTATAGTTTGATCTATTGGAATATATATATATATATATATTCCCATAGACCTTTAAGCCTAAAAGTCTGCATTATACATAATTTGAAAAAAAATTATTATGCATTATTGCTCTTGTTAACACATAATTTCTATTGAAAGTTAACACATTAACTTGAGATAGACTAATCTCCCGAATATCACGGATTTTATTTTTTACTCATATTTTCATTTAAAAAAAAAAAATCTTACTTTTAAAAATATTATTATTATTATTATTATTATTATTATTATTATTATTATTATTATTATTATCATCGCACTATTTATCATTTACCAAGTTTTAGAAAATGCATTAAAATATTTACTCGGATGATAAATGGTTTTAATGATATTATCTGGATTGTTTGAAACAATCCGATTTATTTAAAAAAAAAAAATTTAAATCGATAAGTTTCAGAAAAAAAAAATCCATTTGTTAATTGTGTGAGCTGGGGAAATTATGCATTAATCTCTACCATAGAATGCAGATGATGTTTAATAGAAGCATTTCTTTTACTTTGATTTAAAAAAAAAAAAAAAAAAAAAAAAATTATATTTTTTTCCCCACTAATGTTTCATTTTTTTTTTTTTTTTTTTTTTTTTTTGAGAGGCAGATTTGGGTTCAGAACTTGTCTGTCATCTTAGTAATCTCACTATTTAATATAAACCAAATTTTATTTTTTAAAACAAAAATCGAAAAACGAAAATAGAAAAAAAATTGACAAAAAATGAAAAATGAAAAGAAAAAAAATGAAGCAAAAAAAAAAATAGTATTTATTGGTAATTAGTTTTTTTTTTTTTTTTTTTTTTTTTTTTTTTTTTTTACTTTTGTTGTTGGTGATGGTTGATTAACATTAATCAATGTTCTTCAAATGCTCAAGGTATTTGATTTTGTTTTTATTTTTATTAAAGAATAAAATGGAAACACACTATATGTATGTGTGTTTGTGTAGATATATATATATATATATATATCTATATACATATATATATATATCTTATGTACATGTTTCATATAATGTACATTTGTGTGTGTGTGTGTATATATATATATATATGTACATCTACGTGTATGTATATATATATATTATGTACATCAGTCTGTATATTATGTACATATATCTGTATATATATATATATTATCTGTTTAACGTGTGTATATGTATATATACACATGTGTATTATATACACGTAATTGTATATATACATGTATGTACATGTAGATGTACACAGGTGTGCATGTCTACATGTATATATATGTACATGACGGTGGAGCAGAATGTTTTTCATTTTTCATATATGGCCCAATATACTTTTCTGAAGTGAGTGCTCAGAAAAACAGCATGTTGAAACTTTGAACGAAAAAAAATTAAAAAAATTAAAACTCTACCAATTCAAAAGAAATCCCTCTACAAAAACTATTTAATTGCGGGAGGAGAAAAGGCAAAGCAAAAAAAAAAAAGGACTTGTGTTTGTCTGCAATGGGTTCTCTGGCAAAAAAAAAAAAAAAAAGTGACATTTTGGGGGTTGGTGTATGATCAAAAATAAATGCATTGAAGACACAGCTTATATTCCCACTTTTTTTGCAATGGAAACAAAAGATGAATGATGGAATGTTTTTATTTTTTACCAATCTTGCTGCATTGGTCACCATTCCCTTAACTGAATAAATTATTCATAAATATGTTAAATGGATTCTTTTCTTTTTTTTTTTTTTTTTTTTTCCTTATTTCCTTCCTATTTTCCTTTATCTGCTTTAAAGTTAATTTGCATAATTTATTTCACTTAAAAAAATATCTTTTGTTTTTCAACTGAAGGTAATTTAGATCTAAGCTTCTTTTTTTTTTTTCTTTTTTTTTTTTTTCATCACCCGCATTAAGATATCTCTCAAAGAATCTGTCTGTTTGATGTAATATTTTCATAATGGACACGTTCCTGTTTTAAGCTGTTGTCATTTGGACAATCATTTTTTTTTTAAATCTCGATATATAAAGTTAGGTGTATGTATGTGTGTGTATTAGTGGTGAGACGATTAATTGGGAATCGTTAAAATCAGAACTTTTGGGGGGTAGGTATGGGAATCAGAAAAATTTGTGCCTATTTTTCGATGCCCAAAACAATTCTTTTAATTGTTTGTTTGTTTTTTTTGTTTTTTTTAACTTGATTTTCCATTGCTGGTACTACTGATAAATATTTATTGATCTTAAACTACCGGTAAAATTTAAATCTATAGATCACCCCCCCCCCCCCTCACACACACATAAACACACACAAGTGTGCGAAAAATATATCCACATATTACATCGATTTTTACAGTAATCCGAAAATTACAAAACAAAAACAACTCCATAGCTAAATATTTAAAGATTTTAAAAGAATCTGTAATTGTATCGGAATATATATATATATAAGTTATGAAAATATATTTATAGCAATTAAGCTACACAGAGGCTCCCGCGTTTCATCCCCAGGGAGAATCTTCAGGCTAAAATGGGGGATGAAACTTACTACCTAGCTCTACTTATGTATCGAGCACTGTTGAAATAAATACTGAAAATTGATACATAAAACATATCTCCTTATAAAATTTTATGTGGATACATGAAATATATGTGTGTAATCTAATCTAATGAACAGATAATTATGGGTCTTGGAATATATATTCAAAGCAACCTGGTGAGTAACATAGGCACATCATTGTTTTGTAAACTTTACCATTTAGGGAGTGCACCTGCCCCACAAAAAACTTTAAAAATAAGATTGAAAAAATTAATAGAGAAAAGAATTGCTCTACATCAAATTTTCAGTTATATTAAACAATACATTTTTAAAACGGATCGGTGAGCATGAATAATAGGTATGTGCTTGATAAAATCTGTAACTATTAAACTTATTATGAAATATGTATTCTAGCTAACTGGTGAGTAAAGTGGGCACATTATTTTCTTTGTAAACTTTACCATTTATGGGGTGCCACCGAACCGTACAATACCCTACCCAAAGAAAGAAAGAAAAGCATTCAAATTCAAAACTAATGTTATATTTATTGCTTATACCGTATTCTAGTTGATTATAAATGTAATGATTATATGGTTATATAGAGATGATGTACTTGGAGTAAAAAAAAAATAACAAACTGACCAAATAAGAAACTAAGTATATTTACAAAGGCATAAAATTAATATAAACTGAACAAAAGAAAACTAAATCTACCCTAACAATACTTACAAACTATAAAGCACATATATATATATATAATGTGTGTGTTTGTATATATATATATATATGTGTGTGTGTGTGTGTGTTTGTATATATATATATGTGTGTGTATGTATATATATATGTGTGTGTATGTATATATATATGTGTGTGTGTATGTATATATATATATATGTGTGTGTGTATGTATATATATATATATGTGTGTGTGTGTATGTATATATATATATATGTGTGTGTGTGTATGTATATATATATGTGTGTGTGTGTATATATATATGTGGGTGTGTGTGTGTATATATATATGTGGGTGTGTGTATGTATATATATATGTGGGTGTGTGTGTATATATATAATGTGTGTGTGTATGTATATATATATATATATATATATATATATATATGTGTGTGTGTATATATATAATAATGATAATAATCCAGGTAAAACATCCACGGGGTAGTAATCCAAAGAATTTCAACCGGGTTTATAAAAAGTGCTCAATATCAAATAGAGCTTTTATATATGATTATTTTTATTTACAGACATGTACAAAATCTGCGACACTGGCATGTCGATGTTATCGATCAACAGCTATTATAAACTGAGATCTCATCAGACAGAGTTAGAATCCGATCTTAACAGTAGATCATATTTGGAAAGAATTTATAATAGCTGTTGATTGATAACATCAACATGCCAGTGTCGCAGATTTTGTACATGTCTGTAAATAAAAATAATCATGCATATATATATATATATATATATCCATTTCATTGGAGCATAAGGAGGAGCTGGTGCAAGAGTTAGAATTAGATGGATTAAGTTCATGGAACTTTTGCCAAGAGGCTATCAGACATGTGCACGCAGTGTGATGTTGCATGAAGAGAAATATGCAAATGGATGTGTAATGTGAGTCTTAAAGACAGGATTAGATCTGATGACCTCAGAAGATAAATTAAATCTCGAGATGTGTGTAGAACAGGAGACATTGTTGATTTAATCGCACTTAAAGAATAAATGAGTCTTCTGCACACCTTCCTATACTGTCCAGATTTAATCTTCCTCTGAGGTCATCAGATCTAAGCCTGTCTTTAAGACTCGCATTACACATCCATCGTATCATTTTTCTTCATGCAACACATGTCCTCAACCCTCACAGGCCAGGTTTCACTTTCATACATCATTACACATGCCTGATAGATTCTTCCTTTGGTTGACAGTGGTAATGCTCTGCTAGTTAGTAATGGCAGAAGTTACCTAAATTTTAATCATATGGAAATAAGTAAATGCAAACTAATTATGTTTTACAAGTATTAGAAAAAAAATTTTTTTTTTACCTTTTGTATTTTATATAAACATTATGTCAGTTGGTAAGGGAAGGCCAAGTAAAACATGGGAAGAAATGATAAGGATAGATTTGAGATAAAGAGGGATAAATAAAGACCTGGCCAGAGATAGGTTAGTTTGGAAGTCAATTTCTAAAAACCGTCCAACACATGTAAAACGGATGTTAAGCCAAATATGATGATTGATATATATATATATATATATATATATATATATATATATATATATATAATAGAATTAACGATAAGTGAAGTATCGTTAAAGTGATCTATCGTGATAAAGTAAAGCTCAATACGTTGAGTAGAGCAATCAATTTAAAGAAGGAAAGATGAAGATTAAAAAATGCACAAAATTACCTAAAATTGATACAAATTTTATTACATCTAAAGTTCAGATGCAAGGAGTTACACTTGCATCTGAACTATCGATGTAATAAAATTTGTATCAATTTTAGATAATTTTGTGCAATTTTTTTATCTTCATCTTTCCTTCTTTATATATATATAATATATATATATATATATATATATATATATATATATATATATAGGTAATAATATAAAAGCACATTTTATATAGTTCAGATCGATTCGAATAGGAATCAGTTTCCATATGCAAAAGTGAAGGCCAATATTTAAAATATTCAATAGAGTTTGTAATATAAAGTATTAAATTCAAAATAGTATACTATGATTTAATAACAATTTTGTTCCGAAATTGTTATTAAATCAAAGAATATAATTTTGAATTTAAACTTTATATATATATATATATATATATATATATATATATATATATATATATACTTATACCTGTGAGTATTATTTGAAACCAGTTCAAAGTTTTGGATTTCAACTTTGTGTTTCATTTTACTTCAGTCGAAGTTCTCAGAAATCAAGGGGCCTCTTTCCTGGAGCTAACATTTGATCCCTATATGAGATATATAGGTATTCGAATATTCTATTAAAGTTCTCCCTTACCTCTCAAACGTTGACTTAGTAAAGACATTAAGAACATTAATTTTTCTTCTCTCCAATTGACCAGTTAACTATGTTATAGTATATTTTTCTTGTGGTCTGTTGGTCTTACCGGATTCCAGGACAAGAATTCATCTAGTCTGGTGGAGTATCCAGCTACGTGCTGTTATTTGAGGTAACATTACTTGAAGAAGGTGCACCATTCCTCGTATGAACCAGTGTATAGTCATGTCAAAGGGATCTTATTTAGGCTTTGAATACTATGTTGCTGTCTTCTGGGTTGGAATCTATCCATCTAACACTTTTTGACCTTGAAGTAGTATTTTCTTTTTAGCTCCTTACATGAAGTGGCTTTATGCCTTGTCTGGAGCGATTTCCATGGAAAAAAAATGTTATTTTGAATATTTGGTCAAGGTTTACTTGTAAGAGTAAGTATCCTCATGTCAGGTTGTCCTGACAAACTCTTGTACAGAGAGACCGAAGACACTCGACGATTGTGTATAGTAGGTAATTCAAACTCTCCCATTTCAACTAATATACAGTGCTTAATGTCTTCTGAGACAGAGCTTTTTAGTACTTGAATAAATTGTTTTTTTAATGGTTTCAAATTCTAGTGATCGTCAAAACCAGAAGTAAACAAAGCAAATCTAGGATCGCGACTTAGATCCTATTTTTAGGTCATCTAAAGATCGCCGACATTGTGGACCCATTGGTAATAACCTATTAAAAACACGTATATTCCTAACCGGCGTTGACTGGGATGCAGAGAAATCACTTCAATTTTTATTTATTTGCACTTTCTTTCTTTTTTTTACTTAGACTGAAAAAGAAATAAAATTTTACTTGCCAGAGATACAACTCTTGGTAATTCAGAAGTTGAGTCCGGTTATCAAAACAGAGCAATTGTATGTTTAGCTTTTGTTAGTATGGAAGTTCGAAAAGGCCATAATCTCGGTAAAAATCTAATGATTTAAAAATCCCATGACGTTAATTTTATTTAACTTTTTTTTAATATAAATAAATAACTGTATGTATAACTGTATCTTATGTTAACTATGTAATTTCTTAATTTAATATTGTTTAAAAAAGTGTAAACATAAATTTTCTTTAATAAATGTTTATTACGTAAGCATAATAAAACATTCCAAGACTTTTTAATTTATTTTATGTAATTTTTATTAATATTAATAAAAAAAAAGATTGTATGTAAAAAAAAATTCCATTATGTTAACTTTATGTGATTACTTAAAAAGAAGTCATTGACTTTAGTTGTTACATTTTTACCGAGATTATTGCTTTTTTGGAAATCTATAGTTACAAAAGCTAAACGTACAATTGCTCTGTTTTGATGACTGGACTCAACTTCCAAATTACCCAATTCTTCTTATATTCTTCAATAATTTTTTTAAATGGTTTATTTCCCTTGTTGAATTTTTTTTTTTTTTTACGGTCAAAATTGAAAAATGTTTTCATATTACCAGTTGTTCGGGTAGAACTACATACTTTAAAAAAAAAAAATGAATTGTGTCGAATTGCAGTATTATACTGGCAATGGCAAATGAAAATTTGCTGATCAGAATGAAAGTTGGATATGTCGGCTTAAATGCTATCTAGGTCCAACTTTTAAAATTTCACAACTTTATATGTTAGATTTTAGGCACACTTTGTTGTTGCAAACTGTTTCTATATTAATACATTTCTTTAGGTGGACAACTTTATATGAGCCGATTTCACTTTGAGTCAGATACCTCCTACGATGGGGAGGTACTGCTGCCACATCTGGGGAGGTGCCATGCAGAGCACTTTTTCCTGCCTTGACAGAGTATGAAATCGACTTCGAAATCTAGTGTGTGAGAAGGTGGTCTCTCCTCCTCCTCCTCCCTACAACCACTTTCACAGTTGCTAGTCTTTCTCTACTCTATCATTATTCCCATGGAAGGTGCTCGACTGAGCTCCAATCTCCGATTCCTCCTTGTAAGACATTCACAGCAAGAACTCGTCTTATTAACCCAACGGAAAAAAAAAAAGAACTTTCCTTTCTTCCTCCATGTGCCTAGCGTCAAGTGGAATATCCATGGACAGAGATTCTTTGCAAAGAATTCCTGCCTGTGGAACACATTACCACAGGACTGCTTCCCTACTGATTACAACCTGGTCGTCTTCAAATCCAGTGTCAACAAATCCTTCTCATAAACCACTCCATAAGTAATCAGATGCAGTTCATGCCGTTGATCAATGTTAGTACTCCCATAGTGTCCCTCATCTTTCAGGTGACAATCATTTTCGTCTCATTCACCCTCATCCTCGAGTGGCTCTTGACCTTGATAAGTGGTGACCCAATAGTAATGAAGAAAAAAAAAAAACTGAATGCAAGTTTTGTCCGTCATAAAAAACATTTTGCAACATGATGAATTATTATCATGATGTTTATACAGATGTGAAAAACGCGTTTCCAAATAAAAACTATTGTTTATACTTGCGTATCGGGGCAAAAAATAAGTATCCTCACCAAAAATTAGGAAAAATTATCGAGTAGAATTTTAATTAAAAATAAAAATCAGTTTTATCGTATTTTGCCGACCGCCATTCATTTATTACTTGCTTATATGACAGACTGAGTTATGTCTCCCTGATTTACGTGTTTTTCACTCTAATCAATGGCGGATTTGTATAATACGATAAAACTGATTTTTATTTTTAATTAAAATTTTACTTGTTAATTTTTTGGTGTAGATACCTATTTTCGGCCGATGCATAAGTATATCAAAGAGTTTTCCAGTGAATTTGTTTGGAACTGTAATTTTCACCTGTGTAACTAGTTTTTCATATGTTCCCTCATCTGTATAAGCACCATTATTATTGTTCTATTTGAAAAGAATAGGCAGCTGCCTTGTTTTTACGATGAGGAACAAACAAAAAATGCTCACCCAACTTCAAATTAGTGAAATTGTTAAAACCTATTATCAGCTCAGTGTGAGCCAATAAATGGATCGCCCGTAGTTGAAGGTGACCAGAAGGTTCTCTTTTCATTGACAATTACTCTAAGATGTAGGGGAGGGCGCCATTCTGATTGTTTAATAAGGATGTATCGAGTACAATTTTTTTTTTTTTTTTTTTTTTTTTTTTTAGTCTTTGATATGATCTGACCGAGGATTGAACCCCGGTCTCCCAGCCCATTAGTAAATACTCTAATCATTATGCCAAAAGTGCCGGTGTAAGACAAACTCAAATCTAATTGAATAAAATGACAACTTATTTTTGGCTCAAAAAACTATCATCATATTTGGTTTAACGTTTGTTTTATATGCTGGCATATGTTGGACTAAATATCTCTCTTACTCTCTCTCTCTTACTCTCTCTCTCTCTCTCTCTCTCTCTATCTATCTCAAATATACACCATTCTCTCTATCTCATACTATCTATGTGCTATTAAAAAGTTAGTGTTATTTTTATTTTAGCTACGCAAATAGAAACATGATTGGTTGACAAAAAGGGGTACTTATATCGAATATGAACCAGTTTCTGTGAACTTCACAGCGGCAGCATTCGGCATATTACGTAAACACCCAAGAGATGATGATTATTTTCAAAAAGATAGCAGATAACAAAAAAAAAAAAAAGAACAAAACATCGAAATCACTGTTAATGAATAATTTTTTTGTTTTTATTTTTGTAACAAAATTGTTAAACAACTGTTAAGAAATACAGTTTTAGTATTTTTTGTAGCTGACAGCTGATTGGTTAATCGCTCGACATCTCTCAGGTGTTTATGTAACATGCCTGAACGCTGCTGACGCTAAGTTCACGGAAACTGGTTCATATTCGATATAAGTACCCAAAAAGGAAGAGGCAGAGTTCACATTACTAAGACAGCAGTTTTCACAATGTCAATACTCACGTTTTTGGAACTCCCTCCCTGCTCCCTGTTTCCACTGACTGTACCGACATGCAGAAATTTAAAACTAATGTGAACAAGCATCTCGCTACACAGCTCCCAATTTAGGATAAACCCCCAAAAAAACGTTCGCCCTAATTCTCAGTAGCCCCTTTCGTCTACAGTGGCAACTTGCCTTGTTTGGGGCGAACTAAGTTTTAAAAAAAAAAAAAAAAAGTTTCACGGATTTTTTTAAAACTGGATACATGTTTTATAAATTTAAAGAAATTAACATCATACATTTTTTTTAAAAAACTAATTGGCTTTTTCTTTTCTTTTTTTTATAATCTGCAAAAAAAAAAAAATGCAAAAGGTATTCAGTATTAGTTCAAAGCGAATTATTTTTGCTTAAGACATAATTTCTAATGTTTTCCCCCCCCCCATTAAAAACAATATGTAAATACATTCATTGTAGTTACTTACTCTCTCATTTAAATACAGAAGTAGCATACTTTTTTTTTTCACAACATTTCACCAATATGTTTCTTCGTATTAGCTATAAAGCAGTAGGAGCTAGGTAAAGATGGAAATTGACATACCCAGGTACTGCATCAACACGGCTCAAAGAGCAGGTAATAAATAAGTAATGGTTTCACTATTTATAAACTGGGATCTTTAATTTAAGCCCACTACTCCTAACCAAAAGATAAGTAAACTAATATCTAATCTCTTCTATTATATAATGGTCAGTTGTCTGTGTGTGTGTCCAGCTAAAAGTCAAAAACTACAAAACAAAGATCCACAAAGTTGGTATTTTTTTTATCAGCATTGCCCTGGATGAATATCTAAAATCAAAAAAAATATATCCATTTTTGGGGAGTCAACTGACCAAGGTTTCGTTAGAAGTGCTTGGTATTTCAGTCATTTTATTCTGCAATTTTATTTACTAAAGGGAAGTAATTCTGATTTTTTTTATCAAGGAGTTAATTTCCCTTACGCCAACTCACTTCTCGAGAAGTCTAGATAAAGGAGAGTTGTCTGTGTGTATGTCCAACTAGAGAGGAATGGGCAGAGGAGAAAGAGAGGGTAAGGAAAAACGGAAGCGGGGGAGGGGAGAGAGAAGTAGAGAGATAGAAGTTTTAATAGAAATTTACCCTGAGAAACGCCGGGTAGTCTTGCTAGTAATTCATAATGTCGAATAATATAACACTATAATTCTTCTATATCTATAAAGTTATCTTGTTATTACAGACTACTTCATGTCGTAGCTGAGAAGCACGACTGGACGTCTATTGACAAATGTTTGATTTTTCAGTGATTTTTTTTTTTTTTTTTTTTTTTTTTTTTTTTTTTAATTAAGTCGACTATATTTGAAGATACCTACAATAACATTTTGACGCATACCTGAGGATAAGAAGATGTATTGAAAATTAAATAAATGAAAATACATATTTTTCTTGTGGAAACTGATAAAAATTAAACAAAACAAAGAAATAATAAAGATGTCAAATAAAAGATGTGATCCACATACGTATTTCCATCTTTTTATCTTTCAACACATCTTATTATCCTCAGGTTAGGGTCAGAATGTTATTCTATATATTTTTTTATTTAGTTTATTTAATTTCCTTTAAAAAATCTTTGAAAATGAAACATTTGTCAATAGGGCTCCAGTCATACTTCTCAGCTGTGTCATGATATGGTCTGTAGTATAGGACGCCGTGAAGTGGTCCGCAGTATAGGACGCCGTGAAGTGGTCCGCAGTATAGGACGCCGTGAAGTCGTCCGCAGTATAGGACGCCGTGAAGTGGTCCGCAGTATAGGACGCCGTGAAGTGGTCCGCAGTATAGGACGCCGTGAAGTCGTCCGCAGTATAGGACGCCGTGAAGTGGTCCGCAGTATAGAACGCCATCATGTGAACCTATACGCTAACACTTTTAGTTATGTTGAAATTCAATTACACAAGCTTTCTTTGCCTTCTCTGCACTTCAAAAATATTAATATTTCACGATAAAAATTAAGGGTTGGCCTATGCACAAGATAAATTTTTATACATACCTTGATATACTGAATGTTATCTTTTTTATTCATTCTGTAATATATCTAGTCTAACAGGATCAGAACCTACGCGCATTTATGTTGAAAAATAAGACATTTTTTTTTTACTTATAGAAGGCTTGATAAATTATGTTGTACATTTCTCCAGATCTCCTGACCCCTAGCCCAGTTTAATAATACTAAACAAGCATTGACAAGCATCGTGGTCATTTTGCATGCTTTTCCTCTTTGTTCTTTCTGCTGCTGGTTTTTTCTAAGCATTCTCTTTATATATATATATATATATATATATATTTAGTTTTTTTTATATATATATATATATATATTTAGTTTTTTTTATATATATATATATATATATATTCTAAATATATATATTTAGTTTTTTATATATATATATATATATTTTCTAAATATATATATTTAGTTTTTTATATATATATATATATATATTTTCTAAATATATATATTTAGTTTTTTATATATATATATATATATATATATATATTTTCTAAATATATATATTTAGTTTTTTATATATATATATATATTTTCTAAATATATATATTTAGTTTTTTATATATATATATATATTTTCTAAATATATATACATATATATTTTCTAAATATATATATTTAGTTTTATATATATATTTAGTTTTTCTTTCTGTCTCTCCATTCTCCACAGTCTTCTTTTGATCACAAATTACTGATAGTGACCACATCTACAACAATCCATCCCAGCATTATCTCTATTTATATAAAGTTAGGTGTGTGTATATGTTCATATTTTTGTATGTACAGAATTAACTCCTAAACTAAGTAACCGATCATTATGAATTTTTTTAACGCAGCTGCTAAGAATAAGGGATCATAATGCAGGGCTAAATTAAGTTTTAAGCAAAGCGGGTAAACTTTTGTAAAAGTTCACATTTTTGTAAAATTTTAACGATAGTTATTAGACATCAATTAATAGATATTCACCAAATCTCAGTTTGCTAGAGTATTTTAAAGGGGCTTTAGGACATATAATATGGGTTGAAAATTAAATTTGAAAATTAAAATATATCAGATTTGCATTGAATTTGATCTATATTCATTAGACACCAATTCAGGCAGATTCCCTGAATTTCAATTTCTTCTTAAGCTTAAGCCTTAAATTTTAAACATTTTCTAGAATCAAAATCATTTAATGGATTTTGATCAAAATTGGAATAAGAATTCTAGACATAAGGTTTAGTATCATTATATCTTGATTTTAATCTTTGTAAGGGGACATAAAAGTGGTGCAAAATTTTTCTGTTCCGGAAAATCATTTTACCCTCCCTGGGACGGGTATTCTAGTTTTGCAATAATTTTCCTTCAAAATATACACCATATGAAAATCAGATTGTTTTAGTTATGCATTGTTCTTGTGCATTTCTCCTCACCCACTAGCCCAGTCTCATGATGCTTAACCAGCAGTGACAATGTCATATACATAGACTCCACAATGTCATATCCTAGTCTTTTGCATGTGTTCCTTTTTTGCTCTCTTTTTTTTCCTTCTTCATTCCTTCTCTCTGCTGCTGGCTTATTCTTGACACGGTTGGCCAGGAGCAAAGTGGAGTATCTGTTTCAATATTACACTTCATCTGTTCGGTCAGTAAAGGAGAAATCCTTCTAGACTGAAGACATCTTTATTGTTTTTCCCCAGTTCAGAGTGCCCCTTTTTGGGGAACTGTATTTTCTCTCCCACATTTAAAAGCTGACCTTGTGCCTAACTCTGTCCTCGTGGGGAGGTAAGTAAATAGGGACACGGTTTTTCCTTATTATTTTGCTGTCACGTTTATGGACGTCCGTCTTAGAAACATTAATTTAAATCTATATTTTATATCTATAATCCCATCGTCAATGCTGGGTTAGTATTATTCGACTAGGCTAGTAACAATATAAGATATTTGGGCCATCCATGGCTTAAAATTTTTTTAAATAAATACCCCTATAATAATTTTTTAAAATAAATACCCCTATAATAATAATTTGTATAAATAAATACTTCTATAATAATTTGCCTAAATAAATAATTATATAATAATTTGCCTAAATAAATACTTCTATAATAATTTGCATAAATAAATACCTCTATAATTTTCGTAAATAAATACCCCTATAATAATTTTCATGAATAAATCTATAATAATTTTTGTAAAAAATATTTCTATAAGTTTCGTAAAAAATAATTCTATAATAATTTTCGTAAATAAATACTCCTATAATAAGTTTCGTAAATAAATACCCATATAGGATACGTTAAAATACTGATGCTCTTCATCATCCTTTGTTTTTCTCTTTAATATATATATTTATATTATTTATCAGCAATGCTTCAATCAAACTACCATTCCCTTTTATATATCTATATAATAATATGCTACGTATGTTATCGCCCAATAGCTGAAGATGCAATGATAAAAAAAAGTATTTATCTTTTAATTTCATCTGATGTTGCTGTTGTGTTGAACGTGAAACTCAAACTAAAATACATTCTCTTGACCTTCCGTCAAGGATCAAAGTGTAATTTATGTTTTGTCTTAAGATGGTAGAATTATATTTTGGGGTTTGCGTTTGCACAGGACGTCCATAAAATGGAAATATGTTACAAACTCCTACAAGACTTTGGAGATAAACACCCACCCACCCACCCACCTATACCAAAATATATTCTGAAACCACATTAAGCAGAGTACTTAGATAAGTATGTTTCAGTCTTAATAAAGGTGGTACAATAATATTGTTTGGTCTTCCGATGTCCATGCAATGGAAATATTTTTAAGCACGGCAGCAATATACGACAGATGAAGGATAAAACTGTGGAATTTCCACGGGTTCCACTAGAATATTGAACACTTCATTTGTGCAAGATCTACCGTCTCGATTTAAAGCTCCCTTCAAGGAAGAGCACTTTGCAAGGGTAATATGAAGAGCTTCTATCTTAAGCAGTATTGCAAAAGTTACCTCCCCTTAGGTAGGATGAACACTCTCTCTCATTGAATGAATAATAGCAATGTTTTCATTCTCCGTCGTATAGCTGTCTCGGTAGCCATTGTGGGTAAAGGTGTCAGATAGAAGTCAAAGTTGACTAGTCCAGGGTTCGAATCCTGCGACCAGTGGTGCAGTTGTAAATAGCTACACTGATGAGCCTTAGTTAGTCAATATGAAACATATATGTATGTGGATATTAAAAATATTTTTATTTTTATCATAAATAAATATAAATATATATATATAAATGATGAAAATAAGAAAGGTATAGTTACATACTTTACAAATTCATTATAATCATCAGGTGTTTAAACAAGTAATTTTATTAAATTTATTAAGTTCCTTGTTTAAACACCTGATGATAATTAAATTCCTTGTTTAAACACCTGATGATAATTAAGTTCCTTGTTTAAACACCTGATGATAATTAAATTCTTTGTTTAAACACCTGATGATAATTAAATTCTTTGTTTAAACACCTGATGATAATCAAATTCCTTGTTTAAACACCTGATGATAATTAAATTCTTTGTTTAAACACCTGATGATAATTAAATTCTTTGTTTAAACACCTGATGATAATTAAATTCTTTGTTTAAACACCTGATGATAATCAAATTCCTTGTTTAAACACCTGATGATAATTAAATTCTTTGTTTAAACACCTGATGATAATTAAATTCTTTGTTTAAACACCTGATGATAATTAAGTTCTTTGTTTAAACACCTGATGATAATTAAATTCTTTGTTTAAACACCTGATGATAATTAAATTCTTTGTTTAAACACCTGATGATAATTAAATTCTTTGTTTAAACACCTGATGATAATTAAATTCTTTGTTTAAACACCTGATGATAATTAAATTCTTTGTTTAAACACCTGATGATAATTAAATTCTTTGTTTAAACACCTGATGATAATTAAATTCTTTGTTTAAACACCTGATGATAATTAAATTCTTTGTTTAAACACCTGATGATAATTAAATTCTTTGTTTAAACACCTGATGATAATTAAATTCTTTGTTTAAACACCTGATGATAATTAAATTCTTTGTTTAAACACCTGATGATAATTAAATTCTTTGTTTAAACACCTGATGATAATTAAATTCTTTGTTTAAACACCTGATGATAATTAAATTCTTTGTTTAAACACCTGATGATAATTAAATTCCTTGTTTAAACACCTGATGATAATTAAATTCTTTGTTTAAACACCTGATGATAATTAAATTCTTTGTTTAAACACCTGATGATTATAATAAATTTGTAAAATATGTAACTATACCTTTTTTTCATTCTAGGCCCAACACTGTTTCTTCTCTATATAAATGATCTTCCAGAGAATATTATTCAGAAAATTAACATCTACGCCAATGATACCACTCTCTATTCTTGTGTTGCTTCTCGCCCATCTCCCTCAGATCAGTCGAAATATGCAGCTCATCTAGAAGTTGATCTGGGTTCGGTTCTGAATTGGGGTACAAAATGGCTTGTTTCGTTTAATCCTGTTAAGACTCAGCTCATGTCTTTCAATCGTAGGCATGTCCCTTTTCTTCCTGAGATTCTCATGGATGACTGAGTTATCGGCATTTATCACACAAGCATCAGGCAGTGTTGTCAAGAATAGGTCGAGAAATGAGGCTTGCTGGTCTTCGTAATCTTGAAGATACGTTTCCCTACCAATATGTATTTGTTTTAGATATCTACATACAAACTTTTTTAACTGAGAGGAGACTAGAGTCAGTAAAGGATGGGAGGGGGGGGGGGGCTAGAGCATGGTGCATTTATTTCAAATAGGCTCATTTCATATTTATATTTAAATTTTAAATATTTTTTATAACACAAAGTTTTCCAATAGCTCGATAGTGTAGGACTAGAGCAGTAATAAGCATATTTTAATATTATAGAAATCACATAAAATGTAGGGAACAAATTCTCTCAAATTCACCAAGAAATCAGTTTTTATTTGCATACAATTGTTTCAGCCTACCACCAAGATATATGTAATGTTTGAAACGTATAAGTCATTATTTTTCTTGAAGAGTACATCATCAGTGCTCATAAAGAAGAGGGTAACCCTCTAGACAGTAAAAAACTGTATTGCATTCTGCATTTAATTTATTTTTTATATTTCGTTTCACTTTATATTATTTCCATAAAATATCTTGGTTTTCATTTTTTCCTTCAATGGAGTAGTTTACATCCATACATACAAATCGTGGCATCTTTGTACCATGTTCTTTGACCATCCAGCATAATTGCTTTTGTTGTTTACAATCGATAAAGATTTTTGGTTATGAACTTTGAATAAGGAGCATGAAAAAACGGCTCAAAAAGGGTAGATCAAAGCCAAGAAAGAAGGCAAAAAAGGCTAAGACTAACACAATAACGGTTAGTCAATACATTTATCTTATATTTGACTGTCGTAGTTTAAGCAAAAATCTATATATCTCATATTGTTTGTCATTTTCTATTCATGTATTCTATGACCGTAGTTTCTTTTAGTCTGTATATGGAAGATTAAGTGTTGTTGTTGTCATTTAACTTGCTGCTTTTGCAAGTATGTAAAGCCTTTGATTTTCTCTGATGTTCATATGACTGGGAAGCCAGGCCAGGACTACCACACTGCCAGTGCCTATCAGCCAGTAGTATCTTTCCAATATTTTATTTTATTTTACTTTAATTTTATTGGTTATCACCCTGGTCAGATTGAGTCGGCTTCCTCCTGAGCAAGTACAGCCAGGTTGGTCGAGGGTATTTACTCTGAGGGTGTACAAGAGCAGTAAGTTCGTCGGAGCACATTCCGTAGAAGTACTTGTAAAACAGGGATGCAATATTGCAGTAATGAGACAGGGGCTAGAGCTTCCGGGACCTATTCAGTTGAAGACTCTTTTTTTTGCGACCTGTCGAAGAGGAAGAGATCACACTGACCATGTTGATCACACTGACCATGTTGATCACACTGACCATGTTGCAAGTAAAGCATCTCTGACCATCGTGGCCCACTTTCGCCGATCATGAGCTAGGTCACACAATATGATTAGCGATATGATTTTCGATGATCAACTTTTATATACAACTAGCAGGGCTACCCGGCGTTGCCCGGGGCCATAAAAAAAAACAAATAGAAGAAATTAAGTAGTGTGTGTAAATCTTTATAACAAAACTTCTATCTCTTTCTCTCTTCCTCTCTCTAGTCGTCTCTTTATCTTTCTTTTTTTCCCTCACCCCCATTTTTTCCATTCCTCTCCCCAACTCTCTCTTTCTCCTTTGCCCAGCCCATTCCTTTATCTTATTTTAATGCTCAATGCTTAATTTCTTGCATCCCCCCACAATTTCAACATATTAAAAAGGTACATAATGTTAATGAACTCAAGAGTCCGAAGAGAGTTAATACATACCAGTTACCAAAAGTAATACTGTAATCTTACAATTTTTGATCCTGGATAATGCCGAGTAGAACAAATGGTCCGGATCAATTCCTAATTTCTTGTCACCCCACTCCATTTAATAACATAGACAATAATCGGCATTTCATTTCTTTTTCTTTTGAAAGCCAAACCCATTTCACTGTAAATCATACTGGGGACTCAATTACAATCCTACCAAACAATTTAACAGAATTTATACGCAAAAAATGACGACGTTAAATACATCCTAACCCTAACTCTAACCCTAAATCCTAACCCTAAACCCAACCCTAAACCCAAACCCATTTCACTGTAAATCATACTGGGGACTCAATTACAATCCTACCAAACAATTTAACGGAATTTATGCGCAAAAAATGACGACGTTAAAAAATAATACAAAAGTAATACAAAAATCGTCAATAAAAAAAAAAGTGATCACAATGGGTAAAAACTTTATAAAAGTTCAAATTTATAGATGTTAAAAAGTAAATTAGAATTTTATTTCATGGTAGTGAATACAATTTAAAACCAACACATGGATCGCTTGAGTGGCGGCATCAAAATAGCTCGAGATTTGAAAATCCCCGGTAGACGGGGGAGAGGCCGAGCTAAGTTTCCTTGGAGGGAACTGCTGTGGAGAGATCGCATAGTGTGGAAGCTCTGCAGTCCATCCTGATGATATACTTTCTTAGAGGTGTGGAGTGAGATCTGCTATGTGCGCAGCTAGCTAACTACCTGGACGGGGGCCCACCAGTGTGCATGATGCCCCTCAACCTGCACGTTAATAAAAAAAAAATAACGATGATGATGGGATGATAACCAACAATCAATTTTATCAAAGACTTTGAAAAATACCGAGTGAAATATATTCCAACGGTCTCTATCCTACTATATTGTAAAACAAACACAGAGATGCAATATTGCAGTGATGGGACAGGGGCTAGAGCTTGTAGGAGCTATTAAGTTAAAGTGTCGGGCTGACATCCATTTTATGACTCGGCACACCTAACAAAACTGGATGTTTACTCATTTAGCATCATAGGCCTCGTTATTCCACTCTCTTTATGACTCGACACTCATAATAAGACCGGATGTTTAATCCTTTAGTGCCTTCCTCTAGGGTGCTGACTTATCAAATCCCACTTTCCGACCTTGTGTCACATCTTACCGCTGTGGGAGGTAGATAAATAGATCCTTGAGTGCCTTAACCTGTGTGACAGAAATCAACATACTTTCTTTCTTTCTGTGCACTCAACCCAACCACTACAAATCTCATCAAAGCGTTATATCAGCAGCAGTCACCAATACACTATAAAAGGAGTGTGTCTCTTCACTCTGAGCTATTTTGGGGCTTCTGTCCCTGGTCTCGGCGCTTGATGCCGTCTCTGCCGACCGCACCATCTCCATGTCAGACATTACAGCAACCTTTCTCCACTATGACGACGACAATCCAGCAGCAGCAATCAAACTGCTCTTCTGAGTGCAACAATAACAACAAGCAACTTTTCTACCATACTACAATGCTAACAAACCTCCACTCTTTGTTACTGTCTGAGTCCTAAGATGTCTACCTCCTTCCAGCCTCCAGCTACTGCTCCAGCCTGCCTCTTCAGTTCCTCCTTCATATCCTGCCAGCAACGGCTGTTCCAGCTCCTTCCACCGGTTTCTGCTCCAGCTCCTTCCACCGGTTTCTGCTCCAGCTTCTTCCCGCAGCACCTGCTCTAGTTCCTACTCCTGCTCCTTGTTCCAGCAATTCCGGTCTCTGTACTTTCCAGTTCCCATAGACGTCCTAACTCTCCTGTCGATCCAGCCCTTGGCAGCGTCCAAACAGACCAAGACTACCTGAGGCATCTCATTACACCTCAGGGAAGTCCACTTTAATCTCCGTGTGACGTCATCCCATGCTGTCCATGTTCCAGTTTCTCCATTCCTGTCGATCCAGCCCTTTCCTACTGCTCAGGTTCCAGAGACGTCATCCCTATGGATCCAGATTTCTTGCTGTCCAGGTTCCAGTTTCCTCATTCCTGTCGATCCAGCCTCTACTGTCGTCCAGATCTCTCAATCCTATCCTTCCTGATTCCAGAGACGTCCTTCCTGTTCTTTCAGCCTTCCAGATTCCAGTGACATCACCAATCGTCTTCCTCCAATTCTTATCGGTTATTTCCTCTTGTACCTACGGTGCAATAAATACAACCTCTATTTTACACTGCATTTGTCCTGTTTTCTTTGCCATTGCCGTATTTTTGCCTGTGTCAACTTTCTTAGTTGTAAGACCGATCACCACAGTGACTGAAGTAGTGGCGCTGCCCAAGTGTCGGCCCAAACTCCCCAGGTGATTGGCCCCTGGAACAAAGTGATTCTTTTTTACACCCTGTCCAAGAGGGAGAGATGACCCTGGTCGTGTTGCAAGTACAGCATTTCTGACCATCGCAGCCCACTTTCACTGATCATGAATCAGGTCCCGCAATATTGCTAGCGATATGACTTTTTCTTTATATACAACTAGCAGGACCCGTGTCTCGGCGTTGCCCGGGGGAATATAAAAGAATGATTTAACTATGAAAAAATATCTGCAAAAAGGGAATTCAAATTTTTTTTAAATATTTTAGCTTTTAGAGTGGGGGATCATTTTCCTATATAAATTTAACGTAAAATGAGATGGAGGTATGTGTGTGTTAACTAAGCTTATACTTTTATTTGGAGATGGAGATTTTTTTTCCTACAAAAAGATGAAGTGTGGAAATGTTTTGGGATACGTCTTTTTTCTTGCCCCCCCCCCTCCATTGTTTGTGTGTGTGTAGGGAGAAGAGGGTTAATTTTTTGTGCTTTTTAGAAATGGTATCTAGAAACGTAAGCAGTTGACTTTCCGGAGAATGTCGAATCAAGTTCTGATGCTTCTACACAATACGAACTAAAATTTAAACTTAGTTTAGAGTTATTTTAGGGTTAGGTTAGGGTAAAAATTAAAAAAAAAACAGTTCAGTTCGTATTGTGTCGATTGTTCGGTGAAGTTTGTTAATGTTCATTGTTGTCACTTTTACTTAGGCAAACACGGCTAATTTTCCATTATGGTCGATTTTTTTTTTTCAAGTGGTCGCTAATTTCAGAATTTTAAAAAAAGGACTTTCCCCAAAAATATCTAAAAACTTGAAAATTATTAAAAAATAAAATCCCCTTCCCCATGTATATTTAAAACGAAAAAAACTAACTTGAATGAGTAAACAAAAAATGTTACCACCCCAATTTTCCCGTCCCAAAATTGAGAAACCATTCAGTTATATGTCTTGATTTACTGCTAACTGGGCATGAAGTGGGTGCCCATTTTACGTTAAATTTATATAGAAAAGTGATCCCCCACTTGAAAATCTAAAATATTTATTTTATATATTTTAATTCCTTTTTTGAGGATATATTTTCTGGCTTTTTACATGTAATCATAAAAAAAGTAGAATTTGACTATCTGAGGGGTTAAACTAAAATGAGTATCATATTTAATCTCAAACAACTTAAAGTCATAGCAAGTTTAATCGTACACATGAAACTCCGAAATGAAAACGTTTCTGGTATCATTTTTAATATTTCTATCGAGCATGTGTTCGCTTAACAAAAACAAAAAAACTTTATCTCCAAATGGAACGTTGATTAAGTGTTTTAATGGTTTGGCTGGCATTGTGATGTGTATTTGTTTCTATAAAAAAGTAAATATGAAAGAAATTGTGGCAACTAACTAATAGAAATGCAAATAAGTTTATAAAATGTATCCAAAAACAGAAAAATCTCAAAGATATTTTATATGTATTCGCATAAGAAGAAACCATTCTTGAGCAAGGCAATGTTTAATTTGTTTGGATAGTGGGGTTTTCCACAAGTAATATAGCATTTCTATCGGGTGGGGGATGTGTTCGCTTAACAAAAACAAAAAAACTTTAGCTTGAAATGGAACGTTAATTAAGTGTTTTAATGACTGGCAGGCATTGTGTTGTATATTTGTTTTTATGAAAAAGTATGAATAAAAGAAATTGTGGAAACGAACTATTAGAAATGTAAATAAATTCAAGAATAGAATAACTGCAAAGAAATTTTTTATTTATTTGCTTATGAAGAAATCCTTCTTAAGTGAGGCAATGTTTCATTTGTTTGGATAGCGGGATTTTCCACAGGTAATATAGTAAATAAAAGAAAAGCAAACAGTCATTTATATTCAGAAATGTGATATTTTATTCTCTGATAAATAATGCAAGTAAACATTTATGTTTAGTCATAATATTTATTTTTTTATTTATTAGATTGATTGTGTATTTTTTTATTGATGTAAAAATGCAGTACAGAATATTTCTGAAGAAAATAATGTAATTCGGTCAACGAAGAAATCACACTGTTTATTTTGTCACGAGAGTATGAATTACCACACGTCATAACTGCATAACTAAGTAAATTTGTTTGTATAATTTAAAGAAGTCTATAAGAAAATATATCATCAGAAATAAGCAATAAAAATAGAAATGAAAAAGATCAACGTCAAAAGATTACTTGCCTGTGAGTTGAAACATGGTAGGTGTTAAATGTGCTTGCTTAAATTGAATGTGGTTACCTGAAACGTATAATTATCAATGAGCCAGAATTACAGTATAGAATTCCTAGAATCATGGAATCTACCGGTGCAGTAACAGTTTGTCGCCTCTATTATGAAATGTATTGAAGGGTGACATGTTGTAGTAAATTTATAGGGAGGGAATATGGTTCCTATCCTCTATTGACAAGACGTTTTAGGGAGAAGCAGAAATCTCGGAATAAATGTAATAATTTTTGTAATAATTAAAAATGTAAGAATATTTTTGTGACACAAACTGTAGGAAGTGCTGTTGGTGTTGAGTGGAAAATGCTTGCATAGGAAGTGTTCGGTTATATTCCTATAATGGTTTAATTGACATAATTTTATGGGGAAGATAATCGGCAGTTTCTTTTTTCTTTTTCACTGTAAATCATTCCAGGGACTCAGTTCTTGTCGGCGCTGTCTTCAACTGCTTATCACTTTGAGAAAAAGAAAATTATTTATTTTCCCTTCCTCGACCTCTTAGTCATTTCTTGCGTCATTTTTATGGCTTGTGTAGATGAGACTGCCTCAGGCGCCCAGCAACAAATGAATCCCATTTCTCAAAGGGGAGATAATTCCTTGGAGGATGACCTCAGATATTGCATCTGTATTTTCATTGCCCTTTCCAGGATAGAGTATGATATCCTGCCATCTTATTAAATGTTGAAGGTTTATTCGATGAATACTAGGTTGTTCCGAAAACAAGGACGGATACTTTTAACTATGATCAAAGTGTAGTATCTGTTATGATACTATACTTCATATTTTCTGTTCTCGGTCACTGAGTAATAAATTCATTTTATTTATTACTAAAATTCGTACTCGATAGCTTTTCGCAATTTTAGGTACACACAGATACTTTTTCCTGATATGTAAGTATATTCATGCGTTTTCCTGTTATTTTAATCTAAATAAGCACCGAAGTTTCATCTCAACACCATAAACTGTAATTTCTGTTGAGCTATAGCATTGTTTTCTCTACCAAATTTTTATCCAATTTAAGTAGTATCATCACAGCAGCAGCAAATGATGGTAAAAGAAAACCTTTAATATGGATAGGAATCGTCAATGGAATATAACGAAATCCCTCAACATCGTTGAGGAATGGAGTAATTATCAACAGTTTGACTGTAACATAGGACCCCACACGCTTCTTTCACCCGTGGGTATCGTTATCGGCCACTCACACACAGGTGTTTGATATCCCGGTCGCGGTGCCGAGTAAAACAGATACCTCACTCTGATCCGGTGTCACTGAACCACTTGTAACATAGGTGGTCCACTCGTGTCTATCTGTGTGCTCACACCTCTGGTTCTCTGCGCAGAAATCTTGCCAGACTGTGAACACCCTCTTTGACCGGTGATCGTTTTAGTGGCAGTAAAAACAAAGTTGTGTCGAATCTCCTCTAGGTCGGGATGAATGATGATAGCTTCGTTGATCCTGTGAAGGCAAGGTTATTCAAGCAGAACAAATCAACAAACAGAAATAACTTCAACAAACATCGGCGATGTCCTTTTGGTAAGAAATAATTATTAGAAACAATTAAAAGAAAGAATTGATTTTACACTTGAATTTCAAAGTCTATTGTTTTGGTAAAATGTCCTTTGAGTTAACTAAACTATTTCGTCGTTGTTCTCTCTCTCTCTCTCTCTCTCTCTCTCTCTCTCTCTCTCTCTCTCTGTGAAACCATTTACGATCGCAAGTTCTTAATAAAGTCGTAAGTTGAACAAATCTTGTCTACTTAAAATGGTGGGGGGGACACTATGAGCAACGTCATTCAAGCAAGAGGCCTTTCGCGCGACCTCCCGCTTGGTAGCCGCTTGAGTCTGAACTCCGGCTAACACGACCGTCCAGGTCGCGATCCCAAATCTAACTGCTCGTCTACTCAAAACAAAATCATTTCTCTTCCCAAAAAGGCATATTGTAACACCCCTTCTTTCTCCTTGGGTCTCTCTTCCTCTCGCGGGAGGGGGTGGTGTTGGATATACTGATTCAGATAATTTGAATTTCTCTATTAGATTTCATTGCCGTGATAACAAACACATTACTCGGTTTCTCGCTGTGACATGGACCTTTGTCCTAATTAATGATGACAGCTTAGATGGCTATCTTCGGCCCAGCTTCGTCATTAAAGAAAACCATTATTCTCTCTCTCAGACATTATTGTTATCACAAAACACCTATTCACTTTCTTCTCTTGTCGATGTCGACACCATTAGTGATTAAGACCTTAGCAACATTCCAATCTCGCATATGGTAAACAACTGACCCTGTGCGTGGTTAATTGCCCCTGACAAGCAATACCCATTTTCCAGTCATTTTGACGCTATTTTTCTTTCCTTGTTTTTATAGACTTTCCGTGTGAATATATACTAGTCTCAATTCTTTACCTCAATTCTACGTAGGGCCTAACTATCACCAAGATGCATACTAGTGCGCCCTAAAGTGCACGATCTCTGTCGGTCCCATTGGTCCTGTCACAGACATCCTGGAGTTCAGCCGACATTCGTTTGAAGTATGTCATAAGACAAGACCTAAAATAAATGCCATGCACATTACTAGTAATTCCGAGAGATCATACATCTTACAGCACATTAGAATCGGATTGATGAACTGCTGTTAACATGTATGCGTGTGTTCACTGCACTGGCCGTGATCGTCGGGTTGTCGTTCGATCTAGTCAGTGGTGCAACAAAGAATTCTCGTTCCAAGTAAAACCATAAGTTGAGTTTATAACAAGTAACAGACGTTTATTCGTTTAAATGATACTCATGTTCTCAGGTTGAATGGCAGACTTGCAAAATGAGATCTCTCCATCCTGGCAAAATAAAATATAAGCCCCATGAATTCAATCCTTTAGCTAAGAGTCTCAATGGCCCATCTTGCCTGGTGAGGCACCCAACTTCAAACTGATCCCAGCTCTTAGAAAACCAACTTCCTGTCATGCCCAGAGGGCCAGACCTCCTCCTCCCATCTCTTGGATTCCTTTTCTCCTCCCAGCTTTTGGATTCTAGTCTTTCTCACTAGTCACCATTCGACCACCAAGGCTGACTGTTCAAGATATCCATTAGAGATAACTACCAGACAGTCTACTCAAGGGGGATTATCATAAAGACAATCTAAGAACATTACTTTCTGGGGTCAGCCTGATTCTGTTTTTAAGAGGCACTTATTTCATTTCAAAGAGAAATAAGATTCTGGGTGGCCCGATATAAAACCAGAGACATTTTCAAATTCCTCTGTGCCCCTTTCCTTTAACTTTGACTGAGCATCTATCAACTGCAACGTCTGCCATTCACATGCACAACTAACACATGCAGCCTAGTTCAGGCTTACACTGTGGGAGAATGAGACGTGAAGCGAGTGACAATTTTACAAGATTTCACAGTAGCCCCTACATCTCAGTGACATGGTGCCTTGTTTGGAGTGAATTAAAGTTTAAAAAACTAAATTTAAAAAAAAATGTTCATTTATTTATCTTTCAACTCCTCACTTAGGCTGCCCCTAAAAATCTGGCCCCTAATTAACAATAACCCCTTAGGTCTCAGTGGCAATTTGCCTTGTTTTGGGTGAATATAAGTAAAAAAAAACTTTTGAAAAGAGCAAAAAAAGGTTTGCATGTATAATCATTATTATTTTATTATCATTATAATTATTATTTACTCACTAGGAGTTATCACACTGGTCATCGTCAGTGGTCACCCACTGCCGACAACCTGTGGTATTCCCTGGAGTCTGAGTGACAACAAGTCTCCTCAGGCCTCCAGTATGCTCCACCTCTTTTCGTTCATCACCGCTGATGACCTTGCGGTAATCGCAACAGCCACCTACCAACGATTTCCCGCTGATAAGGGCCATTGGTCCCCTCTGGGGCCCGAGTGGCAACAAGCCTTCCCAAGGTCCCAGAGCTGTCCGCGCTCTTCCAGTGGAGGTCTGGTTTTGCGCTTTCCCTCCTCGACCCTCTGTCCATAATTTTCGTGGCGTCAGCCTATGCTTGCGCCTCTCTCGTTCGGTTGTATTTTCCCCGGTTCTGTTGTTTTGTGCTTCCATGTGTTTGTTCTCCATTCGTTGCTTATGTGGGTTGGTTTCCGCATTCGAGGACATTTCTCAGGATTGTAGCTGTTTTGATCATTACTGTCCTTTGTATGGTCTCAGTTATCCCTTTGATTCCTATTTCTCCTAGTCTTTTCTCCATGTTTTTGGGGACTGTTCCTAGTGCTCCTATGATTATTGGTGTTATACTGACTTTCTTCATGTTCCATATTCCTTTCAATTCTCTGGCATTATTATTATTATTATTATTATTATTATTTTCATTTTTTGTCTTCTTGTCTCGTGCTGAGGTTAGACGTTTTGTGAATGACTTCCAACTTCTGTCAGTTGCCATTTTGCTTGTGTCGCTCACCAGGATCAGGTCGTCATCAACTGATCCTCTCCTTCATGTCTTAAGCGGCCTACCACGTGGATTTGGGCTATCGTCATCAATGTGAAACACACTTTGGAGCGTTTTAGATGACTGATGGCAAGTGATGTGGCCATGCCAGTTGAGATGTTGTTCTGCGCCATAATTTCTTCAAGACAAGTCTATACAGTGAGACCGGCAATTTTCTCCATTTGATGCGCTGAAGTCGGTATCGTGTCATTTTGACATTTAATCAAAATATTGATAAATAGTTAATTATGTAACATGTCACAGCATTTTATGAAATGCTCAAAGACAGAACTAATGTCCAAGAACTTAAGCACCAAGAAGTTACCATTAGGAATCCTAAATGCTGGCGTTAGACTTGAAAAGATAAGCCGATGAAGCTAAGTACAAAGTAATTACCAGTCCTTGTAAAATCTATGCCTACTCTCTTCAAGATATTCTGCTCACATAGCCTTGAAAGCACGTCGGGTGTCGATGTAACCAACAATACTAACACACATTACAGGTGGCATTCCAAGATGATCACACAGTCAACAACTTCATTCTTATTCACCTGTGAAAAAGGAAAATTACAAATGTCATTGATATTCTTTCATCATCATATTCAGTTTAACGTTCGTTTTACATGCTGGCATGTGTTGGACGGCTTTTAAAAATTGACTTCCAAAGTAACCTATCTCTGGACAGCTCTTTATTTATGCCTCTTTCTCTCAAGTCCATTCTTATCATTTTCTTTCCATGTTTCCTTGGCCTTCCCCTGTGAACTGAACCTGCTCTTTCAACTGTTTTACATCTACTAACCCAAGAACTTTCATCCATTCTTTCAATGTGGACATACCATTGAAGACTCTTGTTCTGTAAAATCCATTGATTGTTACAGAAAAGAGTAAATGTTCCTATTAACAAATAAAATATTTTTCTGTAACAAAATTTGCAAACATTTAAGATAATCTTCAGTTTTTGAACAAAATGTTCTTGCCGATTTTTCCAGTCAGCCATATTGAAAAAATCACATTGGATTATGGGTAATAAAAAAATGGTGCAGACTCTGTTTTCTATGGTTTTTATTTCAAACATTCTTTTAAATTATATATAAAAAATTCTCTATCAATTATTTTTTCTACTTATGAGCAGGTTTTTAACTTTTAAAATGTGATAGTAAATTTTCTTCATAACTGGTTACTACATCTAAATATTGCATTAGATAAAGTATATTTTTACTAACCAAAAATATAAGTTTTGTGAGATTGTAAGAATTTATTTTTATGTGGAAAAGTACAAAATAATCTATGGTGTTACGGAATTGCAATTCTCATGAAATAATAATTTATTAAAAATTAGTATTCCACTACTAATATTTTTTACATTATTGTACATTAAATACTTTCGATTTTTTCATGCAAAAACGAAAAAAACGCTGAATTCCTATTCAGTCACTGAAACCATATTTTAGTAAAAAAAATAGCACTAAAAACAATAAGTTATAGTGAGTTTCATAATACACGTTCAATGCTGAAATGGAAACTAAGCCAGAAAACAAAGAGTCGTCATCTGGATTAATAAGTCGAGAACAAGGCTAAGGGGGCATAACTCATGTTCATAATTTTCTCATTAAGTACAGAGAAACTTTAAAAAAGAAAAAATTGCAATATTTCATTATATTTGGTAGAAAAATTTTCAAACAAAAATGGAAGTAATGTTTTTCTTTGCTTTTGTAGTTAACCTTACAAAAAAAATGATTCCCTGCTCTTTTTAGAATTTTAAATAAGACTCTCTCATTTACATATGGGTGAGTTTTCAAGGAAACCATATTTTAGTAGAATTAAGTTATAGCTAGTTTCATTGTACACGGGAAACGCCAAAATGAAAACTAGGTCAGAGAATAAATAGTCACCATTTTTATTAACAAGTCGAGAACAAATTTAAATCTATAAAAAGTTATGTAGTAGTTACATGAGTGACCTATTTTGTATTGAGCTACCTGACAGCCAGTGACATGTGATTCGGCTTGGCGATTATGTAATCATCGCCCCTTCACCACGTGCGTGTCTAGCACGTCTGCGTGTAACAAGATTCATGTGCGATGAATCATCTTGACACTAAAGCCAGATCACGTGATCAACAGAACACTTCAGTTCGACACTGATTCCCAAACAGGCAAGATGTGATCCTGCATTCTTCTGCTGTTGGCCCGGCAGAAAAATCGACGAACTCCAGGATAAGTTTATTTCGTCTTGTCTACATTCACTCAATCCAATGTATCATCCTTGTTCTGTTCCTGTTTTTCCTGTAAATAAAACTGCATGTCTCTTTAGTTGTGAAGCCATCGTTTATTTTGTGATGAATGGTGATCCCGTTCGCTTATTATATTTCAGTCAGGTTTGCCCAGACAAATTACTCTTCCAAGTAAGTTCGTCAATCTGATTTTCTTCACAATGTAAATCTTTCACCTAAAATATGCTTTCCCAGCTAAAATTGGTAATTATGACGTTTCCAGACTTCATGCAACCTTCTTCTTCAAAAAAAAAAAAAATCGGACATTTTTTTCTTTTTCACGGTGAACTACAGATCGGTTCATAGAAGTTACCTTATAATTTAAGAGTAATGATATAATTAGTGCACATGTCTGTCCTAGGGCGGGTATTATATATATATATATATATATATATATATATATATATATATATATATATATTGTATAATTAGGCAACAATCCTTCTTTTATACATATCTGGTTGAACAGGAGTGCCAACTTCTGTTTATTCCTTTTCTGATCCAATCTTTCTATTCGTCGAACGATAGATCTTGTACTATTAACCATGGAGTGTAGGAAATCTCCATATTTGACGCAAACGTTTTCGGCCATCATTGGTCGTCTTCAGGCAGATGATTGATCAATGCAAAATAAAATTGGTGAATTTATTTAAGAAGACGTTTCCATGTGATTAAAAACATTAAAAACATTCAACAGCATTTCAACACGCCTTCGCACCCCTCATAACGGGCATGGTTGATGTTGGGCTTTTTTAATTGAATGAGCAATGCTTCCATTATGGAGAGGCGAATACTGCAAAATGACACAGCCAGGATTGATGTACTACCGGTTAAGATATTTCTAAAATTATCTTTGGAGATGTTATGTGCTGTTCAACCATATATATATATATATATATTACAGAAAGGAATACAGACGTTTGTGACATTTTTTTTGGGTGGAATGAAATTGAAAAAGTGTAAAACGAGAGCAAATAATTTTTAACAATACATGAATATACTAAGCCGGCTTTCGTCCACACTCGTCAGAGTATCTACATGGAAATAATCAAGCATTACGACTAAAAACTTAAAAAAGTAGAATGAAGACCAGTAACAAGTTTAGGAGAACAAAACAAAAGTTACTTTTTTCCACATTCGGCAGTTTAAAGACTTAAAAACTAACAGGTGAAACACATTTCAATATCAATTGCGGTAAGTGCATTTGACATGGGTTTTCTTGATTCTGACAATTCTTTGCATTGGAAGTACGGCGCTATATTTTCATTTATTTTCGAGATTTAGGCACATTTCGCTGTCTACGGCATGGAGCTACAGTTGAATCAGCTAAGCTTTCTACGCAGTTCATATCCGCTTACATACACTTCATACGTGCTACAATGCATTAATCACACGCACTTACTAGCAACAGTGCATATACACACGCATTTCTCTCAACACACGACAGTAGAGATCTACCTCTACTCATCCATGCATGCAACAACACATACTGACATGTGCTCCACGCTTGCCACAGTGTATAATCACATGGACTACTGATTTCAACATCAGTCGGTAAAACGTTATCCAATACACACGTAGAGTCAAGTTTCATGATCCTTAGACTTGCAATTGCGAAAAGATTTCAAGTGGATCTGTATCATCGCTTACGTTCCTACCACCCCATCTTAGGTGCTGTTTCTTGTACACCTTTTAATTGATGCTGAACTTGCGTAGAAGAAGACTGATGGATTCTAGCACTAACCTGTCATGATCTGGCAGTAAATCTTCTTAACAGATTATTGACTCTGTATTTTTTATTGCTTCTGCTCATTCTGCTATGCGTTTCATAACTATATAGACGACATTCTTATAGCTAGCCCTGACTGGAGAAACATTTAAAACATCTCCGCATTCTTTTTGAGCGTTTGCATCGTTATCATGTTAGGATAAACCCTGTTAAGTGTACTTTTGGTGCCACAAGTCTTGTTTTCTCGGGACATGCAATTACATTTTTTGCTTCATTTTCAGCAAAAGAGACATTTTGTCTTTGGCAGCATAACAAAGACATTCTTGTTCAAATTTATCAGTCATATACTCTATTTTTTGAATTTTCATGTTCTTTCAATTGTATTCTACAATCAATAAAGTTGCTCTTGTTTTATTAGCTAAAAGCCTGAGCAGAGGGGTTATGTAGCCGTTACATGAGTGAACTATTTTGTATTGATCAACGTGACAGCCAGTGAATAATCCTTAAGAGGGGTGCCGTGTTCTTGGCAGGGGAATACAGTCAGAATAGCAGGAACAAGTTAACAATGATTTCCAATTGAATGAATAATCCTATGGACGTGAGTCTGCTCGCTCTTATTACTTGTTGACAACTGATGGACGCATGCACGTTAGCACCTTCAGGCACTTCCAGTCCTCATTACTCCCACTATCAATGACGTTACCAGAAAAACTCGATTCAGTTTACAGGCCTTATATTACAACGGCCGTGGTCAGACAGAATATTGTCTATATGTTTGTCCAGTTATCCCTTAAAATCGTTCACATCTTTGGCATTGACAACCTATTCCGGTAGTTTATTACAGCTATTGACCACTTGTAGCCCAAATGAAAACTTCCTAGTGTTCAATCTTCCATACTTCTTGGAGAACATGAGGCTGTGTCCCCTTGTTCTGTTGGTTGTGATGTCATAACCATTGTTCGTTGACCTTGTCTTTTCCTATTCATTTGTGACGTACTTGCGTTAAAATTCATTCATAGAAGATATAAACATGTTAAGTTATCATAATTATTGGTTGTGAGTAAAGTAATACATTGTTATGTAAGGGACCGGACCAAATCATTTTATGTTAAATTTACTTGTGAAACTAATCCCCTGATAAAAATAATTTTTTCTTTTTTTTTTTGTCTCCCCCCACCCCACCTCAGTTTTTCAGGGTGTTCACACGTAATCGCCTAAAAAATGAATTCTATTTGGGGGGGGGGGGGGATAGCTAAGGCTTCTCGTCTACAAATTTACCGATTAAAATATAATAACATTGTTGATTAGCAGGATTACCAAAAAATAAACAAATTTAATCATTTTAAAATAATTTTTAAATCCTCAAAGGAGGGAAGGGTTACTACCCATTTTACGTTCATTGTAAAAATGGACACTTGACTTTACAGCCGGTGTAACTGAAATCCCATTATTCAAAATTAACTTATATGGATTATATTGAAGCGGTTAGCTTCCAAAATGGCTGCCAAATTTATCGATTATTTATTTCTGGTTTCCAAAACAGTGACACAGCAAATTAATCCACCGTATTAATTTGTTGTCTGATTTTTGTGAATTCCTTTTTTAATAAACATGGTTTGATTTTATTATTTGTGTCTTACAAAATAAAACATACGTTCCCTTAACCCTACTGCTAACCCTAAGTCCGGGTGGGAATAGTAATTTTGAATAAACACTGAGTTTATTATTTCTTAATAAAGGCAATGTTGCAGTACAGCAATGGCAGCCGAGAAATCGAAAGCAAACAAAATATACAACAAATAACTTTTATCAAAAGCAAGAAAAAAAGTAGGGTACGACACAGGTAGTGTCGGAGCTATGCCACCGGGAGCTTAGTTCCTGGAAGGGCCGTTCAAGACGGATTATTCAGACACCCAGCGATATTAGGACCGCAATCTGGCTAATCGGAGCTCTGGTGAAAACCAAGAAGCATCTGATCCAGCAACCGGTGGCTTCAAACCGTCTTGTCTCTGCATTTGTGGATATTCTACGGTAAACAGGACGTTCTCCTAACAGGGGTATACTTGTGCCTGGGGACTGCCAGTGAATTTACCACTCCTAAGTTTCTCCATACATTCCTTCATGTTCCTCTACAACATATGATTAATTCTGCTATGGCATCTGTGGAAACTTACATGCTCGCTGATCCAGTGAGGAAACTGGGATGATCATGAAAGGACCATTTCTTTGTCTATTGGAACGTCAGTGCTTGATGCAGAAAGAAACCAATGATAGTGTCACAGCAAACCAAATTGTTAAACGCCACTGGTTGTCGAGCATCCTTTATTGTCGAGTGTTCCAGGATGCAAAAATCGGTAGCGAATATGGTTCCAATCGTGTATTGAGACGGAAAAAACTACATCTTTACCTCAAGGCCTTGATAACCTGGTCATCACTCCATCCCAGGTTAGAGGCATCATAAAAAACCTTGACACCTCCAAAGCTTGTGGGCCTGATCTTATACCCACAATAGTAATAAAAAAATGCTCTGCTGAACTGGCCCCTGTCCTCTCCAAACTCTACAATAAGTGTCTAGCTGAATCTTGCTTCCCCGATAGCTGGAAAATTGCCTCTGTGGTACCAGTCTACAAGAATTCTGGAAATAGAACCGATCCCCAGAACTATCGCCCAATCAGTCTGCTGCCGATCTTTGCTAAAATCTTTGAATCCTTAATCAATCTAGCGATAGTACGACACTTAGTTAATGCTAAACTTCTTTCTGACCGCCAGTATGGATTTAGACAAGCACGATCTACTGCAGACATCCTAACGGTCATCTCTGAACGCATGTATCATACACTCGACAAGGCAGGTGAAGCTAGGGCAGTAGCGCTTGATATATCCAAGGCCTTTGACAAGGTATGGCATAAAGGGCTCCTCCTGAAAACACGATCATACGGTATTACTGGGCAATTACTTAATATAATTAGATCCTTCCTAGATTGTTCCTAGACAAAAGAAAAATCCAGGTTGTCCTCGATGGCCGTTCATCTAAGCAACATGACATAAATGCTGGTGTACCCCAGGGCTCTATCCTTGGACCCTTGTTGTTCCTGATCTATATAAACGATCTCCCTGATGGCATAGAGTCTGAGATTGGTTTATTTGCTGATGACACCACGCTTTACTCTCGCCATTTTGGCAAAACCGACGCAATCATATCCAATGCAATGACTGAATCTTTAGAAAATGACCTCCAGGCTGTAGTGGATTGGGGTCATAAATGGTTGGTAACTTTTAATGCCGCAAAGACAAAACTCCTTTCCTTCAATAACTACAAGGAACCTTTTCAACCACCGATTGTCATGGCAAATAACACCCTACCTGAGAGTTCATCATTCAAACTCCTCGGCCTAACCTTCACAGGTAACATGAATTGGAACAAATACATTGAAGACATTGCCAAGGCTGCCGCAAAGAAGGTTGGCTCCCTCTACCGTGCTAGTAAACTCCTCACACCTGACATTATCCTGTATCTCTACAAAGCCACCATCCACCCATGCATGGAGTATTGTTGTCACATCTGGGCTGGTGCATCATCTACTAGTCTCTTCCTCCTTGACAAGGTCCAAAAAAGAATCGCCAACCTAATAGGTCCCTCACTGTCAGCCAAGCTCAGGCCTCTGTCCCATCGCCGCAATGTAGCATCCTTGTGCTTGTTTTACAAATACTTTAATGGATTATGCTCCGATGAATTGGCTACTCTGGTGCCCCCTCGACGTAAATTCACTAGACTAACTCGACAATCAACTTAATCTCATTCATTCACTGTGGAGGTCCCCAGATGTCGGAGAGCCTTCTACTCAAATAGCTTCTTTCCTCGTACTGCTGGCCTCTGGAACTCCCTCCCTGCCCCCTGTTTCCCCAACAGTACAGACATGCAGAAATTTAAAACTAATGTAAACAGACACCTCGCTGGGCTGATCCCAATCTAGGTGACCGCCCCCTACCTTCTCCCCTTTTCTTTTTCTCAGTAGCCCCTTACGTCTACAGTGGCGGCCTGCCTTGTTTGGGGTGAACTATGTTAAAAAAAAAAAGAAAAAAAAAAGGCCGTCAAGTCTCGTTCTTAGGTACATTTTGCAATTTGAAAGTAATCAAACCAATAATGCATTTCGCATTGAACTATCCAATCGGTTCAATGATCTTGAAGTACACAAATATGAAGATGCTATCTCAGATAAGCTTTGGCAAACTGTCAAGCGATTAGTATTGTCTCACATTGCAACCGGTGTATGGGGCAAAATAATATGCTATATTATTTTGCCCTTTTTGCAGATTTTCTATTTTTTATTATTTTTATTTTGGAAATAATCATTTTGAAGTCTTGCCTAATCAAGTAAGATTTGCTATAAAAAAAAATTAAAGAATATATATATATATATATATATATATATATATATATATAAAGAAAAGAAAATAACTTGTTTTTGTCTTACTTCTCAAGGCCAACATATTTCTATTCCTTGCATTGGGATAACCTTCTAATACTCCTCTATATAAATACACATTTTTTTAGGGGGGGGGGGGTATTAATTTTACTTTCTCTTTATGCCCACGTCGTAATTAATCATGCATTATATTTTGGAAGAAGTCTTCGTTCCAGCCTTAGAACTTTGTTTTCTAAATCTTTCTATAAAAGATTTAGCCATACAAACTTCCGATAACAGCATTAGATGGCTGTCTCTGCATGGCTTAATCACCATCATATGTGTGATAAATCTTAAGTGCCAATGTCGTCATTCCAAACCAGGAAAGGAAAACATTACATTGATACCATTATACGAGGCCTGTCTAAAAAGTATCCAACTTTTTTCCGTGCGAAATAGAGACGATAGGACGGCACCACTCTACACAGTGAAGAAAGACACCTTTGCGCATTTTATATGAATTTAATCACGGCCTTCCTGCGCGTTAGTCGCTGTCTGTCGGTCACTGAGTAAGGTGCTACAATAAACACTGTTTGATTTTATTATCTGTTAATTAATATTTGTAAAATAAAAATGAAAAAAAAGAATAAATTTGTCATATATTTCAATTCCAGTTTTAATAAACACTGTTTAATTTTATTATCTGTTAATTAATTTTTGTAAAATAAAAATAAAAAAAAAGAAGAAATTTGTCATATATTTCAATTCCAGTTTTAATAAACACTGTTTCATTTTATTATCTGTTAATTAATTTTTGTAAAATAAAAATGAAAAAAAAGAAGAAATTTGTCATATATTTCAATTCCAGTTTAAAGAAACACTGTTTGATTTTATTATCTGTTAATTAATACTTGTAAAATAAAAATGAAAAAAAAGAATAAATTTGTCATATATTTCAATTCCAGTTTTAATAAACACTGTTTGATTTTATTATCTGTTAATTAATATTTATAAAATAAAAATGAAAAAAAAAAGAAATTTGTCATATATTTTAATTCCAATTTTAATAAAAACTGTTTGATTTTATTATCTGTTAATTAATATTTGTAAAATAAAAATGAAAAAAAGGAGAAATTTGTCATATATTTCAATTCTAGTTTTAATAAAGACTGTTTGATTTTATTATCTGTTAATTAATATTTGTAAAATAAAAATGAAAAAAAAAGTAGAAATTTGTCATTTATTTCAATTCCAGTTTTAATAAACACTGTTTCATTTTATTATCTGTTAATTAATATTTGTAAAATAAAAATGAAAAAAAAAAGAAATTTGTCATATATTTTAATTCCAATTTTAATAAAAACTGTTTGATTTTATTATCTGTTAATAAATATTTATAAAATAAAAATGAAAAAAAAAAAGAAATTCGTCATATATTTCAATTCCAGTTTTAATAAACACTGTTTGATTTTATTATCTGTTAATTAATATTTGTAAAATAAAAATGAAAAAAAAAGTAGAAATTTGTCATATATTTCAATTCCAGTTTTAATAAAGACTGTTTGATTTTATTATCTGTTAATTAATATTTGTTAAATAAAAATGAAAAAAAAAATAAATTTGTCATATATTTTAATTCCAATTTTAATAAAAACTGTTTGATTTTATTGTCTGTTAATTAATATTTATAAAATAAAAATGAAAAAAAAAAGAATAAATTTGTCATATATTTCAATTCCAGTTTTAATAAAGACTGTTTGATTTTATTATCTGTTAATTAATATTTGTAAAATAAAAATGAAAAAAAAGAAGAAATTTGTCATTTATTTCAATTCCAGTTTTAATAAACACTGTTTGATTTTATTATCTGTTAATTAATATTTGTAAAATAAAAATGAAAAAAAAGAAGAAATTTATCATATATTTCAATTCCAGTTTTAATAAACACTGTTTAATTTTATTATCTGTTAATATATATTTGTAAAATAAAAATGAAAAAAAAAGTAGAAATTTGTCATTTATTTCAATTCCAGTTTTAATAAACACTGTTTGATTTTATTATCTGTTAATTAATTTTTGTAAAATAAAAATGATAAAAAAAAAGAAATTTGTCATATATTTCAATTCCAATTTTAATAAACACTGTTTGATTTTATTATCTGTTAATTTTTTTTAAATAAAAATGAAAAGAAAAGGAATTTGTCATATATTTCAATTCAAGTTTTAATAAACACTGTTTGATTTTATTATCTGTTAATTAATAGTTGTAAAATAAAAATGAAAAAAAAGAAGAAATTTGTCATATATTTCAATTCCAGTTTTAATAAACACTGTTTGATTTTATTATCTTGTTAATTAATATTTGTATAATGAAAATGAAAAAAAAAAGAATAAATTTGTCATATATTTCAATTCCAGTTTTAATAAACACTGTTTGATTTTATTATCTGTTAATTAATATTTATAAAATAAAAATGAAAAAAAAAAGAAATTTGTCATATATTTTAATTCCAATTTTAATAAAAACTGTTTGATTTTATTATCTGTTAATTAATATTTGTAAAATAAAAATGAAAAAAAGGAGAAATTTGTCATATATTTCAATTCCAGTTTTAATAAAGACTGTTTGATTTTATTATCTGTTAATTAATATTTGTAAAATAAAAATGAAAAAAAAAGTAGAAATTTGTCATTTATTTCAATTCCAGTTTTAATAAACACTGTTTCATTTTATTATCTGTTAATTAATATTTGTAAAATAAAAATGAAAAAAAGGAGAAATTTGTCATATATTTTAATTCCAATTTTAATAAAAACTGTTTGATTTTATTATCTGTTAATTAATATTTATAAAATAAAAATGAAAAAAAAAAGAAATTTGTCATATATTTCAATTCCAGTTTTAATAAAGACTGTTTGATTTTATTATCTGTTAATTAATATTTGTAAAATAAAAATGAAAAAAAAGAAGAAATTTGTCATTTATTTCAATTCCAGTTTTAATAAACACTGTTTGATTTTATTATCTGTTAATTAATATTTGTAAAATAAAAATGAAAAAAAAGAAGAAATTTATCATATATTTCAATTCCAGTTTTAATAAACACTGTTTAATTTTATTATCTGTTAATTAATATTTGTAAAATAAAAATGAAAAAAAAAGTAGAAATTTGTCATTTATTTCAATTCCAGTTTTAATAAACACTGTTTGATTTTATTATCTGTTAATTAATTTTTGTAAAATAAAAATGATAAAAAAAAAGAAATTTGTCATATATTTCAATTCCAATTTTAATAAACACTGTTTGATTTTATTATCTGTTAATTAATTTTTTTTAAATAAAAATGAAAAGAAAAGGAATTTGTCATATATTTCAATTCCAGTTTTAATAAACACTGTTTCATTCTATTATCTATTAATTAATATTTGTAAAATAAAAATAAAAATAAAAAATTTGTCATATATTTCAATTTCAGTTTTTATAAACACTGTTTGATTTTGTTATCTGTTAATTAATATTTGTAAAATAAAAATGAAAAAAAAGAATAAATTTGTCATATATTTCAATTCCAGTTTTAATAAACACTGTTTCATTTTATTATCTGTTAATTAATATTTGTAAAATAAAAAAAAAAGAAGAAATTTGTCATATATTTCAATTCCAGTTTTAATAAACACTGTTTGATTTTATTATCTGTTAATTAATATTTGTAAAATAAAAATGAAAAAAAAAAGAAATTTGTTATTTATTTCAATTCCAGTTTTAATAAACACTGTTTGATTTTATTATTTGTAACCGCAAAAAATCATTATTTTCAAAAAAGAAAAAAAATCGAACAGGGCAAAAAACTTATAGTGTATTTTGCCCCATACACCCGTTGCAGTTGAGACAAACATTTGGCAACCATTATAGAGCTAAAAAGTTCAATATAATTTTAAAAAAAACAAAGAAATTAAAACTTCCATTATGTATAACCTGGCTTCTCGACATGAAGTCAGTTTAACGTGAGAGGGGAAAATGGTAATTATGTAGTTTCCCAGCTCATGTAACTTTATCAGAAAGACGATATGCAGAAGTTCAAAAATGATAATTTTTTTTAAGATTGTGACATGCTGAACGTATTGGCGTTAAAATCAATTTAGTATTAAGTATGAAATAGGAAAAACAAAACGATACTGGTGATCTCGTTTTGGCTTACAACCTCTTCAATGGTCATTACGATATACCTCAGGACCTATTATTCACTCTTGCAGACACCACAAGAAACTATTTTACCGCCGATTTCGATTGAACTGGAGAAGGGTCGCTTTCTCAATCAGGATGCCTGGACTTTGGAATAGACATCCAAAAGAGGTAATAAATGCGCCAACAACGCATGAATTAAAGATGAATTTGGACAGGTGCTGGGCTACTGTATCCTCTTCTATGTAAATTTCGACCACGTTTACCCTACAAGGCAACTTTTTTTTTTCTTCTTCTTGGCCTTTTGGCTAAGATCAAAGTGTAGTATCTGTTCCGATGGATACGGCACCCCATACTGGTGTTGTCTTGGCCTTCGGGTCTTGATTTACGTCGGTCAATGGGTCTGTCCTGTGCAGTTCTGGGAGGTCCACCTTCCCAGGCTTGCCTCCCCTCTTTGGGGAGGAGTAAGTTTATTGCTTACTGGCTGAGGCGCCCCTACCGGGGAATGCTGACGGGGCTGCCCAGGCAATTTTTAAACCCCACTTTCCCGACCCAACCTTGGGTCACATCTTACTTGTGGGAGTAAGATAAAAACTGGCCTTGTGCACCTAACTCCTGGAGAGGAGTAAATCAATACCCTATATGGCAACTGAATGCTTGTTTTATTTTTTGCCAAATTAATTGAATTGAACTGAATTGAGTTCACGACCCGTGCTGAAACTAACATTTCGTTGGCATCTTCCAGCAGTGTGAGTAGACCGCCGGAAGATGCCAAAACGCTTAGCTAATCAGATTGCAGCAGACGACAATTTGTCAATAGCAAATTGAATATAGCGTAAAATTGAACAAGTTAAGAAAATTGATTAAAGTGATTATGAATTTCATCGAGTTAGGACAGACGCTTCAGTCTCCGGAAGGGATTATTGAGTTTTGTCAGAAAAGAAAACAAAAGATAAGTTGGAGAACATGCTCTATTTACCCTAAACTAACAACAACAAAAAAACAACAACAACATAAACCCCTAACTTAGTCGATCAGGTTCAAAAGCTGTACCAGTAAAAAAAAAAAAAATTAATCAGAACAAAAAAACAAAAAACAGTTGTTTCCCTTATATTTTGTTCGTAAAAATATTTTGGTTAATTCGTTGTTTCACGTCCAAAATGAATCGGCTACATTTTTCTGACCTCACAAATGAGTAAGTAAACCCAAATAAATTGTTTTGGACTAATTTCCCAACTGTATTTCCTTTAAAATAATTTAAGGTAAATTTGAAATTAGTCCAAAACAATTTATTTGGGTTTACTTACTCATTTTTTAGGTCGGAAATTAGCAGATGGGTCATTGTCTGACATTTTGGCTGCGAAACAACAATTAACCAATATTGTTGCCATTAAAATTATCATTACAATGACTGTTTTTTGTTTTTTTTGCTCTAGATACTGTTTCCTTAATTTTTTTCAGTTTTATAGCGTCTTTATAAAAAAAAACATATTTTTCAATTAATTTTTCCTGTTTGATAGCGTCGCCTCGTTTTGATTTAGAGATCAGTATTACAAAGTTTTCATTCAGTTTTTCCCAGCTGTTTATGTCGACGAAACGTCGGTTTCAGCCTGGGTCTTAAACTGCACCAGTACCAAAACAACACTTTTCTAAATTAATGAATTAGCCAACACAGTTCTTTTGTGGCAATGGACGTTCTGAGAACATTGTTTTCTAAGCAGTTGATCTAAAAATTGGAACAGAGAATAGTTAAGACGAAGTGAAAAAGAATAAAGTCGGTACTTTAGGGACCTCCAAAGTGCATCATAAAATGACGTCATCAATAATGTTAAATATGTATGGATGAGCAAAAGGAAAACAAATTACTTAAATTCAATACTACTAACTAAAAAATATAACTGAAGTGAACACTTTTAAGGGGAACAAAGTTTGAATTTCATCAAAATAAAAAAAATCGTTTAAAAGAACTAATGGAAGTAACGATTTTTGTTTTTTTTCTTTGTTAGTGTTTGGCTTGAATTTTATATATAATAAACATTTTTTTAAATGAAAATTTAAAAAGTATTGTGTTTTGTTAATGATTTTACAATATTATTTGTCAATTAAAATTAAATTAGACCATTTCAAAGTGAAAATAAGTTTTAAGTTGCGTTGCATTTTCGCCGAATAAAATTAAAATTTGAAAGAAAATTTTGAATGGATAAGCCTTTAACGTTGAAAAAAGAAAAAGGCTAAAAAGTATATAATACTTACTTTTGTCGTAAAGACAGTTTCTTTTTCAGCTTAAAGAATGTAAGTAACAAAAAAAAAAGCACGTTAAGAGAATAAGATTATTAACACATGTGCGTTTGCTAAAGCGATAACTTTCTCTTTGAGTTGACGTTAATAAAGTCTATTATGATCTTCCATAGTTTGACAATGTCAGGAATTCCACAAACTCTTGCTTACCTCGATCAAATAAACATTCTATAGAAAAGCACAAATTAATTGCTCGAAGTAGATGTCGGTCTTTTACGATTAATAACAGTTAGGTTTATATTATATTCAAATATTTTGAATAATTGGGAAAACATATTTTCAAAATAGATGTTTAAATTTTAAAATGTCTAAATGATGTAATTTAAATGAATTAAAATCTCTGAAAAAATAATTATTGTTTAGAACATTTTTTTCTTTGCAATTCACCAGATCATAGTAAATGAAGTACAAAAAATTTAAAACATAATAATATTGTATTTATTTCTACTTTTTATTTATGAATTCACGGATACTTTACCCAAAAGTGTTTACCAATAAAAATTTAAAAAAAAAAAGGTAAATCTGATGTGATTTTTAAGACTTATATAACATTAAAATTTCGATCGATCAGAATATATTTTTTCCAGATCATGTAGAAAAATTATTTCCCCCCTTATATATTTTACAAAAACTCACTTTAAAAATAAATTAATCCAATAATGAATAAATATCGAAAATTTTGTAGAAAATCTGACCATTAGTTGATTTTTGCTAGATTTATTAAACACACGGGTGTTAGCGCATAAAAATTGGTCACTACATAGGAACGTTGTTTTAAGGCGTAAATAAAGTACATGCGTTTTTATTTTCTCATTTACATTATTTTCGAACGCTCAAAATTTTTTTTAAAAATCATTGGCAATTTATTTTATGTTTCTTCTTTTGAATTGTAAAAAAGTTATGATAATAATATAAACCTATATTAAAGTTAAATCGTGTTACATATAAGGGAGGTAAATTGTATGGTAAGCTTTGGAGGCCCCTACGGTATTTCTACAGAATTTGAATCAACCTTTTTTTAAAACCCTAACCTAACCTTAATCTAAGTTTTAGGTTTAATTCGGCAAAAGTCGGTTTGGTTCGGTTCAAACTTTGTAGAAGCACCGTAGTCTTTTAGTGAGTTATACAAAAAATAATGCTTATCCTAATAACGGTGCTTCTACACAGAAAAGTAAAAAATTTCAGTAAAATAAGTTTATATATATATATATATATATATATATATATATATATTATTGTAGTAGAAACATTTTTTGAGTAAAATCAATGTAAAATAGAAAAGATGACGTGTTAAAAGACTTATCGCATTAAGGAAAAAATCTCGGACGATGTGATAGAAAAATAGAATTGTTGACCTGGAGAAACGAAACGAAGCAAAGCCGTGTGTAATTATAAATATTATTAATTTTTAATTTCGGTAAATCTATTGCATAGCATAGCATTGCATAGATTCTTAAGGGAAAAAAGGCTCATGCCTGTAACTTCTGATCATGTATTTCTCGTGTGTCATCTAGACTATGGAGTGCGTGCAATGGACGGGTCATATAGAGTCTGTCTCTCCAATGCTGGTCTAGTTTAGTTTTAAAGTCATTCGTTGTTCTGGCACTGATCGCACCGTCTGGTAGGGAATTCCAGCTGTTAACTACTCTAAGTTCGAATGAATACTTTCTTATATTCAGTCTTTTGTACTGTTTCACAAGTTTCAAGTAGTTGCCCCTGGTTCTGGGTAAATGGTGGAGTGGTAGTACTTTGTCTTGGTCCACATTGTTTTTTTTTCAGTTAGGATCTTGTACACCTGGATGATATCCCCTCTTTCTCTCTTGTAGTACAGCGATGGAAGCTTCAGCGCTTTCAGTCTTGTCTCATAAGGTAGGTCCTTGATTTCTGTAGCCCTTCGTTGTACTCTCTCCAGCTTATCAATATCTTCAGTGTACTGGCGAATCCTTGGGGTATTTCCATATTCCAGAATAGGTCTGACCATCATTGTATACAGCTTATTTATGGCACACCTGTCCCTACTATAAATAAAATATATATTATTTTATTTCAAAAATTTTAATTAGGTATAAAAATAATTTAGTGTTAACAAATATTATTCTATTAACACTTCTTGTAAACTTTATTGCTTATAGCTTTCGCTGAAGGGTTTGTTTTTCGTTCAACACATTGTCGATCTAAAACGTGACAGTGGTCTGCCATATTGGGCCGTTACAAATTTCTTCGATAGTTCATAGATTTCAACCTTTTTGCACGTTTTCGTGCATAATACTAGTTGGATTTTAACTCAAAATGATTCCTCGGTTTATATTATTTAACAAAAACAACAGCATATGCTTATATACATAATTTATCGCATTCTGTGTGGAAGCACCGTTAGTAGGATAACCAAAATAATTTATTTAAAACAATTAAAATATTGGCACTTCTGCACTTTAGGGACGGGACGAATTTATTTGTTTTGATTTCAGAAGAGCTACAATAGTGTAAGGGGCAGACAACCCTCTTTTTATTTCACTTTTAGTACATTTTTAGTACATAATTTCTCCGAAAATGGACGTGAATGACCTGAATATTAATTTTTTATTTTCAAAATTAAATTGGGAATAAATAAATAAATAAATAAGAACTAATGCAAATTCAATTAATTAATAGAACATTTATTGAAGAGAGTAAAATTTGTGAAAATCAACAGTATTTTTTTTTTTTTTTCAAAATTAAATTAAAACGGTCATCTTGATATGGGTAACACATTTTTTATTTATTTATTTGTTTAAAAACTAAAACACGACGTACTAAAAATGAAATACAAAAAAGGGTTGCTGCCCCTTACACTATTGTAGCTCTTCTGAAATGAAAACAAATAAATTAGCTCCGTCCCTAAAGTGCAGAAGTGCCAAAATATTTATATTAAATGGGTCGGGGGACTACATGACCAGCGGAAAACAGCTGCCTGCTGCCCCGTGGTCTGGTACGAAAATATAGAAAATGCTAGAAAATGGACGCGAAAATACCGGAAGTAGGAATAAACGCATGCTGGAATGGCAGTACAAAACGAAACCAGCACTTATTTTTATAATTCACTTTAGTAAAGTGAATTACGATGAGAAAAAAAGATGAAAGACAATTTAATTTAATTGTATTATGTTAATTATTTGAATATGATGAAAGAAAAGTCTCAAATTAATATGAATAAAAAAAATTGTTGTATCACTTTCAGGCATCCATACACGATTTTTTCACCGGAAGCCAGAAGTCCTCTCCAAAATTCCCTTTTCCCCAAATCTTTAATAAATCTATTTTTATGAATCAAATATGTTGAAATGTCTTCTGTTTGTTTGTTTTTTATGAAAATATAACAAATCTTTAAAAAAATCCTTTTTGTCTTCTTTTTATTGATATAAATAAAGTTTTGAAATGTCTTGTATTTTGTGAAACAGCAACATATATGTTTTGATTTTTTATGAAAATATAATAAAATAGCTTAGTATTTTAATAGTATTTTTTAAAGGAAAAGTTCTTTTGTATTTTGTGAAAAAGCAACATAATTTAAAGTATTTAAAAAGAATAATAAAAGCATATCAACCATTTTAATATTTTCAGTTTGCCATCGGTTTCTTTCCGGGTGGCACTTTTACCCCCAGCCCAGGCCGCCCAACGCCGCTCAGGCCGTCCACCGCCGCCCAGCCCCCAGCGCCAGCATTTTGGCTCACGTGACTCAATCGTAGTCACTTATGAACAGAATAGTCTTCCGTATTAACAATTAGCATGTATCCCACCCCCAATACATTTTTTTTGTATATTAATTATTTACCTTACGAAATAGAATGAAGATTGATGGATTTTTGCCCACCACGGTGGGCGGCGGTTGGCAAAAATCGATCAATCTTCATTCTATTTCGCAAAGTAAATAATTAATAAACAAAAAAAATGTATTGGGGGTGGGATACATGCTAATTGTTAATACGGAAGACTATTCTGTTCATAAGTGACTACGATTGAGTCACGTGAGCCAAAATGCTGGCGCTGGGGGGCTGGGCGGCGGTGGGCAAAAATCCATCAATCTTCTATTTCGTAAGGTAAATAATTAATATACAAAAAAAATGTATTGGGGGTGGGATACATGCTAAGTGTTAATAACAAAGACTATTCTGTTCATAAGTGACTACGATTAAGTCACGTGAGCCAAAATGCTGGCGCCGGGGGCTGAGGGTAAAAGTGCTGCCGAGTAACTCCTGTATATTGATAGTCAAGAAACGCAGTTCTGCTACGTCTACAACATCATGTACAATCTTATCCAACTCTAGATTTGAAGAGGTTAGAATTAAAAAGTCGCCTAATGAAATTTAAACTTCCAAAGTTGGCGCGAAAATAAAAAAAATACAAGACATTTCAAAACTTTATTCATATCAATAAAAAGACAGATTTTCTTTTATCGTTTCATCCGTACTTGAAATTTACTGCAGGATAATCCGGAAGTCAGCGCGGTCGCGAACCCTTCTGGAGAGCCAAATTGTACTTAATCAAAATTTTTAAATAATATATATATATATATATATATATATATATATATATATATATATATATATATATATATATATATAGTCTAAAGAAGCTTTGAGTCATTTAAAAAAAAAAAATGTAAAATGCAGTTTAAATTCCCAGACAAACTAACTAAATCCAAGATATTGCAGACTTAACATTCGTTGGAAAATTAATAAATGAAAAAATATAAGTAAAAAAAAAAAAAATTAAAAAAGGGGGGGGGGGGGTAATTATCTAAGAGTGAAACAAAAACAAGAGACCTTAAGCGTCTAATATTAACACGGGGATCATCAGCTGTTTACCATGTAACTGTTTCGGAGATTTAAAAACAGGACAGTTATGATATTCATGGCTTATATATATAAAATTTGATTGACACCTTATTTTATTACTTCATTTTATATTATAATATATATATATATATATATATATATATATATATATATATATATATATATATATATATATATATATTAAGGCATGTTTTATTAAAGACGACAGAAATCTTCTGTTTAGTGATTCCTTTTTTTATTTTTTCCATTCGTCGAATGATCTTTTTGACGTGTAGATGGAATGAATTGATGAAGGATCCATGTGTTTGACTAACGTTTTCGATTCTCTCCGGAATCATCTTCAGGTCTTTTATGGCAAAAAATGAATAAAAAGCGAGTGAAAGAATGGAATTTCTTAAAAAATACGCCGGCAAACCGTTAGCGTAAAATACGGACGTCTACATTTTAAAATGTGACAATTGAAACAGTTCTTCGTTTATTAATTAATTTTATTTATTATTCTTATTAGTTCTCCGGATTACTCTCCAAAAGAAATTAAATACATTATACCAAGGATCCATCTTACTACCCAACCACACGCAGCACTACATTAATCTATCTGACCACGAACTTACAGACCATCAAAAAGAATTTCTAAACCTTGGACCCAACTGCCACCTCTTTAATCGATTTAACCATCAAAACAAAAAAGCTGAAATAGAACTATTATATGAAAACTTAACCAAACTAGAAACAGACAATAAAATTACATTACATCCCGGTTTACGCGATCTTCTAAAAGCTGAATCTATAAAAACTCGACTTGATAAAAAACAATTAAACTCAATATTAACTCATAATCTTAAACAAGCTGCCAACGAACTACGTAATCACCCTAACATCATTATAAAAAAAGCTGACAAAACAAATATATTCGTAATATTAAATAAATCTGACTATCATACTAAAATCCAAACAATTCTCGATGAACACACTAAATTTAAGAAAATTAACAAAAATCCAACCAATGCATTAAAAACACAAGTTAACAAACTTATCACTGCAAACAATGCCCAAATAGGTAATTATCAACTCCCTAAAATAATCGGAGATTATAAACCCGGATATCTATACGGAACTGTTAAAATACACAAACAAAATTCCCCACTCCGCCCAATCATATCCCAAATCACTACCCCCATATACTCCCTAACAAAGACCCTAAATGAACTTATCAGCCCATATATTCCTAGCAAATACAGCGTTAAGTCCACACAACAACTGTTACAAATCTTACACAGCAAAAAACCTGAGAATAAAACCATTGCCTCTCTAGACGTAGAAAGTCTATTTACTAACGTACCTGTAAAAGAAACAATAGATATAATCATAAATAATATATATAATAACCCATCTCTCCCTCCACTTAAAATAAATAAAACAATTCTTAAAAAGCTACTAACAATTTGCACCACTGAAGTACCTTTTTACGACCATATGGGAAACATATATACGCAAATTGACGGGGTATCTATGGGTTCGGTTCTCGGCCCGACTTTTAGTGAATTTTACATGTCCAATCTTGAAAACCTAACATTCAACACAATTGAAAAACCTCCTATTTACGTTAGATATGTTGACGATATACTAATTCTAGCCAATAACACTAAACAAATTAATAAACTTAAAGACCTATTTCAAAAAAACTCTGTCCTTAAATTCACTATAGAATTAAACACTAATAATAAAATCCCATTCCTAGATGTACTAATTGACACTTCTAACAATACCTTTAACACCTCTACCTATAAAAAACCAACCAGCAAAAACTCCAGCCTATTAAATTTTAAGAGTGAATGCCCCCACCGTTATAAAATAGCTATCATAAAAAATTTACTAAACCGAGCAAAATTGATTTCCTCCTCTAAAAAAACATTATTCATCGAACTAAAAAATATAAAACAAGTATTAATTAACAATGAATTTCCCAACTACCTCGTCGACGAACTAATTAAATCAATGATAAAAAAACCTTACAAACACTAATATAAATAATAATAATACACAACATAACTCCAATTACATCAACATATATTACCGCAACCAAATGCAGCCAAACTTCAAACTAGAAGAAAAAGTTATAAAGAATATTACACATCGATATATATCTCCAACAGATAAAGAAAACAAAATCAAATTAATTATTTATTATAAAAGATTCACAACGCAAAACCTTGTAGTAAAAAACAACCCCTCTCCGACCCCCAAAACACTAGAAAGAACCAATGTAGTTTATAAATTTAAATGCCCTTTAGGAGGATGTACCTCCCAAAATAATAATTGCTACATCGGTTTTACAACAACCACTCTATCCCGCCGCCTCACTATGCACCTCGCAAACACTAGTTCAATATACAAACACCTACAAACGCACAACTGCCCTACATCTGAGTTGAGACAGATATTAGTAATGAACACAAAAATAATACATTCCGAAACTAATTTTAAAAAATTAAAAATACTTGAAGCCGTATATATAAAAACGCAGCAACCTAAAATCAATAACATTTCATACGAGACAAGTAAAACTATTTTAAAATGCTTAGTCTAGTTCAGTGATATCAACCGGTGTTGCCTAATTTAATTAAAAAAATAGGGACATCTTATTAAAATTACTTACTGCCTATCTCCCCCATTTTCCTTCTCCATAATTATTAGACGAGACAAAATTAAATCAGCCATTATTTTAAATTAAAAATAATAAGAATAATAAATAAAATTAATTAATAAACGAAGAACTGTTTCAATTGTCACATTTTAAAATGTAGACGTCCGTATTTTACGCTAACGGTTTGCCGGCGTATTTTTTAAGAAATTCCATTCTTTCACTCGCTTTTTATTCATTTTTTGCCATAAAAGACCTGAAGATGATTCCGGAGAGAATCGAAAACGTTAGTCAAACACATGGATCCTTCATCAATTCATTCCATCTACACGTCAAAAAGATCATTCGACGAATGGAAAAAATAAAAAAAGAAATCACTAAACAGAAGATTTCTGTCGTCTTTAATAAAACATGCCTTAATGAAAAAATGCTGCCTAAATACACACAATATATATATATATATATATATATATATATATATATATATATATATATATATATATATATATATATATATATTATTAGTACTTCTATTTTATTAATATTCAGAATTTTTTTTTTTTATGTAAAAGATATTCTCTGCGTGCTAACTCTTCCCCGGAAGCTTTCAAAAAACATGGCAGACGATAAGGTTGATCCTGAGCTTCCGTACAATAAGTTTGTTTTTAGTGTTTTCAAAATTATCGATCAACCTGTGACATATTTTAAAGGTAATATAAGAATTTGATTTTTATTCTCAAAGTAATTTTCAGCCTCTGAGTTTATAAACATGAACGATTAAAACTATTGTATCACCGACCATGACAATATTTTTTGTCCTTGGAAAATAAGCTACAAAACAAAGATGGAAAAAATGGTAATATTTCGTGGAAATCGTTTTTCTTTATTTAACTTATGAATTAAAAAATATTTTTAAAATCATACAGAAGCTTTAAATGTATTAAAATTGATCGTTATATCCTTATACGGAGCAATAAATTAATTGTAAACTTGCAATTTGACGACCTTTTTTGACATTAGTTGGTTAAATATGTTTTTATTTGTTTACTTTGTTTTAAGGCATTTTGAAAAATAATAAAGTTCATTTTAAAATAATTTTAATTTTTCAATCTTAAAATTATTCTCGGTTCAATTGTACTATAGGAGCGGTTGGTATATCTCGCGTTTCACTTCATATAAGCCCCTCGTTGTTTCGGGAACGGCACTAAACTGCCTCGGACACCCTTGGGCAAGGTGTTTGCCCCTACCCCAAACCGAAATCCATCTTCCCCAGTTTTTTCTACCAACATTTTTTTACCTGCCTACCTTAATCAAAGTGTAGTATCTGTTCCGATGGATACTGCACGCCTGTCCTGTGCAGTTCTAGGAGGTCCACCCTCCCAGGCTTTGCCTCCCCTCTTTGGGAAGGAGTAAGTTTATTGCTTACTGCCTGAGGCGCCCCTACCGGGGAATGCCGACGGGGCTGCCCAGGCAATTTTTGATGGTCAGAGTGCTCACCTCTCGGGCGCTGGCTTTTCAACCCCCACTTTCCGACCCGACCTTGGGTCACATCTTACTTGTGGGAGTAGGATAAAACTGGCCTTGTGCCTAACTCCCGGAGAGGAGTAAATAATACCTTAATTCCCAGCCCTGTGAACTACTGCCGGTTCTCGTGGTCTAGCAAGCAGAGGGTCGGATACCCATGTGCAACTCTACAGCAAGCAGTCCTGGGCCGTTCATTGTGATCTGCGACGACCAGACACATTTCGGATAATTCGCCCAAATAAATCAATTCTGTATTATTTCGCTACTATTCGCATCTTTCAACCAATGTAACCTCAGACTTCCTTCAGTTGCATCTTTTCGTTCTTGAATCTTCAACACCCAGAAGACTGTCATTTAGAACTGATTGTTTACCAACGCTCTTAATCATTAGACCATGGGTCCATGTGAACATGGGGGTAAGAAAAAAAGCCCATCGGACAGAAGCCCACTGGAAAAAAGCCCACCAAAATAATTTAAACACGGATTAAAGCCCTCCAACGTAAAAATAAATTAATTTAAAAATTTTTTTAAAAATCTGGTGCTTTTCCAATTTAACGGATACTTTAAAAAAAAAAAAAAAAAGGGTATCTTTCAGAATGATCAGTACGCTGAAAACGCTAAAAAAAAACAAATATACAACAAATAAAAGTAACTGTCGTCGACAAAAGTTAATTTAAAACTGACCTGTGATATTTGTTTGTATTTTTAAACCGTTCCAACTGCTATTTAGTAGAAATCAATAGTTTTATCACGCGAACTTGCAAAAAAAAAAAAAAAAATGGCGCTTGCTCGTAAGACGCCATACTGTCTAAAAAAAACGAGTAAAAAATGAACAAGAAATTTTTTTTACATCTAATAAAACCCCATTTATAGTACGTAAAAATACAAACAAATATCATAGGTAAGTAGACAAATATCTCTTCTCGACGTAGGTTAAACTCACTTGTTGCATATTTATTTTTATAACCCCGTTCTCGTTAGTTTTTTGGACCCCGTCCGCGACTGTACTGATCATTCTGAAAGATACCCCCCCCAAAAAAAATATGAGGAATATCTGTTTGATGTACGTACCTTTCACGGAATGAATATATCCTATACCAAAAAGCACGTAAATTAATAAAGTAGTTTTTATTTTATAAAAAAGAAAATTAAATTTTATCGTTTGTCGCATTAAATCTTACTGCAATAATTAATTAAGAGTAGTTGGAATGATCCAAAAGAAGGAAGCAATTGCAAAATTTATAGCTACTAATTACAAAATAATGAAACAATTTATACAAAAGATAAAATGCCACAATGTAAATAAATATATTCGGAACACCCCCCCCCCTTGACTAGAGAACATAGGTTAGAATCAGATGACCAAGCCTACATGTGCTTTAGATTGACCTTACATCACAGAGTTAGCTACTTATATTTCTTATACTGTTCTCCTTCGACCCAGGACTGTTCACTGCTTGACTCTGTCTCTGAAAGCTTAGATAGAGCACTCTCACTTGACTCGAATGCCCAAATACATGTATTTCGGGATTTTAATGCACACCACCGTGACTGGTTGAGATTCTCCAGTGTTACTGATGGAGCTGGGAACTCTACTTTTAATTTCTCTTCAGCTCACGACCTCTCACAGGCTGTCACTTTTTCGACCCGCCTTCCTGATCATGCGGACCAGCAAGCCTCACTTCTCGACCTGTTCTTGACCTCACTACCCGGGGCTTGTGTGGCGAATGCCCATAGTCCGCTCGGAAACTCTGATCACATTGTGGTAATGATACTTATCACCTTAAAAACTCTTCCAAAAGCTGAAGAGCCGTTGCTCAAAACAATGAGAAACTATGTTCAGGCTGATTTTGAATCCCTCAGGGATCACATCAGCAACGCCCCATGGGGTGAAACCTTCTCACTCCCTGCTGATCAGTGTGCAAATGAGCTAACCGAATGGGTCAAAGCAGGCATTGATGCTTATGTCCCCACGCAAAAATTCTTCAGCGAACCCCACTTTCCTCAATAATTCACCTCAGAATGTGCAGCTGTTATTGCTGAGAGACAGAAGGCATTCCGAAAATTTGGACGCCATAAGTCAACTGCAAATAGACAGAAATTTATAGAGGCAAGAAATGATTGCAAAGTAGTGATAGATGAAGCAAAGAGAAAGTATGCAAAAAGTATTTTAAAGTAACCAAAAACGCATTCAGTCACAGAAACTAGGTACTCGTGATTTCTGGAAAATCTACAATAGTGTGATGGACAATTGACAAATCCCCCGCTATCAAATCACAACGATGTTGTTTGCACGGCAACTGATAAGGCTGAACTACTTGTCCAGCGTTTCGCCTTAAACTCCACTTTGGACTCAGCAAACCACCCCCTCCCTAAATTCCCAATGCAGACTGAAACCTCACTTGAGAACCTGGTCATCATCCCATCTCAGGTCAGAGACATCATAAAAAACCTTGACACCTCCAAAGCCTGTGGGCCTGATCTTATACCTGTAATAGTAATAAATAAATGCTCTGCTGTCCTCTCCAAACTATACAAATGCCTTGCTGAATCTTGTTTCCCTGATAGTTGGAAAATGGCCTCTGTGGTACCAGTCTTCAAGAATTCTGGAAATAAAACTAATCATCTAAACTACCGCCCAATCAGTCTACTTCCGATCTTTGTTAAAATTTTGAATCATTAATCAATCAAGCGATACTCTGGCACCTAGTTAATGCTAAACTTCTTTCTGATCATCAATACGGATGTAGACAAGCACGATCTACCGCAGATATCCTAACGGTCATCTCTAAACGCATATATCATACACTGGACAAGGCAGGTGAAGCTAGGGCGGTAGTGCTTGATATATCCAAGGCTTTTGACAAGGTCTGGCATAAAGGGGTTCTCCTAAAACTGCACTCATATGGTATTACTGGACAAATATTTAATATAATTAAATCCTTCCTAACAAAAAAAAAGATTCAGATTGTCCTTGATGGCCGTTCATCTAGGCAACATGACATAAATGCTGATGTACCTCAGGGATCCATCCTTGGACCTCTACTGTTCCCGATTTTCATAAATGACCTCCCTGATGTCATTGAGACTGAGACAGGAATATTTGCTGACAACACCACGCTCTACTCTTGTCATGTGGGCAAAACCGATGCGCACATATCTGAGGCAATGGCTGAATCCTTAGAAAATGACCTCCAGTCTGTAGTGGATTGGAGTAAAAAATGGATGGTAACTTTTAATGCCGCAAAGACAAAGCTACTTTCCTTCAATAACTACAAGAAACCTCTTCAACCACCGATTGTCATGGCAAATAACACCCTACCTGAGAGTTCATCGTTCAAACTTCTCGGCTTAACTTTCACAGATAACATGAATTTAAACAAATATATTGAAGACATTGCCAAGGCTGCTGCAAAGAAGGTGGACTCCCTCTACCGTGCTAATAAATTTCTCACACCTGACATTATCCTATATCTCTACAAAGCCACCATCCGTCCATGAATGGAGTATTGTTGCAACATCTGGGCTTGTGCATCATCCACTAGTCTCTCCCTCTTAGACAAGGTCCAAAAAAGAGTCGCCAACTTAATAGGTCCCTCACTATTCACCAAGCTCCAGCCCCTGTACCATCACCGCAATGTTGCTTCCTTGTGCCTGTTTTACAAGTACTTCAATGGATTGTGCTCTGATGAATTTGCTGCTCTGGTGCCCCCACGATGTAAATTCACTAGACCAACCCGACAATCTGCCAAATCCCATCCATACACTGGATGTTCCCAGATGCCGGAGAGCTTTCTACTCCAAAAGCTTCTTTCCTCGTGCTGCTGGACTCTGGAATTTCCTCCCTGACTGTACTGACATGCAGAAATTTAAAACTAATGTAAACAGACATCTCGTTGCGCAGCTTCCAATTTATGCTGCACTTGTACCCTCCCCCCCTCCCCAACGTAAAACTTCCGACAAACCCAACTAGCAGCAAAATCCCACCCCTTCACTGTATAAGTCCCCGGATGCCAGAAAACTTTCTTTCCTCGGACGGATTGCCTTTAGACCCCCCCCCTACTTCTCTGACTGTACCAGCATGCAGAAGTTTAAATGTAATGAGAACAAACATTTTACGACACAACTCCCCACTTAGAATGCTCCTATAAATCTAGTCCGTTTTCAGTGTTCGTCACTGGAACTGGGAATAGCTGAAGTATGCTGAACACTCGGCTATAGATTGGTGTGGGTGGACCCCTTGCAATGAAGTCATTTGGAGCCAGCTCCACCCACTCCATGTGATTGCCGTTACAGTACAGTATAAATCTGGTTCCTAATCACAATAGCCACTTACGTCTCGGTGGCAATATGCCTTTGGGGTCATCATCATCATCGTCGTCGTCATCATCATCATCATCATCATCATCATCAACAACAACAACAACAACAACAACCGGTTTATTTGTTGAATCAGGCCACAATTAATCCTCTGATGAGGGTGGGGCCTGATTGTCTAGTCTCGAAATCTAAGTCTTCCTCTCCACTCCTGTCTTTGGCAAGGTTTGATGGAATCCATACCGATGGCCTTCCTATCACGTTTGACTACGTCCTCCCAAGTCAACTTGGGTCTGCCAGTGGTGATGTTCTCTGCTGGCACATTCAACTGTCGAACTTTAGCAATCCAGCTAATAACAGTAAATATATATATATATATATTAGTTCTCAAATATGGTAGTGATCTGGGAGCAATCCAAGAAGAGCATGCAGTATAATTCTGACCAACTTCAGAGAATCTATACTGTTTTCTTTGCGTTTTGAATTTATGCCATTTTCCCCCTAAATAATCTAGTTAAAGAACAGCTTTTTTAAAGATTCAAACATACCATTTAAAACAAATTTCTTTTTAAAAAATATTATTTTTCTTTATTATTTTTTTTGTATTTACTCCCCCCCCCTTTTTTTAAAGGTTCAACCATTATGCCATTCTTTTGCTTTTTTTTTTTACATATTGGGTTCTCTGTATTTACCCCATTTTTTACAAAGATTTTAAAGATTCAAACATACCATTAAAACAATTTTTTTTTTTAATATTGTTTTTCTTTATTTTTTCTATCTCCCCCCCTCCCCTCTTTTTTAAAAGGTTCAAACATTATGCCTTTTAAAAAAAAATTAACACTGTTTTTTCTTGTATCTATCCCATTTGAAAAAAATTTGAGGATCAAACAAACGTACCATATAAAATCATTATTTTTTTTAAATATTGCTTTTCTTTGTTTTTGTATTTATCCCCCCTTTTTTAAAAAGTTCAAATATTATGCCTTTTTCGTGTTTTTTTTTTTATATATTGTTTCTCTTTGTATTTTTACTCCCATTTTTTTTTTTTTTTTTTAAATAATCTGTCGTTTTTCAATTCCAGAGAAGATAGTCGAGCCTCTACACGAACGTAACAAACACTACTATTATCACCGCCGCTTTCGAAGAGTGCCAACGATCGATGAATGTGAGGTGGACGAGCCCCTTTGTATATTTGAAGCAAATGAACAGTTCCGCAGAGATAGGTAAGAAATAGCAATTAGGTAGTTTTGTTCTACGGCATATCAACCCTTTTTGGGTTATTTAATGCCGAATCTGGTCTTGTTTTCTTCTCTTTTTTGTTTCTTTCCCCTTTTAATATCTTTATATTTATTTAACCCATAGTTGGGACCCTAACAGGTACTACCACTCCGGGTCAGGGTGGACCTGGGAGCAATGGTAATTAAGAGGAGGCTCCACATTCCCCAAAGTCTGTAAGCCGGATCTCACCATCAGATGTAGTTTAAGGTCATATCCAGGACCGGGAGTAGGGTAGGAAAAATAAAAATAAAAAAGGGGAGGGAGAAAGGGAGAGGGGCTGTTGTTTTTGTTTTTGGTTTTGTAGAACATAATTAAGTTTTACAAACAAAAAAAAAAAAAAAAAAAAAAACGTGAATGTAGGTGAATTTCGTCTCAGGGAGCCACAGGGCAGCCTGATCTGGTATCACCAGAAATAGCAATTAGGGGACATTAGGGTTTTCTTGACTTAACAGAGCCCAAGCTAAAGTATGGAAACACGATGCTAATTTTATGTTAGGCAGATTTTATTATTGTCTAGAAAAGTAAAAAAAAAAGTCTAGAAAAGTAAAATTTAAATTTTTAGTGAAAACAAACAAGTAATTTCTTTTTGTTTAACATTTTCAAACTTTTTTTATCATGTGAAGAACGTGGCCAAAACAGACATTTTTGTCTTAGAAAAACATGAAAACTACCAAGGGAGATAACTCTACAAAGAGACGTAGTTGGAATCTATTCATCGTCTTTTATGAAGACAAAAAAAGGGTGCTTGGAGATAGAAATACGCAGGTGAAATATGACAGGTCAAAATAAATTAACAGGAAAACTCTTTGATATACTTACATATCAGGCAAAAATAGATATCTACAAAAAATTATCAAGAAAAATTTTAATTAAAAATATAAATCAGTTTTTTCGTATATGTCCGATTCTACATCTTTTAATTTAGAAGAGTTACGTAAAAGTGAAGATAAACGTAAAATGGGTTCACTCCAACCTAGAATCGGACATACACGAAAAAACTGATTTTTATTTTTAATTAAAATTCTACTCGATAATTTTCCGTAATTTTTGGTGTAGATATCTATTTTTGTCTGATACGTAAGTATATAAAAGAGTTTTGCTGTTATTTTATTTTTAACTGCCATATTTCACTGGTGCATGTCTTTCAAGAAGCACCAAAATGTTTTTCAATCTGAGAAGGCTGCTGAACATGGCTATTTTGTCTAGGAAAAAGATGATAGCTCTATTTCAACTACAACCCATGAGGGAGTTATCTCCCTTGGGAGTTTTCGTCTTTTGTCTTAGACAAAATGACCGTCTTTGACTGTGTTCGTCATGTTGCATACTCAACATCGTGTCAAACATGCTCAGCAACCAATAACCATTACAAAAATATTAACGGTCACAATGGTTATTCATACGTTGGTTGCTGGTCGTTTTTCTTTTGTGTGCTATTCTTTCAAGCCTGTCCTGTAATTAAAGTTTCTTATTCATACTCTTAAAAAGACTAACTCGACACAAATCTGATGGAAAGCAGCGAGTCATTTATTCGACGTGATCTTTGTTCCAAATTATTTACCAGTACAAAAAGATTGAAATTACTAATTAGTAATATCTTGTCAGCCCAAGTCATTGTAGACCTCTAGTATATAATTTTGTTATATACTTTAGATGATCTACCCATTCAATATCTAACATTCAGACGATAAGAAAATTTGAAAATCTTAAATAATGGGGGGCAACCAGAAAAATCTGTCTCGGTCAGTTTTCTGCATTCCTAGTCAGATAACTTGATGGAAAATTTGGTAAAAAAAAAAATATTAATGAACCAATTTTGAGAAAATCAGAAGATTAACAGAATGATGGACAAAAAACATAACTCCTTCTTCATTAACATTGAAGAGAAAAAAACGATTTTATGTTTTGGATCATTTTAGATGAGGCTTGAGAATTGGAATTATTCTGACTACTATTATTAGAATAATCTTTCAGCGTTTCGGCCGATGTAACCTCCGACCTTTCTTCAGATGTATCTTTTTTGAACTTGGGATTCTCTATGTCGAGTTCGGAACCTGGGCGGAAATTTAATCCACGGTGTTAAATTGGAACTCTCTCCCTGCTCCCTGTTTCCCCGACAGTACTAACATGCAGAAATTTAAAACTAATGTAAACAGACATCTCGCTGTGCAGTTCCCAATTTAGGTTGACCCCCCCCCCCCCCCAAACATTCTCCCTTTTTCTCAGTAGCCCCTTACGTCTACAGTGGCGGCCTGCCTTGTTTTGGGTGAACTATGTTAAAAACAAAACAAAAAGCCACGACCGGGTAGAAATGTCAATTTTATGTTCTAAGTTATCACCGCCTGTAGTAAGGATTGAACCTTCAACCTTTAGAAGATTGTAACTTTGAACTGACTGTTAACCAACGCTTTTAACCATTGGGCTGTGGATAATACTAGTATAAATTTTGGGATCCTTAAACCTAATCTTGTCTAGATGTGTAGAATTACGTGTGAGTAAAAAGTCTAACAGAAATGTTTGGTTTTTTTTTGTCTTATTTATGCTACAGGCTGACACAGACACATCATATGTCGGCAACATGTGTATTTGTTAAGTTCAGTTTGTCCTATCTAAATTTGTTTATCTCTATCAAATTGAACATAAATAAATTTGGTGCTTCTGTATTGTAGGGCCGAGAAAAAAAAATTTTTATCTTTAATTTTGAAAAATTAAATAAGTTTATCTAAAAATGGATTTTTATGCTCTGAACATGGAAGACATTCTATATTTAACCAAAGATAATGCCAAACTAACAGACTTCTTGCAAGCACATATATTAATTTCAGGTGCGGAAACCTGGATCCAGTGTAAAACTCATTTATTTCAAAAACTTTATTTCCCTTGTTCCATGTTTTTTTTTCCTTCCATTTACGTATTTTTCTATTTTTTTATTCTTCTTCTTTGACTATTAATTTATTTTAATAAATCATTTTATTTTTCATTGACAATTAATTTATTTGAATAAATCATTTTATTTTTCATTGACAATTTATTTTAATAAATTATTTTATTTTTCATTGATAATTAATTTATTTGAATAAATCATTTTATTTTTCATTGACAATTTATTTATTTGAATAAATCATTTTATTTTTCATTTACAATTAATTTATTTGAATAAATCATTTTATTTTTCATTTGTGCCGAATACCATAAAGTGTTTTATTGTTAAATAATCCTTTTATGTATTTATTTTTAAAACTTTGTTAATTACAATAGTAAAAACCATTTTTAGATAAATTGTATGGGAAACTTTGAATTATCTCCCCCTTATTCGACTCTTCAAAAATAAAGATTAAAAATTTATTTTTCAGCCCTACAATACAGAAGCACCATAAATTCACAACTTTTAATATGAAAAATCAACTACATATAAAGAAATGAAATAAACTTTATTTTTTGTGTAGAATTTAAAAGAGTTATCTCCCTTTTTCTTGATTTTTCTTAAGTGTGTGTACAGTTAATTGACCTGCATATATCGAAGAATTTCACTTTTTTTAAAATTTATTTTTTTCTTAACAGGAGCGTTGATGCGAACATTTTGAAGATTCTTCGTAACCGTAAGATGGAATGCATGATGTATAATGGACCGAATGCACCGCAGAAATGTGAGAAAGTCACCGAGGATTATGAAAAGGCTTCCACGAATTGGTTTATCAAGTGTAAGCATCTCATTTGGAATTTTACACTTTTTTTTTTACCTGTCAGAAACAAATAGAGATAACTAAAAAATTTAAGTTCACCATTTGTTTACTGTAATGAAAAATATTGAATTCACTTTGAACAGAAAGTGTTGAATACTTTTCTAAATGACAATAATATCAAGAAGATTCTTAAATTATATTTGTTTTACTTGTGAATTTTGAACACAAGTAACTTTAGCTTCTATTGTTTCTTTTTTCTTTTTCCTTTTTTTCTTTTTTTTTCTGCCTTTTTCATTTTTTTCCTTTTTCTTTTCATTTTCTTTTTTCCTTTTCATTTTCTTTTTTTCCTATTTTATTGCTTTTTTCCGTTTTCTTTTCTTTTTTCTCTTTTTTTTCCCCCTTTTTAATTTTTTCTTTTCTTTTTTGTCCTATTTTCTTTTTTGTGCTTTTTTCTTTTTTGTCCTTTTTTCTTTTTTGTCTTTCTTCTCCTTTTTCTTTTTCTTTTTTTTCTTTTACCTTTTTCCATTTTCTTTTAACAAAGTAAAAAGATTTATGCTTCAATTTATTTTTTTATGATGCCTCTTTAGGTATATGTTGTTTCAATAAACTTAAAAAAATATACAACGGTCGATGTCTCACCTGTCGTGACATATATGGGGGTTCAATATCTCGCCTGTTGCAATATATCCTTGGTCTTGAGCTTCTGTCAATATTTTGGGGGGACATTTTATTTATCACTATTTTTTATGGGAGGTGGCAGCTATGAAATAGATACCCATGTGGGCTAATGACTTGGAATGTTGTGTTCATATCTTGCCAGATCCGTCTCACAATGTTTTACTAGGAATATTGGCAACCTTCACGTGATCCCTCTTATGAGTATGTGATTCTAAAAAAAAAGCACACAGAATTAAGCAAGTCGATAAATCTTTGCTTATCAATTCATATGTATTGTGTTTTTACTACCGACATTGAGATATATATATATATATATATATAATGAGAGAGAGAGAGATGTTAATGTCTGTGTGTGCGTGTTCCTTATGGAAATGAAACTAAAAGTTTATGTAAAAAAGGTAGGCAATAGAAGTGGTCCCGAATCTCTAAGGGAGGTATGGGGGCCAAAACCTCTCTTAAAACTTAAAATATATTCTAGTTTAATGAAATTTAAATCGTATGTATAACATTTTCTGGGGCAGATAATGGAAGTGATACTGAATCTCTATGTGCTCCTCAATGAGCTGAATTTCTATGTTCTACCTTTAAGGGAGCTATGAGGGTACAACCCCCTTTAAGGGAGCTATGAGGGCACAACCCCCTTTAAGGGAGCTATGAGGGCACAACCCCCTTTAAGGGAGCTATGAGGGCACAACCCCCTTTAAGGGAGCTATGAGGGCACAACCCCCTTTAAGGGAGCTATGAGGGCACAACCCCCTTAAGGGAGCTATGAGGGCACAACCCCCTTTAAGGGAGCTATGAGGGCACAACCCCCTTTAAGGGAGCTATGAGGGCACAACCCCCTTTAAGGGAGCTATGAGGGCACAACCCCCTTAAGGGAGCTATGAGGGCACAACCCCCTTTAAGGGAGCTATGAGGGCACAACCCCCTTTAAGGGAGCTATGAGGGCACAACCCCCTTTAAGGGAGCTATGAGGGCACAACCCCCTTTAAGGGAGCTATGAGGGCACAACCCCCTTTAAGGGAGCTATGAGGGCACAACCCCCTTAAGGGAGTTATGAGGGCACAACCCCCTTTAAAGGAGCTATGAGGGCACAACCCCCTTTAAGGGAGCTATGAGGGCACAACCCCCTTTAAGGGAGCTATGAGGGCACAACCCCCTTTAAGGGAGCTATGAGGGCACAACCCCCTTAATACTTTAAATATATACAGTGGACCCCCACCATTCGTGGTTTCACAAATTCATGGATTTTCAGCATAAACATAACATAACATTTTGACATAACATTTTCTTCATAAATTCGGTAAAACTTGCAAATATGATAATCATTGAAGTCCAACTAACGCTAATATGACACAAGAAAATGCAATTAAAAACGCTAATTATTCTGTAGGATTCATATTAAATATGGCTCATACAAAAGCATTGATATTCCAAATTTTCACAAACTTTATACAAACCTAGAATATAAAAGAAAAAAAATCAACCAACTTGCAAGCAGAAAGCGCTAATTTATGCTAATTTGTTGGTTTTCATGCAAAATAAACACATCCTAATGTACAAAACCTGATTTTTAGTGAACTTCGAGGTATCAAAATCTATTCGTTATTCACGGGTATGTCTGGAACGTAACCCCTGCGAACAGCGGGGGCCTACTGTATATCCAGTTTCAATGAAATTTAAACCATATGTATAGAACACTGATTCAGAGAGTTTCAGTTTCCTTCGACTATAGGGGGGGGGGGGCAGTAATAAAAAATTTTTAAAAATTTTTAAAGTAATATTGTGTTATAAGCATAGTGAAAAAGGACATAGTGTTCCTCATCAAATCACGGGCAACGTTGGATCTCCCTGCTAGTTTAATCTATTATAAAATTCTGTTGGAGACAAAACGTCTGTCATCATCAAAAGGCAAATGTTAATGTCCAGCCTATTTTACTTACATTTTGTTTATTGACATACCTTCTAACCTGTTATTGTTCTGACCTTCAGATGGTGACCTCGGTGCGCCGGCCAATGTTGTCCATGCCTTTATGAAGCAGAAACATCGGATGATTTGGGAGAGGAGACAGATCGAACAAGGAACGGGAAAGGTCCTACACTGATGATGTTGTTTTAGAACACTTTATTATTATTATTATTATTATTATTTCGATGCTAATCGTCTGTAGAAAATAAAATTTGTTAATAATTTGTGCTTTTTTTTTTTGTGTGTTTTTAAAAAAAATTATTTTCTCCTGAATGATAGCCCAGTCTAATAAAGATTCCAACAAAAAAAAATATTATGTCTGCCCAACTCCCTTTAAATCTGGCCTCTATTACAGTAGCCCTTTAGGCTTCAGTGGCAATGTGACTTGTTTGGGTTGAATAAAAGTTTTTTTTTTAAATTTTAATCAGTTTTACATATATTCAAAATAAGTAATTTCTCTTCACTTCTGATCACTAGCAGTTTTATGATATAAAATTAGAAGTGACAATAGGGATATAGACGTAGAATATAAAATTTAAATAAGTGACTCTAAGACATCTGTAAATGTATTAGATAGAAAAAAGTGAGTGTGAGAAGAAAACCAGCAGCAGAAAAAAGGAAGAGAAAAACAGTTTGAAAAAGAATGAGTGAAAACTATTAGGACTAGATTAGATATTGCCACTGCTATTTTGGTATGAAACTAGAGTTGAAGAGAGCTGGAATCCCTATTTACTTGCCTCCCCACAAGGGCAAAGTTAGACACAAGATCGTTTTTTTTTATGTGGGGGAGATCCAGCTCCCCCAAAAGGGCACTCTGGATAGGCTCATTATATTTGGTTTTACGTCCGTTTTACATGCTAGTATATGTTAGATGACTTTCAGAAATTGACTTCCAAACTAACCTATCTCTGACCAGGTTTTTATTTATCCCTCTTACTTTCAAGTTAATCCTTATCAATTCTTCCCATATTTCCCTTGGCCTTCTCTTGTGAACTGAACCATGCTACCTCAACTGTTCTACATCTACTGACCCAAGAACTCTCATCCATCCTTTCAACGTGGTCATACCCTCAAAGTCTCTTGTTTTGCACACAAAAATAAAAATTGCCCTATGCAAGAAGTATTTCTCCTCTTCTGGCTGAGGACAGAACAGATACTACACTTTAAATTATTTATTTGCACAAAATATGAAAAATGTACATTTGGAACAAATTAGGCATAAGGCCATCAAAAGTGTGGGATAAAAAGAGGGAGTCGTTTTGGTCATCTTTGGTATATAGTGATAAAAATGTCTATCTTACTCTTAACTAGGATCATCTCAGTCACCACAATACCGCATTTACACTAGGGGGGCCATCCTACTTAATATATACCCAAATTTGTTGAAACAAATTTTTTTCATAAATATATTTATATATATATATGGATTTCATTGGAACTACACTTTGATCCTAGCTCTAAGGCCAAAAGAGAGTTGGAGTCACGCACAAGATTGTAGTAAAATAATTAAAAAAAAGGTTCTAACTTCCTAAATAAGTGTGTTTAGAGTAAGCACAATACTTATTGGAGAAGTGGAATGACAACAAACAAATCAAAAAATATTTAAATTCTTTATTAACAGAAACTTTATCAAAATGAATAGAAACTAGTGGGATCCATGGAAATTCCGCAGTTGTATCCTTCATCTATTGTGTATCGCTGCTGGATATTTTATGGATGTCTGGCAAGAACGTGCCCCCCGCCCCCACCCCTGCTCTCTATATATTATTGTACCATCTATGTTCAAACAGAAACATACTTATCTAAGTACTCTAGTTAATGTAGTCTCAGAATATATCTGATCGGGGAAGGGGGGGGGGGTTCTATCTCTAAAATCCTTGTAGGCGTTTGTGGCATATTTCCATTCTATGGACGTCCAGTGCGAACGCAGACCCTACAAACATTATTGTATTACCGTCTTTGTTTAAACTAAAGTTAATGTAGTTTCAGAATATATCTGGTTATGGGGATCTATCTCCAAAACCTTTGTCATGGTTTGTGACATATTTTCATTCAATGAACGTTTGGCGTGTATGCAGACCCCCCCCCTCCCCCACGATATTATTGTAACACCTTTGAAGAGGACAGATACAACTGCTTGAAGGTCCAGAAAGTGTATTTTAGTTTGAGTTTAACTTGTGAAATCAGATGAAATTTTTAGAATTACTTTCTTTTGCATTGCATCTTCAGCGATTGGGTGATCCCATCTTTAAAAAAAAGGGTGTAGGGTGATAATGTATGTCCAAATATAAAAGTTACCTGAGCATAGACTAGAAATTGCATTATGAATACAAAAGATGAAAGGAGGAAGAGTAGAATGTAGGGAGACACTAATCGGAGGAATCAGTCGGGTTGCTGATTGACCGTTTAGATATCAGTAACAGTCCACCTTGGACTGGGGAGGTAAGAGGTCAGTGAAAGGACATAAAGTACGCAAAATTGTGGTGTAGTATATTTAGATCATGAAGGGGGAGGAAAGCAAAAAGAAAACTCTCTTAAAAGTTTTTATTCTATTTGGTTTAAAGATGTATGAAAGTGAAACCTGGCTAGTGAGGGTTGAGGACATGCGTTGCATGGAGAGAAGTGATATGAGAATCAGGGATGTGAGACCTCTGCTTTTTAGCAGAATTCTGCTGTTTTTTTAAATCGGAAAAAGTGGAGTTCCGCCTTTTCTTTAAATTAGAAAAAAAGTAAGCAGAGTTCATTTATATTTCAAAAGACAAGATTTTCTTTTTCTTTCAAAACAGATACACTTTAGTGCAAATTATTTTGAAAGAAAAAGAAAATCTTTGCTTGCTAACTTTGTTGTTACTGATTGACAATCATCGAGCTTAAATTGGAAGAGGTTGGTAAACATAAAGTATTGAAAGTATATGCTAGAACATATTTTCACAATCATATACATATATATATATGTATATATATATGTATATATATATATAGGCGCTGACGAAGAGACTTTTTGGTATCATCAAAAATAACAAAAAAATGAACAATAACATTTTTCCAAAAAGTCTTGGAAACGAGCGTACACCGAATGTTTGTTGGTTTTTAATTCTTGAAACAATGTGCAAATTATGTTAATCTCAACTAACATTATATATATATATATATTAAATAAGTTTTTCTAGGATTATCTTCTCCTTTGGGGAGGGGGTAGTGTACTATCTGTTCTGCTGTCATATCATCCTCCCAGGCATTAACTCCTCTTTGGAGGGTCAATGTAATATATGTTTGTTCACCACGATATCATCCTCCCAGGCTAGTAATACAAATTTTTAATACTCATTTGAAAAATCTGAAAACATATTAGATTGTTTGGAAAATACTGGCCACATTTTTTACTCAAATTTAAAAAAATTGATTTAGTATGTATTTCTGTATTTTATACACGATTAATAATTGATGTGTATAAAACTATCAAACGACGTATATCCGCCGCAGGGAAAGTCTTCAGGAAGGTGTTGATAATTTTACAAAACACGGGGATCCCATCGTATGCGAGAGTGGCAGCAACAACACATATGTCTAACCTGCACTCTTGTATGGCTGCGAGACGTGGTCAACATTAAAACAACATGATTCTGGCTGCAACGCATCAGATAAATAAAATTGCCTGCTTCATTCTACAGGCCTCCATGAAAAAGTATGCTGCACAACAATGTTTCAACTGGTACGGTCACGTCACTGACCGTCTGTCATCCAACATGTTCCAATGTGTGTCCCACATTGATGTCGATGGGCCAAAGTTACGTGGTAGGCCACTTAAGACATGAAGGGGATCAGTTGATGACGATCTGATCTTAGCGACAGCACAAGCAAAATCCCAGAATGGACGTTTACAGGTGGATGTGTGGGCATCCAAAAACGTTATATATACTAGCCCAACAGACGGGACAAGTTAGAAATCATTTACGAAATGTCTAGCATGTCAGCATGAGACAAAAAGACGAAAAATGAAAATGATAATAATAATAATATACTTTAATAAATGTCCAATAATTTATTTCAAAATACATCTGTAAATCGTATAAGCCCTTATTATACCAAAGGTGAAGGTCTTGGAGGTCATGGGAGGGAAAAGGAAAGAGTAGTCTAGATGGAATGTGTTTTCTACTTTTCTTCATCCCTTTCCAACCCATTTTCATCCAGCTATACTGTGAGCTATTAATAATGACCTATATCCCTCTTAACTCCTTTCCTCGATTCTTTTTCTTCCCTTAGAGTCATTGACCACATTCCATTTAACCTACACACATTCCACCTAAGCCACTTTTTCCTTTTCCTTCTCATGCCAATGTCTTCCCAACAACTTCACCGCCCTCATTTTTCTACTCTCACACCACATGTCTTTTCTGTATAAATACATCCCGTTTATAGATCATCTCTCTAATCGTGAATAAGCTTCTAATAAACTGAAGGTGAAATATTGATTTTTCACACATAACCTGTTTGTTGAAATTTATTGTCTTATTTATTTGTCCTCTTTTATCCACTGTTTATATTTTACCGTTTCTTATTATACATGAAAATATATCTAATATCTAGGCATGTGTAATGTGAGTGTCAACCTCAGTGGAAGATTAAATCTGGACAGTATAAAGAGATGTGTGCAGAACAGGAAACTTCGATGGTATGGCCACGTTGAAAGACTGGATGAGAGTTCTTGGGTTAGTAGATGTAGAACAATTGAGGTAGCAGTTTCAGTTAAGCCGAAGATGATGATGATCATCATCATCATAATGAGGCAAGTGGATTGTCTCCCTTGTTTCATTAACGGTTGTCAGAAGATTCAAATCACCTCAGTTGACTGGTCCAGACACTTTGAAATTGACCAATCACTTGACTACTTTAATTGACACTAAAAGACAAATTATCTCCGGTGCTTCTTTTTCCATGAATTTTGGAGAAAGAAAATGGAGCGATCTCTTTCGGACTATTGAACATCACTTTGCCCTTGTGGCCTTCTTGCAAATAAATGGATTCTTTTTCTAACTAGAAGAAAAAAACACATTTTGTTTGCAAAGGCATCTTCTTGTATTTATTGTCAATGTCACGGATGTGAGCTCTCCACTTTTTAGCAGAATTCTGCTTTTTTTTAATCTACAAAAAGCGAATTTCCGCTTGAATTGCTAGAGCTTCCCATGGATATAAGTTCTCCGCTTTTAGTTGAAATCCACTTTTTTTTTAAAATAAAAAAAGGCTGTTATATTTCTGAATTTTTGAGATGAGGATTGATAATTTGCATGATTTTGGTTATTCGGAATACATTTCTCACCTTGAGTGTTATCATCACAACGTTTCGGCCGCTGTAACCTCCTACCTTCTTCAGGTGTATCTCTTTGAACTCGGGAATATTTCGGTCAAAGTAATTCGCCATTCTTCATATCACCCATACCGAGAATTGAACCTTCAACCTTCAGATGACTATCACTTAGAACTGAATTTAACTTAGTGCTATATCCAAGGACCCGTGGCACAGTGGATATAATACTAAGTTAAATTCAGTTCTAAGTGATAGTCATCTGAAGGTTGAAGGTTCAATTCTCGGTGTGGGCGATATTAAGAATTGCGAATTACTTTGACAGAAATATTCCCGAGTTCGAAGAGATACACCTGAAGAAGGTAGGAGGTTACAGCGGCCGAAACGTTGTAATGATAACGCTCAAGGTGCGAAATGTAGGTTCAATTCTCGGTGCAGGTGATACGAAGAATTGCGAATTACTGAAAACTTCTACCAGTCGTGGCTGACGGAACAAGAGCATGCTACCCCCGTGGATTAAATAAAGGGTTCCGTTCGAAATTCTGTCCAGATTCACGAGGTCGACAGAAATATTCTCGAGTTCGAAGAGATACACCCAAAGAAGGCAGGAGGTTACAGCAGTCGAAACGTTATGATAATAACATTGAAGATGAGAAATGTAATTTGAATAACCAAAATAATACAAGAAAAACTGATTTCTGTACAATCACTAGAGCCTTACCTTCTTATTTTTCGTCACTATTTGGCTGGATTTTATTTCTCTTTCTTTCTCTCTCTCTCTCTCTTTATCTTTCTTTCTATTTTCCTGATTTTTCTTTCTTCCTCTTCCTCTCTCCATCTTGTCTTGCCTTGGCTTTCTCTTCACTATTATAACAGTTTTCTCAGAAAACGAAAAATGTTAATTTTGCCATGAAGGCTAAGACTTCAAACGATTCATGAAGGGGGTAGAGGAGTTAGATGACTTTTGTTTCATCAAAGAATGACTTCTTGTCTCCTTTCCACCACAATCTCTTTTTCTTAATTTTGACTTTATTATTTGAAACTGATTTCAGTTGTTTAGGAAAACCAAGCCTAAAAAAGTAATAATCTGAAAAAAATTACCTGTCGGCTAAATTAAGCTGATGATTAACTTATTTATAAATTTGCCATTCTTTTGTTTAGCAAGATTTATATTTCACTAATTAAACATTTTTCAAATAATTTTAAATGTTTTTTTTTTATTACTTATAACTAGCAGATCATCAAGGTGTTTTTAGTTATTGTTTTTTTTTTTGCGTTGTCCTCTCCACACACACGTGCATACACAGGGGAGCCGTATTCCTTCAAGTTGGGTAATTCATCTCAATTTCAGTTATTTTTTGTTGTTGGCTCCTCACATCCCTGCAATATACATGTATTTTAATGTTGAACTTGTGTTGCATATTTCCTTTTCTTGTTATTTTTTCTGTTATTGTATACATGTAAGACCATATGCCGGTCCCCCGACGACCGTCGATCCCAACGTTCATGTGCCATGGTTTTCTCTTTGTCTTTATCTCTGCTTCTGGCCATGTCATCTCTCACATCGGCGATCGCCGAGGTAACGTGCACTGGTTTACAAGTATACAAAAACAAAACAACGCAGACTTAAAAGTAAAAAACACAAACTCAGTCAGTTGTGCTCTGGGTGTGTGTCTGTGACACTGTCGCAGAAAAAACCCCGAAACACTAGCGTCCACATCTTAGGTAAGTTCTAGGTTATCAGCTAGGATACAAACTGAGATAATTTGTCTGTAAAGGCATCATGGTCGTTCAGTTGAAGTCAGCTCAGCTCATCTCATCTGCTCGGCCCGATCTAAATCTCTGCTTAGCTTTCATTCCTCGGGTCTACCCCAATCTGCTCTAAGCCAAATTCTGACTGGTAAATATATTTAGTTTCGACCGGAAATCCTAAGTGTCCGGTTATTGTCTCACTCACCCCCAGCTGATCATCAGAAACGGCTACTTCCATCTTTTTCTCAGTCCACTCTCAGCTTACCACCCAGAAACTATCACACAACCTGTCAGGTGCCACCCATCTGATGAGGTTCAATAGATTTCAGTAATCTCCCCATAACCTGTACACCTATCTCACTTTCGATTACTGAGTTACTTCCTAAGTAAACATTCTTGTGTGTGTGTGTAGAGTCTTGGCTCTTGGAACAGTCCATAGTATCATATGTACCACATCCCCATAATTTGCAAACAAAATTTAAGACATCATTTTAATTGATTTAAAAGAAAAATTAACACGAGACGATGTACTGGAAGTAAATATCAGCTTCTATTGTAAAGTCCTCTTATAATGGTTATCGGTTCTATGGCGGTAAACAAAAGGAAACTAAAACCGTACTTATAAAATATAGCAGGATTTATTTGCATTAAACAAGAATACACCAAATATGCACACATGTCAAGCTTACTAATATAGGATATAATGAAAGGTGGACTTTTCTGGTAAGCAAATATGCAACAGGGGTCTCGTCTCAAAGGCATATCAAACAGAACTGGGTTGGGTGGAGGAGCTGAAAAGGGAGAGAAGAGAGGAAGTGAGCTTCCATCTCATGCCTTTTATATTGGCGACCACGTGACCGAATCAACCAATGGGAGATCGCCACATCATCACATGATCCAAAGTACATGTATTGCCAGAGTAAACTAAGAGAGAGAGATGTGTGGACAGTTTATAAGTAAGTATAAATTACTTTGTTGATGATATTCTGGTAGCTAGTAAAGGGATTCTCAAGATGACTACGATCATAATGTGAAAGGCGTCAGAGTTGTAAAACACGCAAAGATGAGAAATCAGCTGAATATTGTCCGGCTGGTTTGAAAGCCCAGCCAGGAAAGAGAAAGAATATTCAGTTATATTTTTGGTTTCTGTAAGTAGAAGATTGCATTCTTTCATTTGCTAGTAATGTTTCAAGGGAGATAACTTGGATCTGGCCCAAGAGAGATAGATTACTCACCATTATTTTGTTTGCAAGAACATCTTCTTGTATTTATTGTCAATATACAGGGTGGCCAAGAAGTCACTGAGGGATTTTTAACTTGAATAGATTCTTTATTTCTTATGGTACCTTAATGAAATTTTAACATATGATGACGAAGACAATGGATATTTTTTTGTAAAATAGAACAAAAATGAAAAGGTTGGCAATGTCAACTGGCCTTCACTTTGCCCTGACTTTTTCTTGTGGGGGCATCTCAATATAAAAGTTTACATCAACAAACCTGAAACTCTACAGGAATCGAAGGAGAACATCAGGAATGAAGTCGGGGAATTAAATCGTAATCGAGTGATGCTGTAATTCGTCATGGATAATGTTTTGAAAAGGGTACGAATTTGTGAAGGTAAAAATGGAAACCATTTAAAAGATATTATTTTTCATAATTGAATTCTTTTTCATTTTTTTTTCTTGCAAATAAATCTCCATTGTCTTCGTCATATTATGTCAAAATTTCATTAAGGTACGATAAAAAATAACGAATCTATTCAAGTTAAAAATCCCTCAGTCACTTCTTGGCCACCCTGTAGATAAGTTTGACAGAATTTTATAAAAGTTTTTGGCTTAAATTCTTACAAATCTCAAAATTTAATTTCTAAATATTTAAAAAAAAATTTGTTTTTGTTTTTTACTGAATTGAATTGAACATTATCTTGTTTGCAAGGACATCTTCTTGTACTTATCAATATATATGTCTTTTAATATCGAACTTGTGTTGCCTCTTGCAATTTCTTGTTACTTATCTAATATGTGATATCCAGCATCTGGAGAGAGTTCAAAGACTGGCCACTCGAATGGTGCAGGGTCTACGGGATCTGCCTGATGAAAGCCGACTCAAGAGAAAGGCCCTTGAGCACCGACGATTACGCAGTGATCTCATTTTGACCTACAATCTCATCAATGGTCATTACGATATACCTCAGGACCTATTATTCACTCTTACATTAGAAAGAGGTCTGCGTGGACATCACAAGAAACTATTTCACGGCCGATTTGTATTGAACCAGTGGAGGGCCGCTTTCTCAATCAGGATCCCTGGACCTTGGAATAGACTCCCGAGAGAGGTAATAAATGCGCCAACAACACAGCCATTCAAGGTGAATTTGGGCAGGTGCTAGGAAACTGTATTCTCTTCTGTGTAAATTGTTACCACCCTTTCTCTACATGGCAACTAAAACATGTTTGTTTTACTTTTTGACAAATTAATTGAATTGAATTGGAAAAAAATCAGCAAGGGGAATAATTCATATTCTTTGTAAATTTCTGTCATACACATTACTATAATAAATTCGCTTATATGGGATATTTTATAATCATAACCGTATTATTATGTCAAATGTTAGTTGAAATATCATCTTAAACAAATGAAGCTGATTTTATTAGCTCTTTTAAAATTGAAAACGTTATTCCCTTTGATGAATGTTCTGTTTTTTAATATCTTCCCATATACGTTAGAAAAAATGAATCAACTTTTAGTGGCTTTTTAAAAATTATTTTTTAAAACTTAATTTCCCTGATGAATGTTATTTTATATTATAACTTTTTAGGGGACAATTTACAAAAATGAACAGGCTTTCACTTTGTTATTTTAACATTCAAACATTATTGATCTACAAGGCCACTTTCTTAATCAGGATCCCTGGACCTTGGAATAGACTTCCGTGAAATGTAATAAATGCGCCAACAACATAGCAGTTCAAATTAATTTGGACAGGTGCTAGGCTACTGTATCCTCTTCTGTGTAAATTTCTACCACCCTTTCCCTACATGGTAACTGAAACGTGCTTGTTTTATTTTTTGCCAAATCAATTGGATTGAATTTGGGGGGAAAATCAGCAAGGGGAATAATTCATATTCTGCGTAAATTTCTACCATCCTTTCCTTACATGGCAACTGAAACATTATTGTTTTATTTTTTAGCAAATTAATTGAATTGAATTTAATTTAAGAATTGAACATTATTTTGTTTGCAAGGACCTCTTCTTGTACTTATTGTCAATATATATACGTCTTTTAATATCGAACTTGTGTTGCCTCTTGCAATTCTTGTTACTTATTTGTGATGTACGCTCAAATCCCCAAAACAAAATTTAAGACTTTAACTTAATTTGTAAGGTGATTATGAGGGGGTTGAAAGGGGTTATCCTTTTATCTTCTCGTAAAGAAACGGAACAACGAAAAGTATTTCTGTAACTATAACAAAAAGGGGTTTTATTAACTCAAGGTTAGAAGAGAGTGAGACGGTGTCCGTCTGAGGAAGAGGAAGAATATAAGAGTTCTTAGGGCCGCCCGTGGATTTCTTCAGGTAAAGATGGTAGTAGTCGTCAAGTGGCGACGGCGGCGAGAGAGAGAGCATTTCCTCGTTCCTCTCTGCGATGTGTCCAAGCTGGTGCCAGGAGGTCGTCTTATCTTTTTCCTCGAACCCTAAGGGAACAAAAGTAGTCCCTTAGGGAACTAACGATATTACTGCGCCCTGTGATTTGATTGGACAAGCCAGCTCACAGGGACAGTGATTACGCATTCAAAAGTAGTCCCTATTGGTGACTGCTACACATTTGAATTGATTCAGAAAAATGGACACAAGACGATATACTGGAAGTAAATGAATGCTTTTTATTGTGAACTCCCCTTATAAGAGTTATCGGTTTCTATTCGTTTTAAGACATGGTGATAAACAAAAGATAACTAAAAAAATCTTATGTATTAAAAAAAATATAACAGAATTTAGTTACATTTAACAAGAATACACTTGTGGAAGCAGCAGCAGCTAGCAAATGTTGTTTTAAAATAGCGACTTTTGATTGGATAAGATCATAATATCAAAATCTTCTTTCAGCCAATCAGAAGCACAGAAAATATATATTTCAAAAAGCCGTTTCAATATTTTGCACTTAATATAAAAACCAAAGGCACCAGCTTCTAGCCTCTCACTCTCAGTTTCTTTTTCAGACCTGTCACACGGAAACACATCACGATCCGTTCTAAGACATTGTGATAAACAAAAAAAAACTAAAACCTTACTTATTTGTAAGCAAAATTTAAGACTTTTACTTGAAATGATTTTAGAAATATTGATTACAACAAAAAACAAAACAAAATAAAAACGAACAATTTACAAAAAAAAAGAAATACAATGCAAAATGTAAACAATATGCTTATCACATCTCTCAATAAGTCTCTGGCCCAACTAATAAAACAACAACTTTTAGGCCAAAATTAGACTTTATTCATCAACATAGTTTCCTTCGAATGTGATACACTGATTCCAACGCTTCTCTAATAACAATTCATTGCCTTCTTCTGTAAAACGATTTTGTCGGCCTCAAAATATGCCTCAGTTTCCGATATCACTTTTTCATTGGTGCCAAATCTCTTTCGTTGGAGCATTCTTTTGAGGTCTGTAAACAGCCAGTAGTCGCTAGGGGGGGGGGGGATCTGGAGAATAAGAAGGGTGTGGAAGCAATTCGATGTGCAATTCACATAGTTTTGCCATCGTTGCGATCAACTTATGACACGGTGCATTGTCTTGGTGAAAAAGCACTTTTTTCTTCTTCATTTATGGCCGTTTTTTGTGATTTCTTCCTTCAAACATACCACCAATAATATTTGCTATTGATGGTTTTTCCTTTCTCATGGTAAGCAATTAACAAAATATCTCAAGGTAATCAATCCCAAAAATATGGCGGCCAAAACATTGCCTGCTGATGTTTGCATCTTTGGTAACTTTGGACGGCTTTTACATGCTGCTGTCCACTCAGCTGACTGTGGATTTGACCCCGGAGTGAAGTGGTGGATCCATGTTTTATCAATTGTCACATATTGATGCAAAAACTCCTTTTTGTTGCATTGAAGCAGTTGAAAACAACATTCTGAATCGTCAACATGTTGCTATATTTTATCTTCTGTGAGCAAACGAGGCACTCACTTTGATCACAGGTTTCTTATTGAAAAAAAAAATGGTGAATACACCTTCGCCTTCTGATATCTTCAACTCTTCTGCTATCATACACACAACTTCAATTTACGATCAACAAAAACGAGTTTCTAGACCTTTTATGTTTTCCGGGACAACTGCCGAATTTGGCCGACCTGATAATTCGGTAAGACTGAATAACACTGGCTGTGCGCATGTGCCACCAAATGGAAGCACAAAAATTAAAAGTCTATCGATAAGAATAAAAATCACCTAAATTTAAACTGGATGCAAATTGTTGATTTTATTTACTAATGCAGTAAAACCATTTGTGTTCTTTTCTAAGCAAATATTCGCAAATATATTCCCATTGATGAGGCCAGTGTTATGCAGTCTTACCGATAATTCAGCATCATTTGTGTCTGTACAACCGCGTTTAAAGTCAGCGTACCACCTTTTAACCATTGTTTCTGACAGAGCAGAGTCCGACTAATTTTCAACAAGCCATTGCCTTGCTTGTAACAGTATTTTCTCCCATCAGAAAGAAATGTTGCTACTGAGAGAGTAGAAAGTGGACATTGGGTTTACTTTCGGCAGCCTCCTAACTCTCACTTCCCTTATTTTGTCCTTTAGTCCTCACATTCCATGAGCGATGTTTCTGACAAAGGGGGAAAAATTGCTGTTTTCTGGGTCGGAATCTATCCATCTACAACTTATCGTTGGCTACTTTTTGACCTTGAAGTAGTATTTTTTTTAAGCTCCTTACATCAAGTGGCTTCATGTCTTGTCTGGAGCGATTTCCATTAAAAAAAAAGTTGCTGTCCATTGTTGTCAAGTGCTGGGTGGAGAGGGTGCCTGCAGGAAGGGCATACGTGTGGGAGCAGGACTCCATGATTTTGCCAGTCCCACCATCTCGTCACATTCGGCTAATTGCAATCCTATGAACTATTAGGTGTGGAATGCAGTTGGGAAAGACCAACCATTTCGCCTGCAACATCAAGGATATGACGTTTTTTCCTTCCTTTCCAAAAAAGTATCAAATTTGTCCTGAACATCCTGTAAGAGTATTATAATGTATGAAAAAAAAATGTAAAAAAGAAAAAATATTTCTGATTTCTCAAAACCAAAAAAAAGGTTTAAAAGGAAAAGAAAAAATTCAATCTAATATCAATTATAGTTCTGGTACTTATACAGGTCAGCCATAATGGTTGTCCATATTGGTTTAATAAAATCCTGAAAGACGACACACAAAATGAAACCTGGGTTTTTGAAACAAAAATGAGAAATAAATGGAATGAAAACTACCAGATGAGTCTAAAAGAAAGAACTCTGAGCTGAGCTGATTCTCCGTTCGAGAATAAGATCAGCCTGGGAGATATAGTGGTGATAAAAATATCCTTAAAAACACTTAAATCTATAGACGAGTCTGGTGTAGCAGCAGTAATACAAACTGCAACAACAACAACAACAACAAAAACAGCAACGGCTACAACGAGCCACCATTGACGATATTTTGAATCTATGCTTGACTTCTAAGCTGGGCTCTGATTGGTGCAAGTATTTAACTTCGTTTCAGGTTTGCCCAATCAGAAGCAATCTCTCATGTGAGCAGAAAGTAGTTCCAGAATTGTTAGAAGGAGCGACCACTACTTCCTTCCTCTTTCTAGCCACGAAACGGCACTGCTGTCTACTCATCCACATTGCTCAGATCGACCACAACAACTTTTCTCTTGGCCTATATACTTCCCAACGTTAGCTATGGCTAACGTCACCGACAAGAAGATGCAAGGATCAAACATAGCAACCAGATGAATGCACGTGGACTGATACTATAACACACACATGCATACTTACAAACACTAGACCATTTGTAAAAAGTTGAATATCATGTGCAGCAGCAAGTCCTAGGAACATATACCAGAAAGAACAGTTGGGAATAAGTCATACACCATCCACTATAACTATGCAATTCCTACAGCTACATATCTAGAAAACAGAGCTGTTAAACCTGACATCGTAATATGGGATCAAAAGGGAGAAAGTAGCAACCCTAGTTGAAGTCTGTGTCCCTAATGATGCTGACTTAAATAGAGCTGAGAGGGAGAAGATAACGAAATACCAAGGTCTTATGTACAACATGAAAAGAAACTGGAATCTTAGGAAGATCTCCATCATTCCAGTAATTATAGGAACAACCAGACTCATGAAAAAGAATTTCAAAACTACCTGGCAATATATACCCGGTGAACCAAGTGCAAGAGAGATACAAACAATTGCGCTTAAAGAGACGGTTAGAATCTTAAAAAGATCTCTCGCTTAGAGTGTCTGAAATAGCGAGCGAATGTCTGGCATCTGCAGCAAAAACAAAAAGATAAGCAAATAAAAAAATTTAAAAAACACATAAACTTGGCCTTTCTTTAAACAACAAATGTACGTACGTTAATATCACAAATACAAAAAAGGGTTTATAAATGGTGATATCTTTTTTTGCACATTGTTGTATTTTTATCTTCTTTATACATATCGAATTTACATCTCATATTGTTTTCGATATTGTCAAACACTTCATGTTTTTTTTCGTAAATAAAAATTAATTATACATTTTTCTTGTTGTTTGTGGAATAAACAAACAGGTTTCTAAATAATTCATACAGGATCTTTTTCCATTGACGTTCGGAGGGAACGTTTTAGGAGTCAGAACAGGTAATTCATTAGCTGATATATCGACTTTGATCTGCTGCTGTCCACTTAGCTGACTGGTGATCAATTGGCTGATATATCAAAGAAGTCTAGTTCGATAATTTAAGGGCTGTGAATTATCCACAGGTCAGAAAAGTAGTAATAATTTGGTGCATTCGATAAGAAAAGAGAATGCATTCCATCGAGTATCTGTTTCTTCTGGAACTCTCTCACCATTCATGGGATCCTTTCTTCCGGAACTCTCTTCTGGAACTCTCTCATCGTTCAGGAGATCCTTTCTTCTGGAACTCTCTCATCATCCAGGAGATACTTTCTTCTGAAATTCTCTTCTTGAACTTTTTCATCATTCAGGAGATCCTTTCTTCTGGAACTCTCTGCTGGAACTTACCTCGCATTCAGGAGATTTTTTTCTGAAGAAGAACTACAATAGGAGTTTATTTTATTTGTTCACTATGATAAATGAAGATAGAAAGTTCACTTGACTCTTGTAACGTCCTGAACGATCACCACAAATAATGTAACGCACCATATTAACACCCGTTGAAATCACCCGGGATGAGCACCTCAATTATGTTACATGTCGTATTAATAGCAGGGCGATACGAAATTAATATTTATATTTGTCTGAATTTTCCCGAATTCTGTGATGATGTTTAACACTGGAACACACGAGATGAGACAATTGGCAAAATAATTATAGACACAAATGAGAATAGAAAGTAAGCCTTGGGTTTACTTTCGACAACCTCGTAATATAACGGTGCCCCCCACTCTTCTCTGACCCCATGGGTATCGTTGTCGGCCACTCACGCACAGGTGTTTGATCTCCTGGTCGCAGCGCCAAGTATAACAGATACCCCACTCTATTCCACGTCATGGAGCCTGTCATAAACATGTACCCCGCTCGTCGTCTGTGTATCTGTGTTCACGCTTCTGGTTCTCTACACAGAGATCTTGCCAGACCGTGAACACTCTTTTGGCCGATGATCATCGTAGTGGCAATAAAAAAAAGGATATGTCGGTCGAATTTCCTCCGGTCGGATAATGACGATTATAGCTTCGTTGAGTCTGTGAAAGCAAGGTTATTCAAGCAGAATAAATCAACGATAATAATGCAACAACTCGGCGATTTCTTTTTGTATGAAATAATTATTAACAAGATAAAACAATTGTTTTTAAACGTTGAATTAAGTCTACCTTTCGATAATGTCTTTTTTTACTAAACTATTTCGTCGTCTCTCTCTCTGCATGTGTGCGTATCCATTTACAACGATTATTTTCACAAGTTGTACTAATTAAGTCATTATTCTATGTTTGGAAAACGGTGGTTCTTACTACGCACGCCTGAGAATCGGCGGCGCACTTCAGCCACGACTGGCCGTGCCGAGTGCCCAGCTCTAACTAACTGTGTAACTGTGATCTGTCTTCTCGTTCTCACCCTTTCTCTTACCCTTTCCTTTTCCAACCTATTTCTCTATCCTTCTTTCTCTCTCGGGAGTGGGGAGGGGCGCGCGATACGGACAATTTGGATTTCTCCTTTAGACTTTATTGTTATCATAAAACACTTATTCTCCTTCTTGCTGTGACATAGACCTCTGCCCTAATTAACGATGACAGCCTAAATGGCTATCTCTGGCCATCATCCTTGCCCACCCAGCTAGTCAGCACCTGGTAAATGTGACTCTTTATGTTGTGATAATTGCAAATGACAACTAACACGCTCTTTTGCCAGACAACTGACGCTATTTTCTCTCCTTTTTGAACCGTCGATTTGTAGTGAATATATGTACTAGTCTTATATATCCACTTCGTTTCTACATAGGGCCCAGCATCATCACTAAGATGCATACTAGCGCGCCCCTAGGGTATTGTTGTGTCATAGTAATTCTTGCTTCCCTTATTTTGTCCTTTAGTCCTCACATTTCATGAGCAATGTTTCTTACAAAGAGGGAAGAATTGCTGTTTTCTGGGTCGGAATCTATCCATTTAACACTTATCGTTGGCTAGTTTTTTACCTAATAGTATTTTTTTTTTGCTCCTTACATCAAGTGGCTTCATGCCTTGTCTTGAGCGATGTCCATAAAAATTATTTTTAAATGAACAAATAGGTTTGATACTATAATGTAACAAACATAATTCAATGCAAAATATTTCTTCCCCGGGAGATCGGACGTCGTCTGCAAAACGTAAATCCCAAAAGTTTTCAAGTTCACTTATCTGTGTACACAATCATGTTTTTTCTTAATTGTCCTTCTGTTTTCATTAAATTATTTTTGTTTTCCTCTGACATAATCTTTTCACATCTGTACGATCCGAACTCTTCAAATCATTCTTCTTTTTCCCCGATCTCTGTCACCGTCTTTGCAATACGTAACCACAAATCAACTGTCCCAAAAATGACTGCGCAAAGCAAAATTATCAGCTGCTATTTTTCCAATTTCTATTTCTCTTCTTCCCCTTCTATTCCTTTTTTTCATGACATTATGCACTCGCCTTCTCCCACTCTTACACCCGTTAAGTCCTTATGAGCGTGAGTGAAGAAGAAGGAAAGCAATACAGCAGCCGCTATCATCAGTCGTGGTTACCTTCTCGACAACCCTTCCTCCACCTCTTTCTCTCTCTCTCTCTCTCTCTCTCTCTCTCTCTCTCTTTGCCCGGTGACATTAAGAATAAACAGAGAGAAAGAAGCAGACAACTTAACCTGCTGTCATTCGTCTTGCCTTTCTCTTCTCTCACTACAGTGACCTTGTTATCACGCGAGTGCGCACGTTTGTTTATCATTTTCAAAGCCGATCTTTTCGTTTTTGCGCTTTTCTCCTGACTCTGTGTCAAGCCCAATATTCATTTTTTTTAATCATTATTCATGCGTTGATTTTCACAACACATCACACTCCATAGATAACTAGACAACAGACCATTGAAGGTTACATAGAAATACTTTTTATCTGGAGCTGAAGAGAGCTGTCAAAAGATGGGTAGGAGCTACCACTGCTGCTGCTGTAGACTGTCGTTGTCATAGTGAATCGCTATTTCGTCCGGCAGGGATTCTGGGGGCAAAAAATGCTGGTGGATCGCAGGCTTGCCAGATGTCAACAGTGAGGAACAAAGCCCAAAGTGTTTATTCAACACCTACCCACAATAAATTAAAAATTAAAAATTGCCTGGGCAGCCCCGTCGGCATTCCCCGGTAGGGGCGCCTCAGGCAGTAAGCAATAAACTTACTCCTCCCCAAAGAGGGTAGGCAAAGCCTGGGAGGGTGGACCTCCTAGAACTGCACAGGACAGACCCATAGACCGGCGTAAATCAAGCCCTGAAGGCCAAGTCAATACCAGTCTATGAGGTGCAGTATCCATCAGAACAGATACTACACTTTGATCTTGGCCAAAAGCACTTTGAATGAAAAAACACACCCGTTTTTATACATGTTCGTCGGTACTGCTGCTACTAGTATATTAGATCTGTTTGGCCGACGGAATAACGATGTGTGCAGAAAGAATGCAATGGCGTTGATTTCTACCACACAAGCCGAGCTGTTGAAAGATCAAACATCCGATTTTGTTAAAACTGCTGAGTCGTAAACATAACGGGGGGAGGGGGGAGTCGATGCTTCTAATCCCACTAGTGTAACTAAAACAAACTAAAGAAAATTATAGGCAAATTAAAAAGCAATACAATGCAGAGGTGCAACGGATGGATACAAACTTCATATGAAAGTTTGAATTAAGGTTGAACACACACCTGACGAAGGGATATTTTCCCGAAATATCATTATACAAAACTTCCATCAGACCACCCTGACACAAGTAGGATTATATATATATATATATATATATATATATATATATATATATTAGGGGAGGTCGATTTTGAAACTGTAAATTATCGCACTCGAAGAAAGTTGCCAAATAATGTCAAAAGTTACCACAAGAAATATTTTTCTTCAAAATTTTGTATTTATTTGAGCATTGCAACTTTAAGATCAAATAAATCGAGATTTTTTCTCACTGCCGAGATTTCACCGGCAGATGTGTCGCCTTAAATTAAACCCGGGTTTTAACAAAAAAAAGTAATACATTACTTAATAATAAATATTTTAAAGTTTATTATTATTTTTCTTAAGAAATTAAATGTACATATTCAAATTAAAAAGGAATAAAACACTATGATATTTAATGTTATATATAAATAATTATTTGTTTACATAGGCGTTTTATTTATTGGATATTTTTTATGGTATTCACCGGTTGAAAATTCAGCGGGCGAATTTGACTTCCCGTGTTGATTGTCTGTTTAATTATCACACATATATATTGAATTGTCGAGCGCTGGCTTATCTAATCCCACTTTCCCGACCTTTTGTCACACCTTACCTTGTGGGAGTTAGATAAATAAAAACTAGTTCAGCCAGGGGGTTTTACCCCACCAAATAAACCGGTATCGTCCGGGCCTTTGGGTCTGGATTTACGCACGTCTATTGGGGCTTGTCCGTCCTGTGCAGTTCTAGGAGGTGCATCTCCCAGGTTTTGCCTTCCCTCTTTGGGGAGGAGTAAGTTTATTGCTTACTGTCTGAGGCGGCCCTACCGGGGAATGCCGACGAAGCTGCCCAGGCAATTTTTAAATGGCCAGAGTGCTCACCTCTCGAGCACTGGCTTTCTCATCCCACTTTCCTGACCTTTTGTCAATCTTACCTTGTTGGGGGTAGATAAATAAAATCTAGTTCAGCCAGGGGTTTTTACCCCACCAAATAAACCGGTATCGTCCGGGCCTTTGGGTCTGGATTTACGCCCGTCTATTGGGGCTTGTCCGTCCTGTGCAATTCTAGGAGGTGCATCCTCCCAGGCTTTGCCTTTCCTCTTTGGGGAGGAGTAAGTTTATTGCTAACTGTCTGAGGCGCCCCTACAGGGGAATGCCGACGGGGCTGCCCAGTCAATTTTTTAATGGCCAGAGTGCTCACCTCTATAGCGCAGGGTTATCTAATCCCACTTTCCTGACCTTGTGTCACATCTTACCTTGTTGGAGGTAGATAAATAAAACTATTTCAGCCAGGAGTTTTTACCCCACCTAAAATATATGTATTGGAGTTGATGGGAGAATGGATAAGGACACATTGATGTATAAGGAAATTGTGGATGAAAATAGACAGAAAATTATGAAAAAAACTAAGGGACCAGAACACCATTTAACTTTTACAAAAGAAACACCATGTGAAAGTAAATATCTGACACATAGAGTTCTTCCGAATAGTGGTGCAACAGGTGCTGTTCATGCAGATCAAGTGGTGGATGTTTTGCATGAATTCCACAGTGAGAACAGTATCAAGGCTATACTTGTTGACAACACTAATACCAACACAAGTTGCGATGGTGGAATGGTTGCAATTTTAGAAAAAAAACTTTTTAAAACTCTTCACACAATTGGTTGCTCTTTGCATCATAATGAACTACCTTTCAGAGCCCTTTTTAAAAACATAGATGGTTGCGCAAAGGGCCCTACAACATTCAGTAGCCCTCTGGGGAAATTATGCTCAAATGATTGATATGATTTACCCCAAATATCATTTTCCAAAATTGATGAAATACATGATCTTAGTTCTGACCAAAGACTCCTTTATGAATACACAGTAGGTATTTCTAGAGGTAAGGTTGACTCTAGATATGCCTCCTGGAAAATTGGTCCTTTAAACCAAGCAAGATGGTTAACTTTGGCCATCAGGCTTATGTGTTTATGGACTCGTGGTGCATACCCACAAAGGCACACAACAAAACTACACTATGTAGTAAATTTTATTGTAAATGTGTATGCCACTTTTTGGTTTGAAATTAAAAGAAATAGTAAATTCCACAATCAGTAAGTGCACATTTTTAATATGACCCAGAGGATTAAGGAGCAGCCTCAGGAAATCCAAGATATCACATTTAGAAATATACAAGGTAATACATTTTGTTTACTGCCTGAAAACTTTCTATATTCCATGGTTAAATCTGAGGAGATTGAAGTAAGAGAAGAAACTTTAAAAAGAATTTTGGCCATTAGGTAAGTAATATTTATTCATATATCTCTGACTCAATTATTTATTCCAATTTATAGAATGATTTTTAAAGATTTTATCTAATTTCACCATAATTATTAAAGCAGTACAGATTGGAATTTTTTAATAATTCAATTAATTAATTTGTTCTTTCAGGAGTGAGGAGTCAACCAGAAAAAGATTAAAAAGAATACTACCTATTAATTTTAATGCCACACATTGGACACAATTAATAGATTTAAAATTATGCGGCATTTTTGAACCACCAATGACGGAAGATTTTACTGAATCTGAACTTCGAGAATCGTTGATGAATGGAACCAAGCTTGACTTGCCAGATTTGCCCTCACATTCTCAGGGTGTGGAACGGGCAGTTAAGTTAATAACAGAAGCTTCACAAACTGTATATGGTTTTGAAGCAAGGCATCAACACATTACAGCCAAAGTTTTGAGTCAGAAATTGAGACCAGCATTTTTGTCTAAGGGGTCTTATATGGAGCAATTTGACTCTATATTAAGCTTCATTAAAATAGTGTTAGGTTTTTCCTTATTTCTTTGCTTGTTATATTTTCACTAATAACAGAAAAAATCATTTTTTTAGGTATTCAAATATTACTGTTTAATTCATAACGTTAAAAGGTAGTTTACAAAAGCAGATACTGAAAATGAGGGGGGGGGGCAAATTTTCAATTTGAAGATTTCTTTAATTCATATCATTTTTATAAAATAAAAGGACATTCCCTGCTTTTAAATGCTAAAATTATTTGGTTTTCACACCAATATTCAAGCAAATCTTGCAAAAACGAGGAATTTTCAGTATATTCTTGTCTACGATCTTTGATATCAAACGCTCAAAAAACCGCTGAAGTTTTTGATCTAATTTTTTGCATGAGTATTTAATAGGTCTATATACAACTTTCGGAACGTGCCTTTTTTTAATATTTAAAAAAAAGTGTAAAATCGACCTACCCTAATATATATATATATATATATATATATATATATATATATATATATATATATATATATATACTGAAAGCTATCTACATAAAAACATAACAGCCTAAAATTAATAACATCACATATGAAATCATTGGCAACATTTTAAAATGCTTAACGTAATGCGATTTTGTTCTGTAATGCTATCCAGCGTTGCTGAATTTAAATCGTCAACGACTTCCTGGAACAATGAGAAAACGTTCTCTGTGCGTTTCTCCGCCGTCTTTTTAAAAATTCTCTTCTTTCTCCAGCATTTTTGTTCATTTGCTTTTGACACCTGAGGATGATTCGATGAAGATTCGAAAAAGTTCGTGAAACCTGTGAAACCTATGGAACATTTATTAGTTTTTTGATTTTAATACAAAAAAAGACCATTAGAAAAATTGAAAAAATAAAAAAAGGTATAATTAAACAGACAAATTCTGTGATTTTAAACAATGTTTGCATATATATATATATATATATATATATATATATATATATATATATATATATATATATATATATATAAAATAAAATATGAGACTAAAAGTATACTTTTAGAGCATTGAATCTATAGTGAAATAGTTTAAGCTCAATATACAAGATAGAGTAATTCTAAAGATAAATGAGGGAAGAGAGATAAAGATGTGTGGATGAGAAATCTATTTCATCTTCGATAAGGTGTATTCGATAAAACATGTTTATTTTTTTTCCTTAAGCCAGGCTTTTCAAAGATTAAAGTCTTATCATTAGAGGAATTACATATATGGATAAGTTTGCAGGGGAATAGCCAAAATTTAAAAAAAAAAAAAAAAAAAGAAACAATATTAAGTAATGGAAAGAGTGTGTGCATAAAAAGGTTATCGAAATATAGAGTCTGTCCAGTTGATGAATGTCCGTTGACAAAGTGTCCGGTGACGAAAGATTTAAAGATGGAAAAAGAGATTTCGTGGAGACTGCGTTAGAAATGTTCAAAATGTAGTAAATCCAATAGAATGCTGTTCAGGTCAATCGTAGATAAAAAGCGCTTATTAGGATGTCATTTTGAAAATTACGGCCATTTTAAAATACTTCTGTGGACCGCGAATGAAAATAGTTTTTAAGGAGTTGAATTTAAAATATTTATATATTTCAAGGCCGAATTACTAGTGAGAGATGTTAGTTACTTCGATCGAACCTAAGGTCTGAGAGAAAATTGTCTGGTCGAAGGCGAGGCCAGTAAAAGTGGGAGAGGAGTACAAGATTAGGGATGTGGGAGGAGAAGGTTTAGCGGAGGAAACTATGGCTAATGTTAGGAATAGGGTAGGGGAAGGGCTTGTTTAGTTACAGTTCATCGCTAGTAAGCAACAATATAATTTAATTACTGCCAGTTTATTTGCTAGGAGTTGGAGTAGAGTTTCAATAAGCTAATACAGTAGCGTTTTTGATCATAAGTAAACAGTTCGGGGAAGGAAGTATCTCCGCATTTAAACGGATTTTTTTAGACAAAATTATATATAATTCAGAAAGTTTAAAAGGGTTCAAATTGGGAATTAGGGCTCAGACGATTGGAAATCTGGAATTTACGTGTTTAAGATGTAATTATCCGGATATTTATAGTATTTCAGAGTTTAATGTTTGAAGAATTTATAGATTTTCCAGTTAGTTAAATATTAGAGGTGTGACTAAATAAGATACTTTAATATATTACTGATATTAGGATTTGAAGCGGCGTCAATATGTTTGCAACAAGTGAGTTCTGGTATAAGGATAATGGAGTGGGATTGGGTTGATCATGTAACCGAAGTGATAACATGGAGTATTGAAATTACAGATAGATTTAAGAGGGGGAGGCAAATGGGCCATTATAGAAGTAATTGGGGAGCGCAATTTAAAAGTGAGAGTTATGGAATCTATAAGAAAAAGATTGTCGGTAGAGCGCTGCGTCCACAGAGTCGATGGATTGTATGTAAAAGGGAGATAAGAGAGTCAATGGATAAGTATGTAAGGGGGGTTAGCTAATAGTTGAAAAATGGTATAGGAATTAGAGTGTTAGAGTAGAGGAGATTAAGGATTAGTGGAAAAGAATAATATTAGTTCTCAATTTATATTAAGTGTTATGGGTTAATAGAGTTATTAGGTGCACAATGGAGGATACGCTATGTTATCGGGATGATTATTTGTGAGGTTGGAAAGGTGAGGAGTAAAAAAGTTAACAAATTATGAAATTTAAGAATTAGTCTAATGTTAGAGGGGTTTGTTGGCTGGGAGAAGGGGTGTCAGAGGGAGTAATGAAATTGATGTATTTAAATTTTCGCTTGTGCCTGCAGTTTGAGATAAGTTCGTTTTTAGAGTTAATAATACTTTTGCTTTTAGCTGCTGTAGCTATCATAAATGTTTTTAATCTACATAGTTGGCAGAAAGCGAATCCTGGAGTGTAGGGTTTAGACTTTTTTAATATTGACCAATGTAGGGAGTAGGGAGTGTTTTTACAGTTAAAGTTTTTTTTATTAAATTGGATAGAGATGTGCCAGTGGCATTGTTGTTATTGTGTTTGAAGGAGTAGATATGGTTTGAGATTCGGGTCTTGATAGGGAAGGCACTAGCTATAATGTAAATGTGTATTTTGTATGGGGTTGTAATAGTATTTGTGTTATTTGTAGTATCGGGAATAGTTTGTGTTTGTATGCTCAAGCTCTGGGCCAAATTTAAGTTGGAATTGTTAGGTGGAGAAGAAAAGAGAGTTTGATGGGTAAGATCAAGGTTATTGTTGTGTGTGATTACACTTAAAGGTTTATTTTCCTGGAAAAAGGAATTATTTTTGTATTTAATTTTATCATTGTAGCCCGAATTGAGTTGTGCGTTATTGTAGAAATTAGGATTTTGTTCGAAAATATATTTATTAGCAGATAGTTTTGAAATTCTATTAGAACCTGAGGGGACTATTGACTTAATGATGGATTTTGGGTTGTTAGATAGCTTATGTACGTAGAAGATGGTTAAGTTTGGTTTGTGATAGGGGCTAAAGGTTTTGGAGTTAAGGTCTAATGTTAGGTCAAGGAAATTAGATATGTTTTTCTCAGGGTCTACACTAATAGTTAATCCAAAGTTTTTAAAGAAGTTGTGTAGATTTTTAATGGTGTTGTTGTATTGCTTCGATCTCTCCCTAGAAACAAAAAATGCATCGTCTCTCCGTGCAAATGCCTGAAGTCGAATTTTAATTCTCTTAATAAGTACAAACCTACAAGGTCAGTAACATTGGCAGAGGCCGAATCCCCATGGTATTAGATTCTAATAGGGATCTTCTGGCCAAAATTATTAGTTTGATCTCTAAGTCTGTGATGTCTGAATTGTTCTTAGCAAAGATTAATGCTTTGTTTAGTAGGATTGGGGAGATGGACTGATAATAATTGTTTATGTCGAAAGTGATGAAATTCAGATTTAAATTAGACTTGTCTCTGAGGTTTAGGAACCAATTAGTTACCTCATCGGAGGATTGCCACAGGGTGTATGAATTTTTTTCTTTTAAGTAAGGGATGATTCTATCTAAGATTTTTTTTTACTTGTGATGCCTAGGTCAGATTTAGATGGGCAGATTAGTCTAATGGATGGGTTTTCCTGAAAATTTCTTTTATGGTCCTTTAAGGTGCATCTTGGTGTGGCTGGGGTAAAGATTTCTGTGTAATTAAGGATATTTAAAGATGTTAGTAGGGAGTTAGCTTCATTGTTTATGCTATTAATAATGTTACTAGAGGTAGTTTTATAAGATTTGTTGAGTCCTTTGTTGATTAAACCTTTGTAGTCGGTGTATTTCATATATATATATACTACACCTATATATATATATATATATATATATAGCATAATATAAAATGAAATAATAAAATAAGGTGCCAATCAAATTTTATTAGAATTCAAAGTTCAGGCAAAGTATCTCAACGTCCTTAACTCATGAGTTTTCAAAGATAATTCTTCTCCTCAGAGGACCATTACCGCAGTGACGCTACTGCAAGTGATAAAATTACACTTTGAAAATATATAAAAATATATACAAAAATACATAAAAGTATATAACATCAAATATATCAACCTAAAAACATACTTTTTTGTTAAATCTATACAATCCATCCAAGTCATACAATTTAAAAACATATTGAGGAAAGATATCCAGGAGGTTGACTGAAGATTGATCCAGGTAATGAGTGACAGTTCAAACATGAAAAATTGAAAAAATTGAAAAAGTTATCCAGTCGTGAGATGCGTCCGCAATCGATGCAGTGAAAAATGCATCCAATGTTTATGTTAATTATTACAACGATAAATAAACCAAATCATATAAAAAGTTCAGTAAACTCACTATGTGTAGAAATGATACTGTTCAAAATTTAGGGTTCCAATGATTTGACCGGAGCAGTACAAATCAAAATTTGCTGGTTAAATGGAAAATCCATTAAATACGATCTGAATAAAATTAAAATTGAATTGAGCCGACAAACACGGTCATTTCTTCCCCCGGGTTCAACAAAGATAATTCCAATGAGTAAAGTTTGAAAGTATCCACTCTCCCGCGAGCCAAATAAACAAAACCTTTTCTCGCCGCTCAGAAAGAAAGACTGCATTAGAAATATTCAAAATGTAGTAAATCCAATAGAATGATGTTCAGGTCAATCGTAGATAAAAAGCGCTTATTAAGATTAAATTTTGAGAATTAGGACCATTTTAAAATACTTATGTGGACCGCGAATGAAAAAAGTTTTTAAGGAGTTGAGTTTAAAATGTTGTATATTTCCATTACTTTATATTGTTTCTTAAATTTTTTCAACTTTTGAATTTTGACTATTCCTCTTCTAACTTATCCATCTATGTAATTCCTCTGATGATAAGATTTTAATCTTTGAAAAGCCTGGCTTAAGGAAAGAAAAATAAACATGTTTTTATCGAATACACCTTGCATTAGACAATCGAAGATGAAATAGATTTGTCATTCCGCACATCTTTATCTCTCCTCCATATATATATATATATATATATATATATATATATATATATATATATATATATGATAATTTTATTTACACAGACATGTACAAAATCTGCGACACTGGCATGTCGATGTTATCGATCAACAGTTACTATAAACTGAGATCTCATCAGGCAGAGTTAGAATCCGATCTTAAATTAACTCCAGACAAATTATAAAGACAATATAAACCCAGAATCGCGACACATTTTATCACCGCCCCACCACTATAACAATCAGCCCAGTTTGCACGCACGCATACTACAGTTCACTTGGAAAAATACATTTATAAACTCGACGGTTTTTTGACACCTGATTCGTGCATGTCTACCACCCCCCTCCTTCCCTCCCGATCTGAATCAACAGACGCCCTCTCTCTCTCTCCTTCTTTTTCTTTTTTCCTCTATGTGTCTCTCCCCTCATCATTATTTGTTCCTCTTTCCACCCTATATTTTTATTTATTTATTTATTTATTTATTTATTTATTTGCCCTGTCTGTTTCAGATTCTAGATCTTAGATTTTTAGATTTTTTAATTTTTAATTTTTAATTTTAATTTTTTAACGGCTTTAATTTTTGAAATGTTAAATTTCTTTCCTTCTTCTTCTCTTTCTCTATCCCTCCACTTCATTCTCTCCAAATATAAGGTTAAGATCGGATTCTAACTCTGCCTGATGAGATCTCAGTTTATAGTAACTGTTGATCGATAACATCGACATGCCAGTGTCGCAGATTTTGTACATGTCTGTGTAAATAAAATTATCATATATAAAGCTCTATTTTGATATTGAGCACTTTTTATAAACCCGGTTAAAATTCTCTGGATTACCACCCTGTGGATATTTTTCACCTGGATTATTACCATTATTATATATATATATATATACATTGTATTATCCACCATTATATGTCTTAATTTGTTTCAGTTTACACAGCTACATTGTATTTATTTCTACTTTTCCTTTATATACACATTAAACAATGCTTCAAGCAAACTACATTAATCTCATATATGTATATATATATATATATATATATATATATATATATATATATATATATATATATAAGACTCCGGGTAAGTTCGTTGAGTTCTCTTTAATGCCGATTACAGCATAAACATGAAGACAGATCTTATAATCGGCATTAATATAGCTTAAAAATTTTCAGTATCACGTGATAATTTCCTATGGCCATGAGGATAGAGTGAAAGCGTGCAGAGTCAAAGGTGGCTCTGTGAACCGGGTTCGCGCCTTATGACAGTCTGAAATTATCACTTCTCTACACTGATGAGAGTAAAAAGCTTGAAACGACGTTGTCTGTAGGTAAATATAATTTAACAGTTATATATATATATATATATATATATATATATATATCAACTTTAATACTAGCAATATAATTCTAAAATGTTTATAGTTCAAACCTTAGTTCCGTATTAAAGATATGATTCCCGCCAAAACTACCTATTAATAGCAACACCATGGTCTTTACCTGATTCCCCTGAAGATGGATCTGGATGGGCCTAACCGTACTTGAGTCACCAATGGTTATAGCAGATTCATCGGCCAATTCCCCACCGAAACAAAGACCCTGATTCAGCTAATGGAAAGGATGCACACAGGGATATCCATACATAAGTTGTCTGTCATATTCAACGACATTTGTATATATATATATCACCAATAAAAATAATTACATAAAAATACATTAAATATTTAGGGGATAAAAATCGTACATATTTCTAGACAGGGCGTCTTGGTCCAATGGTAAAAACAAACGTTCGATCTCTGTCTAAGTTAGCCATGCTGATGACGGCTGTGAGCTAGGAACACATGTCCATGGATTACTTTTATGTACATATAAAATTAATAAAAAATATATATTAACGAAAAATGTGTCCTATAAAGTTAAGGGCGACTAATAATACAATTTTCTGCATCTTAATCACTTAGAAAGTGAGACAATCGAAATAATAGTAAGCAAAACAATTAGCAATAAAAATAATTACATAAAATACATATTATATATATATATATATATATATATATATATATATATATATATGGGAAATGAAAAAGGAAAAAACCAAGAGATATTTTCCGTTACCATCTTGACAAACAACATATCCTTTTTACACGAACTCTTTTCACCCCATTTTTAATATTTTTCAAATATTTGAACTTTGGCTTATCTATCTGTATTTCTCCTCTGATGATAAGATTTCGATCTTTGAAAAGCCTTGGCTTAAGGAAAGAATAATAAACACTGGTTTATTACAGAATACACCTTGCATTGAACAATCGAAATTTGAAATAAATTTGGACATTCGAACATGTTTATCACTCTTATTTCTTCTATCTTTATATATATATATATATATATATATATATATATATATATATATATATATACATATATATATAATCAGTACCATTGGAGAGCCATGAATATTATAACTGTCCTGTTTTTAAATCTCCGAAACAGTTACATGATAAACAGCTGATGATCCCCGTGTTAATATTAGACGCTTAAGGTCTCCTGTTTTTGTTTCACTCTTAGATAATTAACCCCCCCCCCCCTTTTTTTTTTACTTATATTTTTTCATTTATTAATTTTCCAACGAATGTTAAGTCTGCAATATCTTGGATTTAGTTAGTTTGTCTGGGGATTTAAACTGCATTTTACATTTTTTTTTTTTTTTTTTTTTTAATGACTCAAAGCTTCTTTAGACTATATATATATATATATAAATATATATATATATATATATACATATATATATATATATATATATATATATATATATATATATATATATATATATATATATATATATATTATCTACAGACACGTGTTTTGTTTTTTGAAGACTTATCAGTGTAGCTTTATATACACATTAAATAATGCTTCAAGCAAACTATATCAATCTCTTAAAAAAGATTTATTCAAACTAAAATGAAAAAAATATTAAATTCATTAATGAATTAATGACTTACAATACGATTACAATCTAATTACAATATTTGTTTTTTGATAGTATGGCCACGTTAGAAGAATCGATGAAAGTTCTTAGGTTAGTAAATGTAGAACAGTTGAGGTAGAATGTTCAGTTCACAGGGTGAAGGCCAAGGAAAACATGGGAGGAAGTGATAAAAATGTACTTGAGGTAAAGAGAGATGAATAAAAACCTGGGCAGACGTTATTTTGGAAATCAATTTCTTAAAGCCGTCCTACACATGCCAGCATGTAAAACGGATGCTAAACTGAATAATATGATGATGATGTCTAACATAGCAAGTGAAATAAGAACATAAGTCAGTCATGGGACTGCATACCTTTGCCTGACAATGTAAGTTGAAATTCCGTCGAAATGTAAAACTTGACCGAACTTTTCATGGTCAAGCTCAGAGATCAAAGTCCAGGTAATATAAGATGCAATACATCATTGGCTACAGTATGGACCAAATAGTGAGTCTCTCTGATGAACAGAACCAAAGTTATCGACAAAAGTGTGACTTTTACCTTTTCTGTGACCATGAACTTTTATCTAGATATCCCCAAATTTAATCAGTTTTAAGTTTGACCAAGTTTGGTGACGATTGGTTAAGCGATGATGTGGACATAACTTCCTTTACGTAAACATAGTGACAGATTCAACCAGATACATAACTTCCTTTACGTAAACATAGTGACAGATTCAACCAAATACATAACCTCCTTTACATAAACACAGTGACAGATTCAACCAAATACATAACCTCCTTTACATAAACATAGTGACAGATTCAACCAAATACATAACCTCCTTGGTAGAGGTTATTAAGATGTAAGAAATATTAACAGGAAAATAATAATGGCTGTTTAATAAGATTCACGTTAATATTTCTACTTATTATATTCATTCCCAGTATTAAAATCCACGTCTTTCTGAAAATTATCTCTCAGAATAAACCTCTAAGTAACTACCACTTCATGGGCATATCATATTACCATGTCACTGGTATTTGTATAAACATCTGGTTCTTCAAGGTTACTGGCTGGATTATTATCTTAAATAAAAATTGTGCCCATAAACGAAAAACGAATAACATGTTGAGATTGAGCAGGATGAATGATATTTGTTACGAAAGTAGTTCAAGGTTAACAGTTTTAGTTGAAATAAACAAAAATGTCGAGTTAGGGTTAGGGTTAGGGTTACAGAAGATTTGTTTATTATTTTTATTTTGAGAACTATTGAAAGGAGATTCAGTATTTATTTTTACAGTACTAGTATTTGGCATAAGGTTACAAGTATTGGAGATCGACCTAGTAGAAAAAACTTTCACTCCAAATCTAAAATGGAAGACTTATATCTAATCTGTTGCTAAGGTTGCTGGAAAAACCTGATGCAATCCTCTACCTTAATCCTTAAAGATCAAATACTAGCCGATGGATCCGGTGTGGTTTGAGTATTAAAAAAAAAAAAATGATTGACCCTCACTTTTCATTACTGGTTTGTTTCTGATTAAACACATCATTTTGACATCAAATTAACATGCAGTGAAGAAAGATTAGTCTGCAGCCTATTAACTGTTTCAGTTTCTGCTATTGTAACCTAATAATTACTATCATCTTTATCTCCTGTTAGTCATGCTTCACTAGTTTGCCTGATTTCACATGTGATCAGAACTGAGAAAAAGGCAACTTTAGTCGTCCCCCCTCCTCATAACATCTGTACATATTTTTTTGGTAAATAAAATTCATTAAACGTTGAAGATTTTCTAAGTAGTTAAGCTTGTAGTAAATGCGGTATTATGGTGAAAGTCAGAGTTCAAAATCGACTCCGTAATGTAGTGGGATGGAGGGGGGGGGGTGATCTGTTCTCTTCCTTAATCCCCCTTTTTTTAACAGCAGAGACGTTGCTAGTCTCTTTCTGCTCTATCGGAATTTCCATGGAGGATGCACGACTGAGCTCCAATCTCTGGTTCCTCCTTTTAAGACATTCACAGCAAGAGCTCACTTTACTAGCACAACGAAAAATAACTTCCCTTTCTTCCCCCACATGCCTAGCATCAGGCGGAACTTCCACAAACAGAGTTTCTTCGTAAAGGCTTCCCATCTGTGGAACACTCTACCCCGAGACTGCTTCCCTGTAGATTACAGCATCGTCATCTTCATATCTAGAACCGTCCCCACGAGTATTTGAGCTTGGTCTATCCCATCCATCTTTCCCAATCCTCTCATAAAGTTCTTCATCTCTCAATTCCATCTCATTAACTTTTATCCTCGAATGGTCTTTGGCCTTGATAAGTGGTGATCCGTTTTAGTTAAAAAAAAAAGTCTATCTACTTGTAAAATACCGAACACATTCTCTGTCTGTCTGTCAGTCTGTCGGAATTTTTGAAATACATTGTGGGTGGGGGGGGGGACTGTCTAATTTCCATATCTTAGGGAACATCTTGATTACTTATTTTAGCGTAAATAATAATAAATAAATAAATAGAACAAATTTGACTAGGAATCGAAACCTCCAACTTGACATCTTCAGTCTTTCTTCCTACCATATGAGCTAACTGGGAAAGATTATGCAAAGTCATTCAAATTAACTTACTTATCCAAAAACGATTTATATGTAACTACATAGCTAGTATACAGCATATTCACGCTGACATACCGTTTCCCCGTTAGATCACCAAAGTTAAGCAACGTTGAGCCTGGCCAGTACAAAATGGGTGACCATTTGGGAATATCAGTTGTTGTATATCGTCTCTCCTAACTGGGATATACATGCTGACTGGGGACCGCATGAGAATTTTTACTCTCATAAACTTCCGTTTTCAGCGGAAGGTGGAATGCTCGACGCTGGGCGAATACCACAAAAAGTGGGATTACAGCTTATTCGACATAATTAGTATAAATAGTCCCGGAAATAATTTGAGTTTTTTTCTTCTTTTTAATCTTTTACATCACGAGTTTTTCAAAGTTCGCCAACTGAAAAAAGCTGAGGCGAAGGAAATTGAAAACACACACAAAAGAGAATTTGAATGTCTTTTGTCTCACTGTACTTCACTAGTTCACCCTACAGGTAAACCCTGACTAAATATTCAAAATAATAAGTATTTGAAGCCCAAATAAGGTCGCCTCGACTATATACTGGCACATGTGAGGAATGGTGCACCTTCTCTTAGTGATGTTACCTAAAGTAACAGAACGTAGCTGGATACTAAAACTTTTTGGTGATATATATAATCTGCTATAATATGACCTTGACATCATGTCAAAAGTTCCCTTAAATTCTACTCGATCTTTCGGGGTATTTGGCCTTTTGGCTAAGATCAAAGTGTAGTATCTGTTCCGATGGATACTGCACCCCATACACTGGTATTGTCTTGGCCTTCGGGGCTTGATTTACGCCGGTCTATGGGTCTGTCCTGTGCAGTTCTAGGAGGTCCACCCTCCCAGGCTTCGCCTCCCTTCTTTGGGGAGGAGTAAGTTAATTGCTTACTGTCTGAGGCGCCCCTACCGGGGAATGCCGACGGGGCTGCCCAGGCAATTTTTAATGGCCAGAGTGCTCACCTTCTCGAGCGCTGGCTTTTCAAATCCCACTTTCCGACCTTGTGTCACATATTCCTATTGTGGGTAGGGGTTAAATAACGCCTTTTGGCTAAGATCAAAGTGTAGTATCTGTTCCGATGGATACTGCACCCCATACACTGGTATTGTCTTGGCCTTCGGGGCTTGATTTACGCCGGTCTGTGGGTCCACCCTCCCAGGCTTCGCCTCCCCTCTGCCTAAGGCGCCCCTACCGGGGAATGCCGACGGGGCTGCCCAGGCAATTTTTAAACCCCACTTTCCCGACCCGACCTTGGGTCACATCTTACTTGTGGGAGTAAGATAAAAACTGGCCTTGTGCCTAACTCCTGGAGAGGAGTAAATCAATACTCGATCTTTCTTTTTAACACATTTTTATGTGATGGCCCATTTAAAGGGAAGTTGTCCTGGTTAGGGGAGACGGCATACAGACGACATACAGCAGATAGTATTCCCAAATGGTCACCCATTTTTTACTGGCCAGGCTCAGCGTTGCTTAACTGTGCTGATCTAATGGGAACCGGTGTGTCAACATGAGTATGCTATATACTAGCTATGTAGCTACGTATAAATATTATGATAGGGTTCTTTTGGGGGGTTTCTCAGTACGGGGGTTTGTCAGGTCAACTTGACATGAGGATACTTCACCCTACAAGTAAACTCTGACCAAATATTCAAAATAACATAGTATTCGAAGCTCAAATAAGATCACCTCGACATGGCTACACACTGGCTCATACGAGGAATGGTGCACCTTCTCCTTGTTATGTTACCTGAAGTAACAACACTTAGCTGAATACTCCACCAGACTAGATGAATTCTTGTCCTGAAATCCGGTAAGACCAAGAGACCACAAGAAAGATATACTATAATATAGTAAACTGATCAATTGGGGAGAGGAAAATTAATGTTTTTAACTTCTTTACTAACTTGACTTGACTGTACCGAGAGACCGAAGACACTCGAGGTAGGTAATTCAAATTCTCCAATATGGAATCTTGTGTGGATTGCATGTTTAAGTTTGAAAAAAAATTCTTCTAAGTGGCAGACTGTTTCCTGAAATCGATATTGTCTACCTATCCTGTATAGATTCGTCTTGCTAACCATCTGTTTGCATGCAACAGATGCAAAAAATACTCTTGCAGCTTAAAACTTATATATATATATATATATATATATATATATATATATATATATATATATATATATATATATATATATATATATATATATATATATATATTAATTCATGTATCCACATAGAATGTTATAAGGCGATATAATATTTTATGTATCGATTTTCAGTATTTACTTAAACAGTGCTCAATACATGAGTAGAGCTAGGTTGTAAGTTATGAAAATATAATTATGGCAATTAAAGATGAAATGTGGAAGACTCTGTGTGAGTCTTCCACATTTCATCCCCATAGGGAATCGTCAGATTAAAATGTATAGAAATCGTGTTACTGAGTGTCTTTTATATATAACAAAGAATCTGATTGGTTAGCTAGCTAGACTAAACACCACGTTTATATATAAAACCACCCAGTAACATGAATTCCATGCATTTTAGCCTGACGATTCCCTATGGGATGAAACGTGGAAGCCTATGTGTAGCTTGTCATAAATATATTTTCAAACTTACTATATATATATATATATATATATATATATATATATATATATATATATATTTGCCTATATTTTAAAAAACTTTTTCAACCTTTTTCTTTTTACATTGTATATTTTTTATTTTATGTTATCTTTATTTTGATATCTTTTCAAATTATTACTTTTGGTAATTTCCCTTTACAACTTATCTCCTCTGACGATAAGATATCATTCTTTGAAAAGCCATGGCTTAAGAAATAAATAATAAGATTTCTTTTATTTGAAACCTTTTGTTTTGACAACTGATGACTTAATAGATATTGTATTTTATACAATCTTTTACTTGTTTGTATATATATATATATATATATATATATATATATATATATATATATATATATATATATATATGGAAATTTGAAAGAAGGAAAACGAAAGCAATATTATTTATGTATTCATCAACGTTTCGTCTTTATTTCGAGACTTCCTCAGGATGATTGTTTGAAGAAAATAACACACAAGTACAAATTGTTTGAAATAAAAGTGGTAACCTGGGTGGGCCTGAAAGGCCGCTTATGAAAAAATAAATTATGAGATACAAATAGATGGTGGTGGTGGGAAACTGAGTTAACAGTAGAGAGTGTAGGGGGAAGTGGTGGCGGTTGGAGTTATAAGATCATTAGGGAGGGGGAGTGAGCTAGTATTATGTAAGCCAAGAGACGGCGTTTATGATAAGATCAGCTATGGGCTCATCGATATGGTGGGAGACCGTACAATATTGTGGAAAGTGTGGGAGCAAACATTAGTAGTGGTCAGAGTTAATTTAAACCAACGAAGGAGGAGAGGGGGACATGAGACATGTTTATTGAACCTGAAGAAGTCTCGAAATAAAGACGAAACGTTGATGAATACATGAATAATATTTTTGGTTTTCCTTTTGTCATTTTCCATTACGATAGAATATTATTTCCATTCTTTATCATATATATATATATATATATATATATATATATATATATATATATATATATATATATATATATATATATATATGATAATGAGATTTAAATTTTACTATAGCTTAGAAGCGCCGTTGAAACATTAACTTTGAGATTTTAAAAACAGTTAACATAACGCGATATTTTGTTAAATAAATGAAATATTTATTAAATAATTTTTTTTTTTTAATCCAAATTTTCAGTTTTAAAAACCTTATTCATGGTACAATATTTTCCTTTTTTTTCTTTTCTTCTTTTTTTTCATAGTCGAAGTCTTACCGTTTGGCCGAACATCGATCTTCTGGTGTTATGAAGATACTGTTTTTTTTTGTGTCCGATCTGCAGTGTAGCGCCCTGGAACGCATGTGTACAATAATGAGATTTAAATTTTACTACAGCTTAGAAGCGCCGAAACTAACAACATCACATGTATGAGAGAGAGAGAGAGAGAGAGAGAGAGAGAGAGAGAGAGAGAGAGAGAGAGAGAGAGAGAGAGAGGGTGCAGAGAAGAAGAAAGGGTGGGGGGCCAACCAAATTACAGATACGTTTCTGCACCTTATCAAGAACCCGCAAATGGGACAGAGATTCACCAGCCCAAATATGATAATAGTACAGAATTGGTTTATGGAATTCCATTATCATTGCTTGGCTAAATATTTATCCCCTCTGATGATACGGATCAATACATAAACAGACAAAGATTCTATTTTAATATTGTTTACTTCTTTATTATTTGTTTATTTGTTTATGGTCCATTTCATTGAATATTGTTTATGGAATTTCATTATTAGTGCCTCGTCAAATATTGATCACCTCTGGTTGATATGGATCAATACATAGACAGACTTAAATTATATTTTAATAGTGTTCCGTGAATAAACCCTCATCAACAAAGTATTAAATTAGCAGTCTCTAAAGATATTGCTGCATTGTCCCATATGTTTCTATGGAAAGACTGGGTGAAATCCCCACTTACACCGGTCCTTATTGAGTACTTGCACGAATGGATAAATTTTCCACTCTGGACATTGTGGGTAAAAACGAGACTGTATTGTCAACATGCACTAGGCTGCATGTTTTGACAGGTGCATGGGAATGGCAGACGTTGCTGATGATAGATGTTCAGTACAAAAGAAAAAGGAGGGGCGCAACAGAAATTGAAAATATCTCTGATTGTGAGTTGGACCACACAGAAATGATCGTTTGTTTGAAATAAAATAAATGCCTCACTAAACAGGGAATAATGCTGAGACCGGTCTACTTGAGAAAAGCAATGTTCCTAGATGGGCTCCAGATAAACCTTCTTGGATTGACACTGTCTGTCCGTTATCTCCAGTGAATATCTACAGTAGTCAGCTTCTGGGTGGTCGAATGGTGGCCATTCAGAGAGTCAAGAAGGTAGAATTTCCGGTCAGTAATGAAATAAATTCCAGGAGATGAGAAGGGGATCAGTCAGAGCCGGCCCTTTGGGTATGACACAGGCAGTTGGTTTTTCGGGTGGATGCCAGGCAGCTGGGCCGATGTGCCTTTTCAGGCAAGGTGAGCCCTTGGGACTCTTAGCTAAAGGATTGTTTTGATTGAGCTCATGTTTTTTTGGGGGGAGGGGGGATAAAAGATCTCATTTTCAAGTCTGCTATTCAACCTAAGAAAAAGAGTACCATTTGTAATCTCTAAAACAATTGACATCTGTTAATTGTTTATAAACTGGACTCGTGATTCTACTTGGAATGAGAATTCTTTGTTGCAGCACTGAGTGAGTCGAACGGCAACTTTGCACCAGGCACAACGAGCGGGACAATCACTCATACATGTTCATAGTATCTATCGACAGGTTGAAACGAGCCCTTTTGGACACTGATATGAAAGAACTCCATGTTCCTCCTACACCCAATCTTCCTGAGCCTACTGAGATTAAACTTCCAAAGACACTCAAACCTTGTCTTCCGACACACAGCATCACTACACGTTTTGCCAAAAAAATACTGCAACACTATATATATCTGAGCTATGATATTCAGAGCATGAAACTGTCAGTTGAAAATGTAATATTTGCTACTTAGTTTCATGCTACATTTTTTTCTCTTTTTCCCGTTTCTCTTTTTAGCAAAACATAGACATTTTTCTGAATTGAACATTCATTTTCCTCTTATTGCAACTTTCATGTTTGTTTAAATTTATTATTTCAAACTGCTACCATTAATAAAGCATATCTTTTTTTTTATCAGATATAAGCCTAAGCAGAGGGTAATGTAGCAGTTACATTTTTGATGGACTATTTTCTTTCCATGTGAACTGATCTTTCTACGTGAAGTGATTGATCAACATGCACTAGGCTGCATGTTTTGACAGGTGCATGGGAATGGCAGACGTTGCTGATGATAGATGTTCAGTACAAAAGAAAAAGGAGGGGCGCAACAGAAATTGAAAATATCTCTGATTGTGAGTTGAACCACACAGAAATGATCGTTTGTTTGAAATAAAATAAGTGCCTCACTAAACAGGGAATCATGCTGAGAAAAGCAATGTTCCTAGATGGGCTCCAGATAAACCAATGAAAATACTTTGCGCAGGATGTACTTCCGCTAAACAATTTGCAGTCTTTTCCGCTTTTAAAAACAGTTGGATTGAAGAGGTCAACAAAAGTGGGTGTGTTGTAAACACGCCTCAGTTCAACACACCATCGGCATGGAACCCTTTCATAACCTTTGACATCAAATCTTTTCATAACCTCTTTCTTTTGTTGGTTGAGCGAAGACATAAAATAAAGCTGATTGATAAAAATGTTGAATAAGACTTTGTCATTTTATTTACATTTTGACAAAATATCTATTTTCTACGTATGTGTAGAATTAGGGTTAGGGTTAGGGTTAGGATCAACCAGCAAAAGATAGAGGTTATGAAAAGATTTGTATGTTTCGGAATTTTTTAGATGAGGATTGATAATCTATATTATTTTGATCATTCAGACTACTATTCTAAATCTGGGATGTTATTCTTACAACGTTTTGGCCAACGTAACCTCCGACCTTCTTCGGGTGAATCTTATCGATCCTAGCACTTTTATCTGTTTTGCCACGGGTCCTTGTAATAATCAGTTCTAAGTTACAGTCTTCTGGAGGTTGAAGGTTCAATCCTAAGTACGGGCGATACTAAGAATACAATTACGAATTACTTAAGACTTCTACCCGGTCATGGCTGACGGAACGAGAGCAAGCTACTCCTCATGGATTAAATAAAGAGTTCTTTTTGAAATTTCATACAGATTTCCGAGTTTGACATAAAATTCCCGGGTTCGGCAAGACGCATCTGAAGAAGGTGGGAGGTTACGTCGTCCAAGATGTGAACAGTAGTCCGAATAATACAAACATAACTTTTTTTAGTTTCGTAAAAAGAAAAACTAATAATGTTTATACTAAAATATAAAGAGAAGCACAAGGAATCTTTTGTTGGAAATATCTAAAGAATTTAGAGGAATATAGTGCAGTGTCGTGGTGGTGGTGGTGGTGGTGGTGGTGGTGGTGGTGGTGATGATGATGATGATGATGATCATCATCATCATCATCATCATCATCATCACAACCACCAGCATCACAATCACCATCATCCTCACCTTCTTCTGTTTAACATCCATTTTATATGCTGGCATGTGTTGGACGGCTTTAAGAAATTGACTTCCAAACGAACCTATCTCTGACCAGGTCTTTATTTATCAATCTTTCTCTCAAGTCCATGCTTATCACTTTCTCCCACGGTTTCCATTGACCTTTCCCTGTGAACTGAACCTGTTACTTCAACTGTTCAACATCAACTAACCCAAGAACTGTCATCTATTCTTTCAACATGGCCATACCATCAAAGTCTCCTGTCTTGCACACATCTTTCTATACTATCCAGATTTAATCTTTCTCACAGGTCATAAGATCTAAGCGTGTTTTTAAGACTCACATTACACATCCATTGTATGGTACTGTGGCTAAGTGGTTAACGACGTGGATTAAGCACCTGGGGGCTACGGGTTCGAATCTAGAGAGGAGGTTAATAAAATACATGCCTAATAGACTCTTGACATTAGTAATGCTCTGCTGGTTAGTAATGGCAGAAGTTCGCTGAACCCACTCCATCCACTCCTAACTCTTGCAATCACACTAGCATCTGATCTACCCTGTGCTCCAATGGTATCACCAAAGTAAAAAACTTCTGGACAATCTCAATATACTTTCTTCACATCTGAGCTTTCATCTATCTCCATTGTCTTACCACTCATACATACAAACTGTTTATCTTCTCATAAACTACCAGTAATTCCACTGCACTTCATGTGTACCCAATTCTTACGAGTACCACAAAAGATTACGGAAAAAAGGTGAAAAACTTAAAATTTTGATTTGGTAATGTTTTACGGCAGAAATGTTTTTCTGCCTCCCAATCTTGTGAAAAAGTTACCATATCAATTTATTTTTCTTTTTTTTTTCTGTAAGTCGGTATTTTGTTTATTTTTTGTAGTATCTCGAATAAAATGATTTTTTTTCTGTGGTTTTTACATATCTTTAGAATGTATAAATTATACCAAGGCATAATATAAACTGAATTTCACATTTATATATATATATATATATATATTTCTATTTTAAAGTATACATACTTTTACTTGCGAAAAAGTTACCAAATCAATTTCTTTTTCCTTTTTTTTCTGTAACTCGGTATTTTCTGCTGCACTTCAAGTGATAAAATTAAGAGGAGGGTATTATCATATTATTTTCATTTTTCGTCTTTTTCTCTCAAGCTAAATCGTAAACGTTTTATTGATGACTTCCAACTGTTCCTGTCTGTTACCATTTCGCTTGTGCCGCCCGCCAAGATCAGGTCATCATCAACTGATTCCCTCCATGTCTTAAGAGGTCTACCATGTGGCATAAATGTAGGACAAACTTTCGAGCATTTCGGATGACTGACGGTGGGCGACGTGGCCAGACCAGTTGAGACGTCGTTGTGAAATGTACTTTCTCATGGAGTCCGGTAGAGTGAGACTGGCAATTTTACTCCATCCGATGCGCTGCAGCCAGGATCGTGTTATTCTGACGTTTCGTTTAATGAAAAATTAATAAATAATTAAGAATAAAAAGTAAAAACGTAAGTTTTCTTTCGGTGTTCTGCATAGTTTCGGTATGTTCGAGTGTTACCTCATAACAAGCACTGATGATATAATATCAAAGTAGTTTGAGTGCTTCAAAGTATGAGTGACCTTCGAGTGAAGATCACTCGTACTTTGAAGACCTGAAATGGAAGACTTACATCAAATCTATTGCTAATGTCGCTGGGAAAAGGGTTGAATCATTCTACCGCTCTAGAAAATACCTCACTCCTGACGCAATCAGATCTCTCCTATGATAAGTCACTCGTACTTTGAAGACCTTAAATAGAAGACTTACATCAAATTTATTGCTGCAAAAATGTTTGGATCATTCTACCACTCCAGAACGTATCTCACTCCTGACGCGATCCTCTACCTGTATAAAAGTCAAATACATCCTAAGATGGAGCACTGTTGGGAAGGGGCCACTCAGAGCACTCCTTCCTGCCTTGATAGAATATAAAATTGACTTTGAAATCTAGCGAGCAGTGCCCTCTTCTCTTACATACAACCTCTTTCTCACAGAAGAGACGTTGCTAGTCTTTCTCTACTCTATCATTATTTTCACGCTAGGTGCTCGACTGAGCTCCAATCTATGGTTCCCCTCTGTAAAACATTCACATACAAAAACTCGTCTAGCTACAACCACTGTAAGTAATTTTACTTTCTTCCTTTATGTACATAGAACTAAACGAAACTTCCTTGAACAAAGTTTGTTTCCAAGAACTACCCGTCTGTGGAACACAATACCACGGGGCTGCTTCCCAGCTGACTACAACATGGTTGTTTTCAAGTCCAATGCTAACAGATTCTTGTTGAGCCGTCCTCTTAAGTAATCAGATTCTGCACATTTCACCCATCATTTCCAATCTTCTCATGGTGTTGTTCATCGGCAACTCACAATCTCATTAACCTTTTTAACCTTTAAGGAGAGTAGAAAGTGAACTTTTGGTTTACTTTCGCCAGCCTCCTAACTCTCTCTTCCCTTATTTTGTCCTTTAGTTCTCACATTCTATGAGCGATGTTTCTGACAAAGGGGTAAGAATTGCTGTCTTCTGGGTCGAAATCTATCTATCTAACTAGTTTCTGACCTTGAAGTAGTATTCTTTTTTTTTGCTCCTTACATCAAGTGGCTTCATGCCTTGTCCGGAGCGATTTCTATTTAAAAAAAAAACCTTGAGTGGCCTTTGTGCCTTGATACGTTATGATACATTGTACAAACCACAATGTCATAGATGTTTCAACAATGTCATAGATGTTTCAACAATGTCATAGATGTTTCAACAATGTCATAGATGTTTCAACAATGTCAGCAACAAAATGATATGAATTTAGACAATCCTGTTTTACTGAGGATATCCTAATGGTCATCTCTGAACGTATATTCTATACACTGTATAAGACAGGTGAAACGAGGGGTGTAGCACTTGACATATAGAAAGTCTTCGACAAGGTCTGGCATGAAAGTCTTCTCAGTAAAATTTATTTGTGTTGTATTACCAGACAAATATTTAATATAATCAGATCCTTCTTGGCTAAAAAAAAAGATCCACGTTGTTCTCGACGGCCGTAAATCTATAGAACATCACATTAATTCAGGTGTGCCCCAGGTATCAATACTTGGACCGTTATTATTTCTGATCTTCATGAATTATCTCCCTGATGCAATCACGTCCGAGATGGGTGTATTTGCTGATGACAAACTGCTCTATGCTCGACATGCAGGCAAATCGAACACATACATATCCAAGGTAATGGTTGAATCCTTAGAAAAATCTGTAGTAAAATGGGGCCAAAAGTGAATAGTTACATTCAATGCTATCACGACAAAGCTCCATTCCTTTAACAATTATAAGAAACCTTTCCAACCACCGATTGCCATGGCTGATAGCACCCTTCCTGAGAGTCCAACGTTCAAACTCCTCAACCTAAGATTCACAGGCAACATGAATTTCAAGAAATACAGAGAAGATACTGCCAAGTCTGTTGCATTTTTGTGCTTGTTTTACAAGTATTTTCATGAAATGTTCTCCGAAGAACTTACTGCACTTCTATTTCCTCAGCATAAATACCCCCAACCCACCTGAATAGCAGCAAAATCCCACCTCTTTACTGTAGAGGTCCCCAGATGCCGGAAAACTTTCTACGTTAATAGCTTCTTTCCTCGGACAGCTTGCCTCTGGAATTCTCTCTTTTTGCTCCCTGTTTCCCCAACTGTAACATGTAGAATTTTAAACGTAATGAAAACAATCATTATGCTGCACAACTCCCCCTTAGGATACCCCCTTTAAATCTGACCCCTAATCACAGTATCTTTTTACATCTCAGTTGTAATATGCCCCCTTGTTTGAGGGGAATAAAGTATTAAAAATTGTTTTTTTTAATCTACCCTATAAAATTATGTAAGTCGGATTATAGATGTTAAACCTGAATAGAATTGCATATTCTTACTAGCCAATCTGTTTTTTTTCATGGACGTGAACCAACGGTCCAACGACTACTGAAGTCAAGGAGAAGCTTCCTGAGCCATGTCGAACCCCTAACAGCATCTCAAGAAATGACCAGACTACAGCTGTGGACCAGACGTCTAGGAGATAGCCCCGCCCCCTCATAACAACATGGGAATCCCTGCTTCTGAGGAACTTCCTCCCGGTTCAGAGGTATCCTGGCTCCAGTGGAAAACACTAAACCGCCTGAGAACGGGAATGGGGCAATCAAAAGTTGCTATGAGTAAATGGGGCTACAAAACTGACTCAACCACCTGTGAATGTGGAGAGGATGCAACTACTACCTTGTCTGCTCCCTACTGCCCAACCGATGTAGCTTGAAAGATTTTTCAGAGTACAACACTATTGCAAAGGACTGCATAAAAATGTGTGAAACTGTCATATGACCACATGCCACTTCAAAGACCCGCAAAGAAGAAGACTAACCAGGCATTTACGTACAATTACCGTCTGTGTTATTCAGATAAAATAAAAGAATCGTTTTTCTCGAATTACATATTTTTTCCTGTTGCTCCTTTTCATAAGACACACTTCTCAATTTAAACCCTAACCCTAACCCAACGGTCTTCACCAATACACCGAAGATCAAGATTGTTGCAATTGTTACAGAGATGAAAATTTTGAATGCCTTCAGAATGCGTAAGGAGCATTCTGGATTGGAACAAAAGTATAAAATAGCCTCAGTCTAGAAAAATTTCTCCTTCACTGACTGAGGAAAGAAAAGGTAAAATGTAGTATCAGAACAGATACTACACTTTGCTCTAACCTAAAGGCAAATCAAAAGTGCAGTGAGATCATAAATTAGTTTTTCTTAATCCTGCCGACCTATTTAGTTTTTTCTAAGCTCATCACCCTGGCAACGCTGGGTCAATATAGCTGGTATAACATATAAAGTTTTCCTAAATAGCATTTAAGTTGACATATCAAACTTTGATTCTGACTAACGAGAGTTTGAATTACCTACTAGACACACTCCTCGAGTGTCTTCAATCTCTCTGTACAAGGGTTTGTCAGGACAACCTGGCATACGGATACTTCACCCTACAAGTAAACCCTGACCAAATATTCAAAATAACATAGTATTCAGAGCCCAAATAAGATCCCTCGACACAGTTATACACTGGCTCATACAGAGAATGGTGCACCTTCTCCAAGTAATGTTACCTCAAGTAACAGTACTTAGCTGGATACTCCACCAGACTAGATGAATTCTTGTCCTGGAAACGGTAAGACCAACAGACTGCAAAAAAGATATACTATAACATAGTTAACTGGTCAATTGGGGAGAAGAAAATTAATGTTCTTAACTTCTTTACAAACTCAACGTTTGGCAGGTAAAAGAGAATTTTAATGGAATATTTGAATATCTATGTATCTGATATAGAGATCAAGTGTTAGCCCAGGAAGGGGCCCCTTGATTTCTGAGAACTTCGACTGAAGTAAAATGAAACTAACGATATTTCAGTTGTTATTTTTTCATGTACTAATGAGTCACTACTAATCAAGGCCAAAAGGCCACTCGAGGAGAGGGGTTTAATGAGTTTGACAGGTGGACGGCAGGACAACACCGTGGGGATTGCAGACGGTGATTAAAACTGGGCAGAATTGGATTATTCAAGAAGACGGCTCAACAAGAATTTGTTTACATTGGAATTGAAAACAACCATGTTGTAGTCAGCTGGGAAGCAGCCCTGTGGTATTGTGTTCCACAGATGGGAAGTTCTTGGAAACAAACTTTGTTCAAGGAAGTTTCGTTTAGTTCTGTGTACATAAAAGAAGAAAGTAAAATTACTTACAGTGGTTGTAGCTAGACGAGTTTTTGTATGTGAATGTTTTACAGAGGGGAACCATAGATTGGAGCTCAGTCGATCACCTCGTATGAAAATAACGATAGAGTAAATAAAGACTAGCAACGTCTGTGAGAAAAAAAAAGCTGTTGGTAAGAGAAGAGAGCATCACCCACTAGATTTCAAAGTCAATTTTGTACTCTGTTAAGGCAGGAAATAGTGCTCTGAGCGGCACCTCCCAAGATGTGGCAACAGTACTCCATCTTAGGACGTATGTTACTCTCTTGTACAGATAAAAAAAAATTGTGTCAGTTGTGAAGTACTTTCGATAACGGTAAGTTTTTGTTGTGAATGTTTTACAAGGGGGTAGCATAGATTGGAGCTGTCGAGCACCTAGCATTAAAATAACACTAGAGTAGAGAAAGGCTAGCAACGTTCAATTGTTCAATTCAATTTAATTAAATGAATTTGGCAAAAAATAAAACAAGCATTTTTCAGTTGCCACGTAGGGAAAGGGTGGTAGAAATTTACACAGAAGAGGATACAGTAGCCCAGCACCTGTCCAAATTCACCTAGAATTGCTGCATTGTTAGCACATTTATTAACTCTCTTGGGAGACTATTCCAAGGTCCAGGAATCCTGATTGAGAAGGCAGCCCTCCTCCGATTCACTCGAAATCAGTGGTGAAATAGTTTCTTGTGGTGTCCACGTAAACCTCTTTCTGGTGCAAGAGTGAATAATAGGTCCTGAGGTATATCGTAATGACCATTGAAGAGATTGTAGGCCAAAATGAGATCACCGCATAATCGTCAGCGTTCAAGTGAGAAAAGGTTAACTTTCTTGAGTCGGCTGTCATACGGCACATCTGATGGACCTTGCACCATTCGAGTAGACAGTCTTTGAGCTCTCTCCAGATGTTGGATATCACATATTAGATATGGAGCAAAGGCCTGGACATCATACTCTAACAGTGGTCTAACAAGGGAAACGTAAAGTGGGAGAAATATTTTTATAGAATAAAAAGGAAGGTTTGCACTTTGAAAACGTTGATGTATTTGTACGTAAGGATTTTTTTTAAAGGCAAACCACAACGTGAAGAATTTTTTTTTATATATTAAAATATATTAAAATAATGTTTATTTTAATATATAAAAAAAAATTCTTAATGTTCTTTGGCTTAAAAAAAAATCCATACAGATATTTTTATAGAGTAGAGAAAGACTAGCAACGTCTCTTCTGTGAGAGAGAGGCTGAAGGGAAGCAAAGAGGATATCTGCTACTAGATTTCGAAGTCGATTTTGTACTCTGTCAAGATAGGAAAAAAGTACTCTAAACAGCGCCTCGTCAGATGTGGCAACAGTACTCCATCTTAGGACGTCCATGTTATTGGCACTATTATAACGTACTTTGCTGTAGCAAAGTACGTTATAATATATAATCAAAAAAATTATGCATTCCTGCTCGGACAACTTATATAATATGGTAACATTTTTTAATAATCAGTGAAAATTCAAAATTAGTAAGGGGAATAAATCATATTTTTATTGAAAAATATTTTTTAAAAAGAGTTGTCTCCCTTACAACTAAAATGTTTATTTCTTTTTTTGTATAGGTTTAAAAACGTGCAAACAAATATAAATGTAAAACTACAACGATTTCAATGCATCCCGGGGAATGCCGGGTAGATACAATTAGTTTTCTTTGTTTCTTTTATAAAATATATATGACAAAACCTAATTCATTTACACTTAAGGAATACACAGACTTTACAAAACCTAAGATTAAAAAAGAAGGTCACATGCAAAGGTTTTATTTTATTATTTGAACCCGAGTCGGAGTTAAATGTCTGAATACTTGTTGTTTTTATATCATGTTGTAGCGATCTAGACAAGAGGCACCACACGTCAATCAAATCAAACTGCAGATATCTGCCGGTGAGAAGATCTTGGTTTTGTTGGGTTATTTGTTCAGTTTTGTAATGTACATCAATCAACCATAAAATAGAATTTCATCATTCATGCATCTATTAAAGTAAATCTGAATTAAGATTTTTTTTAATGGAAATCGCTCCAGACAAGGTGTGAAGCTACTTGATATAAGGAGCTAACTAGAACGAAAGATGGTTATTTCAAAGACAGAAGATGCCTATTTGCCTTGTCTTGAAAAGACCAAGATTATAGGTAGGAGGAAAACAGACCGCAGGAAGAGAGTTCCACAAGCCTGCAGTTCTTGGAAAGAAGCTACTGGAATAGAAAGCTGTATTACAATGAGGTATCAAAACAACAAATTGATGTAGACCACTAGACCAATGAGTCAAACGAGCTGTAACAAAGGAAGCAGGGAATAGATCACACAATTCTGAAGAACACATGCCATAATAGTATTTATAGAAAAGACTGAGACTAGCAACATCACATCTGTGAGAAATAGAGGATGCAGAAAGGAAGAAATGATGGGGTCAATCAAATTACAGATACGTTTCTGCACCTTATCAATAACCCTCAAATGAGACAGAGATTCACCCGCCAAAATATGACAACAGTACACCCTACATGGTCTGATAGTAGATTTGTAGAGATAGAGAATAGCCTCAGGTGTGAGAAAGTGTTTGGAGCGATAGAGAGAACCGACTTTACGAGAAGCAGAAGAGCAATGGGTCTAATATATGAACTCCAGGAAAGATTTGATGAGAAAGAAAGACCAAGAAGTTTCAGAGTCAATTTCTCCTCAAGAGCAGAGCCATCCATGAAAATCTCAGGAAGAAAAGGGACACGCTGACGATTGAAAGATACGAGCTGTTTGTTTCCATAATGCTTTTTCCTATATATTTTAATCACACAAAATATATGCTAAAATATTCATCAGTTTTGGAATTGAGTTCTGTTTGAAACAAAAATCCATTTTAATTGTTCTAATTAGCTGTAATTTGCAATTAACTCATCAAGTCACCCATCTCTTACTAGTTTTTGTCTATCACTTTCACCCTCTCTCTCACTGTATTTTGCGTGACTCCCCTCTTTTATTTTATACAGTTTCTACACTCTCACTTCTGTCACACACACACACATACTCTCTCTCTTTCTCTCCACCTCTCTCTCTCTCTTTGTTTATTAACAGTCAAAGATAAAAAAAAAAGAAGTAAAGTGGTCGACCATAGTCGAGGGCAACCCAAAGGCTCCCTTTTCATAAGCTACTACACTGAAACGTAGGATTACTCCACTTACCCTTGATCCTTCACCTTATACTGCTGAGTGTTTAGCAAGGGGGCCATCTTTTAGTGGTATGACTCGACCAAGGATTGAACCCTGGTCTCCCAGCCTATTAGCAAACACTCTAATAAATAATAGGGAATATCACCGCAAGTATAAATACTATTGAACCTATAGATGGAGAGAGAGAGAGACAGACAGAGAGAGAAAAAGATCATTATTCATTTCATGTGAATCGGATGATTCTATTGTTGGCATTGGTTTCCCCAATATCTTTCTAGTTAGAATTATTTCTAGAAAGACATCGGGTACTTACGGGAAAGACCACGTGAAGGTTGCCAACATCCCTAAGTTAAAGTGTTAGTGTGGAACCGACTGGATTCGAACTTGGAACACCCAGGTCGTCAGTCCATATTGTTATCCACTTAACCACCGTCACCTCCCAGAGAGAGAGATGGAGAAGGGGTAACGAACACAAAGATTAATTTTGGATTTTGTCTTTTTAATTTTTAAAATTTACCAGGCTTTACAAACTCAGATCTTCCTAATTCAAACAATTTCCCCTAAGCTCAATGGGTGACCCGATGGGTCACATTTACTTTGGTATACTTATATTATTCCTATTACCAAAAGATTGTGGGGGGAAAAAGTGTTAGAGGGTGTGACATGAGGAGGTCCAAGTGGGGTGGCATGTAAAAGAGTTTGGGGAACTATTGGTTTAGAGATACCAGCAATATGTAATTGGATGCTGATATATTTCTTTGAATATGTCAGCCAAGCCAAAGTTAAGATTTGATAATGTCAGTCTATCTTTAAATCATAAGAAAAAGAATCGTTTGAAGTTATAAAAATGTAGAAGCCTAACCCAATTACGTCATTCAGGTTGAAGTGACAATTCAATACATAAACTATTTTAATGGGTGCAGTAAAAAAAATAAAGACAATAAGAATGTAGCAACAACTTTATTGTTTTAATTGGTTTCTTAACATATAATAGAAGAATTGTTTATTAATACATTAAACCAAAAAACAATTTTTGATATACAAACAATGATAGTCAAATAAAATATTGAGAAAGAAAACGGGGAGGCAAATAATAATTGATTAATAAAATGTCCCTAAGCAATTGATGGAGGTTCACTTTATTATATACATTTTACGTAAAATGATAACCCAGTTTTTTTTTTTTAATTTCCAAAATCACCCCCATTTAAATATTAAATTTTTTTTTTTTTTAATAAATAATTCATTTATTTAAAAAGAAATCCTGCATCATGTTATCTGGTTTCTTACCATATAATAGAAGAATCGTTTATCAATAAATTAAACCAAAAATCAATTTGTGATATACAAACAATGATAGTCAAATAAAATATTGAGAAAGAAAACAGGGAGGCAAATAATAATTAATTAATAAAATGTCCCTAAGCGATTTATGGAGGTTCACTTTAACCCAGTTTTTTTTTAATTTCCAAAATGGCCTCCATTTTAATATTTAATTTTTTTAAATAAATAATTCATTTATCTAAAAAAAAATCCTGCATCGTGTTATCTGGTTTCTTACCATAGAAGAATTGTTTATCAATAAATTTAAACCAAAAAACAATTTTTGATATACAAACAATGATAGTCAAATAAAATATTGAGAAAGAAAACGAGGAGGCAAATAATACAATGTCTCTTTTCGAAACCAACATGCACGCATCATGAAGTTTCATCGAATGTCCGTCTGACTTGGCAGGCCGAGAGACGACTCAAGGTGATTCCACGAATAATGGCAATAGAGAGGCACTCGTGAAGCCAAGTCAATTCACGATTAACAGACCAAGGTTGGAAAGAAATATGATCTAAGGTTAAGATCGGATTCTAACTCTGCCTGATGAGATCTCAGTTTATAATAACTGTTGATCGATAACATCGACATGCTAGTGTCGCAGATTTTGTACATGTTTGTGTAAATAAAAATAATCATATATATATATATATATATATATATATATATATATAGTAATCTTTTATTTATTTTTTGAATGGAAATTGCTCCAGACAAGGGATGAACCCACTTGATGTAAAAAGCTAATCATAATAATAAAAAGGGAGAGAAAAGTAGAAAAATTCTAAAACAAACCAAGTCTGATAGAGATCCAACAACCAGCGTTCAATCCTATGGACTTCAAACAGGCTAGCTAAAAAGTAAGCCCTTCAAGAGCGTAATAGGGAAGGGAGGGGTTACAAGGCTGGCTGACAAAAAAGTCTATCACTAAATTGGTTAAGTGGCTGACCAGAAAACGGTGTTTTTATTGTGACAGACCATCACCAGAATGGAAGGTTGAAAAAAATTTAAATCCTAGAAGCAGCAGGAGCAACACACCGTTTTCTTATATTGTTTAATAATCCAGATAATTTTACATCCACAGAGTAAAAATCCAGTGAATCCTTGTTGTGTTTACATTAAAGTTCTCAATAAAAATAGAGCTGTTTACTAGGTATACTATTTTTATTTATACAAACATTATTTGGCTACACATTTGCAGACATATTTCGGTCAGAGCAATAGATAGCCAGACCTCTTCAAAGCTAGACCCCTTTCTTACGGCTTCCTTAGGTGGAATGAGACAAAAATTTATTTCTGAAACTAAACACGTAATCAACTGTATGAAATGGTTTATCCATAAGATGCTATGAACTTAATTATCGCGTCGAATTTGACACAATACACATACCCGTGCGAATCTTTCATATCCAGTCTTCAGTAATATTTAACAATGTAATTTGCTCTAGTTTCTTTATAAACATGCATGAGTGCATTCACTGCACTGGCCGTGTTTTTTTCCCGCTCATTATGCCTGGTGCAAGGTTGTCGTTCAGCTTAGTCAGTGCTGCAACAAAGAATTCTCATTCCAAGTAAAACCATAAACCCAATTTATAAACAATTAACAGATGTTTATTGTTTTAGAGATTGCAAATGGTATTCGTTTTCTTAGGTTGAATGGCAGACTTGAAAAATAAGATCTTTTATCCAGGCCAAATAAAACATAAGTCCAATGAACACAATTCTTTAGCTAAGAGCCCCAGGGGCTCACTTTGGCTGAAGAGGCACATCAACCCAATTGACCGCCAGCCCTCAGAAAAAACAACTGCTTTTGTCATGCACCGAGGACCTGCTCTCACTCTTCCCCTTCACATCTCCTGGAATATTTTCTCTTGTGACAGGAAATCTTGGATTCTGGTCTTTCTCAGTGGTCACCATTCGACCACCCAGAAGCTGACTACTGAAGATATCAACTAGAGATAACGGCTAGACAGTGTCCACTCAAAAGAGTTTATCTGGAGCACATCTAGGAACAAGTAGTTTGGTCTCAGCAGGATTCCCTGTTTGATGAGGCACTTAATTTATTTCAAACAAAAGACAATTTCTGTGTGGGCCAACTCACAATCAGAGATATTTTCAATTTCCCTTTTTCCTTTGGCCAAACATCTATCACCTGCAATGTCTGCTATTTGCATGCACCACTAAAACATGCAGCCTAGTGCATGTTTACATCTTTCCGAATATAATTATCCCAGCAAGGAATATTATTATAATGGAGACAATTTTAAATAATAACATAAAGGCTCAAAATGTAAGGGACATAATCCCTATTTTTTGCTTGAATGTAAAAATATCAATTATGTCCCTTACATTTTGAGCTTTTACACATTCCTGACATAGCCAGCTGGTCAATACTCCTACCCTCCCTCCCTCCAGCCGCAAAAAAAAAAAAAAATTCACACTTGACCAAAACAAAATCTCCCCTCTCCCCCTTTTGACTATTTCTTTCACACTCTTACCCACCCCCACCCATTTTCAAGTATCTTCATTTCTTCAAATCTTTTCCTAAAACTATGATACCACCTACATACCAAACACAGAGTTCCCCCTTCCCTCCTCTTTCCCCAGCCCCTCAAAATTCATGCTACACCTCACCACGACAAAAACTTCAGCCCCCTTTCCTCTCTCCCATCATAAGGCAAATTCACTAATACTCTCACCCCTCCCCTTTTTCACTGCTGCCTTAATAGTACCCACTCAAAGCTTTCCATATTCACTTTATTCTTCGCCACTACTGACTTCTCGCAGCCTAGACCCTCGTCCAGCGCTCTTAGTAGCCACGGCTACTACTTTTCCTTATCAACTCATCATGTCAACCCAATATTTCGATGTACTTGCATGACATTTTTCTTAAAATTATCATCCTGGGGAAGTCTTACAATAAAGATGAAACGTTGATGAATATATAAAAAAATATCTCTTGGTTTTTTCCTTTTTCATTTCCCATATATATATATATATATATATATAGTTATCCACAGACAGACTGTTTCGCTGTATCACAGCTCTCCTTAGTCAGGGATCGAACCTTCAACTATCTAGTTAATAGTCATCAGCTCTATCCATTAGGTCAACGGGAGATGCACTCGTAAATGATATCTACAATCATATAAACACTGATCACTGCTTCACCGTGCTCAGTTTGTTTATTTACAAAGAGCTTTGCATCACGCTAAAATGCAGTCTGAGACATCACCCAAATGATACATTAATTTTGTTTGTTTTTTGGCGATAGAGACAAGGTTCACTTACCTACGGTGATGATAATTAAATATTAATTACCTGCCGTTGCCCGCATATAGACCAATTGAAATATTAAACAGATGAAATAGTAAGTTAAAATTTAGTAAAAACTGGCTTTGCCAACTCACTATCGCTTCGCAAAGTTTGCTACTTGAAACCCAAATTTTAAATAATGAACATCTCCTTCATAAGTTTCTTGTAAACATGATACAAAAACTTTTGCATTTATTCATATAAATAGATAAACATTCTGGTAATTTTGATACAAATTTATTTATCTTTTAAAAGAGACCGTAAAGAAATGAATAGAAAGAAAAAATCAATTCGCTTGAACAATGTGTGGGTGGGGGTGGGGCTCTTTTCAAAACAATAAAAAAGAAAGTTTGGCGCCACTAGAGAGAGAAAAAGAGAGGGAATGAAAGAGACGGTGCGGGGAAGGAGAGGAGGGTGAGGAAGAAGAGGGAATGAGATGAGAGAGAGAGAGAGAGAGAGAGAGAGAGAGAGAGAGAGAGAGAGAGAGAGAGAGAGAGAGAAAGAAAGCAGTCACCTCCTCCCCTCTCTCTATGAACTCTTAAGCCTTTTTGATACCTGATGCTACCAGATCAGGCTGTCTGAAGATACCAGCTCCCTAATGTAAAATGCACCAAACATTGATGTTATTGTTTTTTTCCTTTCACTTTGCAAAACTCAATCATGTTCGTCAAAGCTAAAAAAAAAACATTTTCCTCTACAAAACAGCCAAACCAAACAGCATGAATAAATATTTGAACATATAAAGAACTTGAAGCATAAAATTTTTTCGCCAAAATGATCTTATTCGGCATTAAATAAACCGAAAAGGGTTGATATGCCGTAGAACAAAACAACCAAACCTTTTTGATACAAATTTATTTATCTTTTAAGACCGAAAAAAAGTTTTCTTTCATTTAGCCTTTTGTTATTCAATCACTTTAATTAATTACTGTTAATATCGGCGAAACTATTGCATATTTATAGGAAAATAGGACAATAAAATTACAGCTTTGTAAGCGTGTGCGAGACCGATAAACACTGTCTCACTACACTTAGCTACACTGTACGTGACTGGCCTCACCCGCACACCCACCAGAGCTCCTTGGGATTTGTGACGCTTGCTTCAGTTGTCAGCCAGAAAGAGACTGCAAACCCCCAACACACACACAAACACCCGGCAGGAAGTCACGTGGTTTCATCGACTGCTGCTTTTAGGTCACCCCCCCCCCTGGACATTTAGACCACCACTGAAACACATGTCTTTTTAAAAATTTTATTATATATATATATCTAAAATAAAATGTAGTAACACGAAATTACATAATCATCGATGCAATAATTTATTTCAATCTTGTGGTATTTTCAAGCATCCAATTTAGATGATTACATTTTTAAAATAAATTATTGCATCGATGATTATGTAATTTCGTGTTACTACATTTTATTTTATTCTTGCTGTGTTTATTACATTGAGCTCTCATACCCGGATTTCCTCCTGGAATTATTTCATTATAACACAATATATATATATATATATATATATATATATATATATATATAAATACACACAATATTCTAAAAATAAATATTGTTTTATTATTACCTACAGACACTAATGTTTCTTATGCAATCTTCAGTGTAGGAGATGCTAATTACTGCCAGTCGAAGGATTCAAACCCAGTTACAAAGTTACCTTTGACTCTGCAGCCTGATATTCATATATATATATATATATATATACAGCATAGCTCTTTGTAAACTCAATTACATGATTAATTTGTGTTCCAAGAATCTGTAATTATGTTGAATTCTTTGAACACAAATTGATCATGTAATTGGATTTACAAAGATCTATGCTATAAAAGCTCTGGTTAATCTGATAAGTCCACCATTGAGCTGATTATACACCTGCAGTACTTCTGGACACTTGAACAATATATCTCTGTTTTCCCCTATGACATAAGGAGTTGCAGGTTATTTATCTGTCCATGGTGCCCATTGTCTCTCTCTATATATATATATCCCCACCTCTCTCATATATATATATATATATATATATATATATATATATATATATATATAAGAGGACTTATTTTGTTATTACTGTAGCGAGTTTTCTTATGATTTTTGTCGTTTTCCCTCGAGGACAAGAAAACATAAGAAAACTTGCCACAGAGATCACAAAATAAGTCCTTTTCTCCTCCTTTCTCGCTTCTTACTTTTATTTCTCAAATACACACGAGAAACTTTTTAAAAAGTAAACGCATAAAACACACACAAAAACAAAGAAGAACCACAGTGAAAAAAAAAAAATCACAAAATAAAACAAAATGCCCCAAATACGCATGTGATTGTTCATCATTCGTGTGTGTGTGTGTGTGTGTGTGTGTTCTTGCAAAACTTACTTTTTTTTTAGTTTTTCAAAATTATTTTCGTTCTCGTCACGAAAAAGGAGAAAAAAAACGTACTTCTTGAGTTTAACCCCAATATGCAAAAATTGTCGCCATTCTTAATATAGGAATGAGGGTGGGCTTGGTTAACTATTAGTAGATTTATCTCCTCTTAAAAAGAGAGTTCCTTTTTTTTTTTTTTTACATATTGGGGTTGAACCGTGGCCACCGAGAGTTACTACAGGCCAAGCAACTAACTTCCTGCCCCCCTCTGACGTCACTGACTTCCGTGTCAAAACAAGGACGGTCGTAATGACGATAAGAAGGCATTTCGACTTCTCCATTCACTAAATAATCCATCAAAATTCAGGAAATCAACCAATTTTAATGAAATTTTCAGGATTTATTAATTAATGATCACGGAATGTAATAAATCCATTACTTTATTATAAAGCTTGGTGCAAATGTATTATTTCTTGTAAACAAAAAACACCTTTACTAAAGTTATTCAAAATATCAAAACATGTTGACCATACGATATTGTAAATATTTAAAACAAAGCATTAGACAACTTTAAAAATTGCATGTAAAAAAGAAAAGAAAAGAACACGATTCGATTCATCTTGAAACTGACTTTATTCAATATAAATTTAAAGAAAATAATAATTCACGATCAAATACTGCAAAAAACTGAATTATGAATTACCATTATTTAAACTTCTAACCCAATCAACCGTAAGTAATTCAGACTTTGAAATTTGTTTAAAAATTATACAAAAAAAAATTTCAATGTTAACTGTTTGTTTAATAATGGAATCAAAATTCAGGAAATCAACCAATTTTAAAATAATTTCGCGCTTTTTAAAATTTCATTTCATAATTCACAAAGTTAAAATGCCTACTGCATATGTTTGGATTTCCAAAAGAGAAATAATTACTGCAAATATGGATACACGTAATGTTTACACCGACTAAATATAGTGTAGTAAGTTTGAATTTTTTTTAATTATATAAAAAATCAAGTCTGAATTACTTATTCATTATTTGATAAAAAAGTAGTGTTCCATTTTTTTTTATTACTTTTTTTCGATGTCTTAAGTGTAGCATAGTTTATCTTTTCTCTACTTTTGTAGATTAAATAAATGAAATAATAACATCATATTTAATCAAAATTTTCACAAAAAATATTAATTAAACAATGCTTTATTCAATGATAATATCGTTAATTCTTCGAGTTATACTGATTTTATTAACAAGAGTGTAGGGGCATTTTCCGTAATATATACGAAATAGTTTTAAAAAAAAAAATATTTTAAACATATACAGATCTTATTTTCATTTTAAAAAAATCATGGATTTTTTTTATATATATAAAAATATACGTTTAGTAAAGGTGTATTTTATTTAAAAAAAAATAATACATTTTCACTAAGATTTTAAAAAAATGTTTCACTATATCTCCTATGCTTGTTTATTAATAAATATTGAAAATTTCATTAAAATTGGTTGATTTCCTGAATTTTGGTGAATTTTTAAGTGATGGGAGGGTCAAAATGTTTTTACATTTTGGGGATCGGCCTTTGATTTTGCACGTACCTATCTCTTAATAGCAAGATAGGAGTTGGTGATTCCATTATTAAACAGACAGTTAACATTGAACTTTTTTTTGTATAATTTTTAAACAAATTTCAAAGTCTGAATTACTTACGGTTGATTGGGTTAGAAGAAGTTTAAATAATGGTAATTCATAATTCAGTTTTTTGAAGTATTTGATCGTGAATTATTATTTTCTTTAAATTTATATTGGATAAAGATCAGTTTCAAGATGAATCGAATCGGGTTCTTTTCTTTTTTTACATGCAATTTTTAAAGTTGTCTAATGCTTTGTTTTAAATATTTACAATATCGTATGGTCAACATGTTTTGATATTTTGAATAACTTTAGTAAAGGTGTTTTTTGTTTACAAGAAATAATACATTTGCACCAAGCTTTATAATAAAGTAATGGATTTATTATATTCCGTGATCATTAATTAATAAATCCTGAAAATTTCATTAAAATTGGTTGATTTCCTGAATTTTGATGGATTATTTAGTGAATGGAGAAGTCGAAATGCCTTCTTATTGTTATTACTACGGTTCTTGTTTTGACACGGAAGTCAGTGACGTCATTTTCTAGCTAACCGGCCTGTAGTAACTCTCGGTGGCCACGGTTGAACTCAAGAAGCACCGAAAAAAGTAATTCTAATGTGTGTTAATGTGTGTCTCAGTCTTTCTCTTCCATCACTCGTGTGTGCGTTGTAAAGTTTTTAAAAAACTTACAATTTTTTTTGTCTAGTTTCAAAAGTCATTTTGTTGTCTAGTTATTTTCTCTCTCGACATGACAAAATAAATAATAGCCAACACAGGCAGGTGCCTGTCCTGAGCAAAGATATTTTTTTTTCTTAAATGCAACAGGTTTTCCTATCACTTCAATCATTCGAATGTGTGATCAATGTGCGTATCTGTCTGCCCCCCCCCCTCTGTTTTTTTTTCTTTTTTCTCTTCTTTCTGTCCCTTCTTTTTTTCTTTTTCTTTTCAATGTTCGTGTCTTCTCAGTTTTTGCTCTCTTTTTTTATGAGTGCATAATTTGAAGAAGAAAAAAAAGAGAAAAAAAGTTCTACTTATATTCCTCTTTTTTCTTTTTCTTTCCTCGGCTCGATGATCGTCGCTTGCTCATTTGGACCCTCGTTTTCGCGGCACATCTACCCATTTCTCGCCAACTATTTCGTTGCAAATAGTTTGGTCACTTTTGCACCAAATTGTATTATTTCACACACACACACACACACATTATATATATATATATATATATATATATATATATATATATATATATATTGTATATAATTTTATATATTTTCAAAGCGTAATTGTATTACCTGTAGTAGTATAACTGCGGTAATGGTCCTCTGAAGAGAAGAATTATCTTTGAAAACTCATGAGCTAAGGACTTAAGGATGCTTTGCATGAACTTTGAATTCTAATAAAATTTGATTGACACCTTATTTTATTACTTCATTTTATATTATAATATTAATGCTCTATCCAGTATATTGAGCTTCAGTTTTTTTATCCGGATGTTTCACTAATTATAAGATATTAGTTGACGCTTATATCTTTTGTTGGATTGCTTCATATATATATATATATATATATATATATATATATATATATAAAAGATTCCGACTTTCCTTTTTTTCATATTAATTTCAGACTTTCCTTTCATCATATTCTAATAATTAACATAATATAGACTATTTGAAAGATAATTAATTTGATTGTTTTCAAAACTTAAAAAAAATTTTCATTGAAGAAAATAAACAAAATAAAATATTCTTTTTTTTTTCAAGAAATAATGTTTCTGGCCACCGGAATGTGTTTAAAAAATTTTTTTTTTTAATATTTACTGAAAATAATGTTTTTTGGGAGGGTTAGGGTTTACGGTTAGGGTTGGGTTTAGGGTTTAGGGCATTTCCATTTCTAAGAAAAAAGTTTGATTCCGGAAGTTACTCCATTTCCAAGAAAAATGGTTTTCACTATTATTTTAAAAAATGTTTTGAAAACAATCAAATAAAAACAAATAAATTATTTTTCAAATAGTCTGTATTATGTTAATTATTAGATTATGATGAAAGAAAAGTCTGAAATTAATATGACAAAAAGGAAAGTCTGAAATTAATATGAAAAAAAGAAAAGTCTGAAATTAATATGAATAAAAAAAATTGTTGTATCACTTTCAGGCATCCGTAGACACTTTCATCAACCTTTTTCCATCGGAAGCCAGCGTTCCTCCGTGTTCTTCGCATCTGCCATATATATATATATATATAATATATATATATGAAGGAGAATGGAAAGGAATTAGAGAAAGCAAAAGCCAAATCAAAATTCAATTCAAAAGTTCAAAGCAAGGTATATTCCGCAAAAAGGCAATTTATTCAAGTTAAATTTTCCTTAAGCCAGGCTTTTCAAAGATCAAAATCTTATCATCAGAGGAAGTCGCTGGGATAGATAAGTTGGCATTGGCCAAGATTTAAAATTTGAAAAAATGAAATAAAATAAAAGTTGTAGGGAAAGAAACGTAGGGCAAAACTGTGCCAGGGTGCAAGCAAATGTCCGATTGCCAAAAAGTCCGGTGTCGAAGAGTCCAGCAGAGAGAATACGATGTAGATAGGTAGGTCGTTAGAGGCACGAGAAGTAATGAGAGAAGTTTCAAAGTTAAATTTCTACCTGCTCTATCCTGGATATTGAGCTGTATACTCTTCACAATAGGGTTTTACCTTTCCTAAAAGTTCGCTTTTAGTACACCTCTTTATAATATATATATATATATATATATATATTTATTAACGAAAAATACGTCCTATAAAGTTATGGGCGACTAACAATGCAATTTTCTGCATCTTAATCATTCAGGGAGTGAAACAATCGAAATAATAGAAAACAAAAAACAACGAACGCTGCAATCACCAATAAAAATCAATTACACAAAAATACATTAAATATTTAGGTGATAAAAATCGTACATATTTCTAGGCAGGGCGTTGTAGTCCATTTGTAAGACGCTAGACATCGATGGTTCGATCCTTGCTAATGACGGCTGTGAGCCAGAAACAAGTGTCCATGGATTACTATATATTTGTCCGGTTAATGTCGGAAGATAACAGAGAGTAAACTTGAAGTCGACAAGTGAGGATGTCCTGTGCTGTACTCCGTAAATAGGGAACTCTAACCTTAACCCGTAACCCTAACCCGTAACCCTAACTACCACAACGTAAAAAAAACTTTTCTTAGTTTCCCCATGTACCCAGCGTCAGGCAGAATTTCCATAAACAGTTTCTTTGCAAAGGCTTCCCATCTGTGGAACACGTTAATATGGGACTGCTTCCATGCATACTACAACAGGGTCGTCTTCTAATCTAATGGCAACAAATACTTGTCATAAACCGGCCCCATAACTAATCAAACTTAGTTTATTCTCGTTCAATTTCATTAACATTTATCCTCGGGTGGTTTTCGACCTTGATAAGTAATGACTCATTTGTAAATTAAAAAAGAAGTTATGATGTCGACATAAATAAAAGTTAAGCACCATCCTTTCGTTTCGAGTCTTCAGGGTTGTCTAAACCTAATGAGTCTTTCTCTTTTTTTACAATTTTACCTAAGTTAGTTCAAAGAGATCAAGGGGATCTCTCCTGGAGCTACCACTTCATTTCATTACTGAAGTGACTTTGAATATGTGAATGTGAGTTAACAAACAAAAATATGAGAAAGAATTTGACTGAAGAAAATTAGTACGGTCAACAATAAATTATTTATTAACTTTTTACAATTGGAAGGAAAAGGATTTACTAATAAATTGACATTTATAGTGGGAGCTAAAACGATAAGTTAGTTCAAAGAGATCAAGGGCTTCTCTCCTGGAGCTAACACTTCATTACGATTTAAATTTATGTCCGAGGGTTCTTTTAATGGATGGACGTTGTCCCCTTTTAATGGCTGCTATCTGTATTTTGCTACAGTTTCGTCTTCCAAGTATCTTTTCAGTTTTTTTCATTAGGCCAGTTGCCCCTATCACAACTGACACAAATCGTTCATCCTTACATTATATCTCAAAGCTCTCCAAATTCTTACACGTGATTTGGCTTACAGGAAGCTTTTCCTTGCTGCATGTAGGGCATTTAAATTTATTCTAACCATATCACTGGTTGTTGCAGTTTCCAATACAGGTAAACGATCATTCAATACTGAGGGAGTGTTAGTATTTGACCCAAATACAAGCTCATTTGGACTATATCCAGGATTATGAAGTGCATTTTTGGCACTAACGACCCAAGCCAAAGCTATTTCTGGCTCACATTTTTCATCATCTTATTTTTTTTGTAACTTTGATTTGACAAAAAGTTCAAAGAACAAAATACAGTGTTTATAAGATGGTGCTTAAAAAAAAGTAGACCTATATTTTAGTATAAATGTTTTAACTATACAAACATCTGCAGAATCTTTTCTGTCAATGCAGAATCTTCTTTATCAGTGGCCTGATGATGCTAGACTTTGAATGAGGCCATAGCTGAAACATGTATGCACATATGTAGCCAAAAATGTTTGTATAAATACAAAATTTATACTAAAATATATATACAGGGTGGTCGTTAGAAAAGTGGGAAATTTGTCAAACAGTAATTTATTTTTACAAAGAATAATTTTTATAAAGTTTTTCAAAGACTAATATTATAATACACTCACAGATGATCAAAATGTCGTCAGAGAAAATTGAAGAAGTGAATAAGTCAGACGCAATAAAATTTAAAAATAAAATTTAAACAATAAATTTACAACCTCAAATTTCTTGCTTTTCTAGCAACCACCCTGTATATATATATATATATATATATATGAAGTTCAAATATATTAATAGAATAAACATAAAACCAATATTTTAAAGAGTACTCAATATCAAGTTGAGCATTTTATTTGTATTCAGCCTGTGAAAAGTTGTAATATCATTGAAATGCTGGCTATTCGGCATAGACTGTAATAATTTTTATTTAATTTTATATATATATAAACCACTAGAAATAATCAATGTTATTTATAAGTTTAAATGCCCTTTAAGAAGATGTAACTCCCATAATAATAATAATAATAAAGCTAATAGCTACATTGGTTTTACAAGCACTACCCTATCCTGCCGCCTTACCATGCATCTTGTAAACTCTTGCTCAATTTACCAACATCTACAAAAACATAACTGCCCTCCCTCTGATTTAAGACAAATTCTAGTTAATAACACTAAAATAATACATTCCGAAACCAATTAAAAAAAATTAAAAATACTGGAAGCTATCTACATAAAAACACAACAACCTAAAATTAATAACATCACATATGAAACCAGTGGCAACATTTTAAAATGCTTAACGTAATGTGATTTTATTGTGATGACACACCAGTGTTGCTGAATTTAAATCGTCAACGTCTTTTCTGGAACAATGTGAAAAACGGTCTCTGTGCGTTTCTCCGCCGTCTTTTAAAAAATTCTTTTCTTTTCTCCAGGTTTTTGTTCATTTGCTTTTAACACCTGAGGATGATTCGATGAAGAATCAAAAACGTTCGTGAAACCTATGGAACATTTATTAATTTTTTTTTATTTTAATACAAAAAAGACCATCAGAAAAATAGAAAAAAGAAAAAAAAGGTATAATTAAACAGACGAATTCTGTTATTTTGAACAATGTTTGTATAAATGAGAAAATGCTGTCTAAATACACACAATATATATATATATATATATAGTTGAGGACGCAATATCACTCCTTGTTTTTTAATTTTAATAAAATCTGATTAATTTCTCATCTTATTATGTCATTCAATTAATATTATTGTTCTATACATTGTATTGAGCTTTGTTTTTATTCTGATAGTCTACTGGTTAAAGATATTATTCATATCTTTAAAGTATTATCTTACTCTCTCTCTCTCTCTCTCTCTCTCTCTCTCTCTCTATATATATATATATATATATATATATATATATATATAGATCTGTGATCGGAGTTCGAGCCCGCTGACCGTAGAGAATTAACTTCCTGCACTGAAGTTAATGTTAGCATGAAACATCGATGTCTGTAGGTAATAAATAATTAATATTTATTTATAAATATTATTATAAGCCCACTTTACTAAAGGCCGGCCACTCTGAGTGAGTTTAATAACAAGCAGTACAAATAGCTTCATGCAAGATCCAAACACAGTTTGTTGATCACTTTCAACTGCTTGTGTAAAATACCCGCCGACTCGGTATTTACAAAGTTAAATTCCTTCTTAATTATTAGCTAATTCGTTGTGGCCGACGGGGGAACGCTCTTGACTACAAATCAGTGGCGATTTGTGATCGGAGTTCGAGCCCGCTGACCGTAGAGAATTAACTTCCTGCACTGAAGATTACATTAGCATGAAACATCGATGTCTGTAGGTAATAAATAATTAATATTTATTTATAAATATTATATATATATATATATATATATATATATATATATATATATATATATATATATATATATATATATATATATATGTATGTATGTATGTATGTAAGTATGTATGTATGAATTACCTGAAAAGGAAAGAAGCAAAAAGGGAAAGCTTTGAGATGAGGATTGATAATTTGTATTATCCGGACTACTGTTCTCATCTAGGATGTTATTCTCACAACGTTTCGGCCGATGTAACCTCCCACCTTCTTCAGGTGCACCTTGTCAAACCGAGTTCAACACAAAGATTCCCTGAGTTCGACTAGACGTACCTGAAGAAGGTCGAAGGTTACATCAGCCGAAACGTTGTGAAAACAACACTCAAGATGAGAAGAGTAGTCCGAATAATACAAAAATGGAAAAATAAAAATTAAAAAACGAAACAAAAATGGCTGTAAAATAAAAGAAAGAAAAAAAAAACAAAGAACAAAAACATAAGAGACAGTGTTGCTTGGATTGATGTAAAAAAAAAAATAAAACAAAAACATTTTGAATAAAAAGCTATTTTTATTAAAAATTATGAATTTGATAAATTGTCAGAAAACCTCTTTTTTTCCAACCTAAGTTCATGTGTGAAAAGAATAGAATAAAAATCTACTAAATTTCTCTCTATCTTGTCTGCTTATCATCGTAGATAATTGATGACATCACTGAAGGATAATGTCATCCGTTAAAACAGAGATGCAAGATAACCGTGCACAGTTGATGCCATCACAAAATAATGAAGTCGTTTATCAAATCAGAGAATGAGGTGTCTTTATCTAGACTACCTGTGACTCAAACCGTCTAGACACCTATTACTAAACCTCTGTGAGGGTTATTAGCTTGCTTGCATATTTGTTTGTATTTTGTCATTCAATGAGAGAGGGAGGGGGCAGGGGAGAAGAGAGAGAGAAGGAGAAGAGAGAAAGTAGAAGAGATATTTAATCTTCTCTATTATATAAAGGGCAGTTGTCTGTGGGTGTGTGTGTGTGTATGTCCAGCTAAAAGTAAAAAAACTACAAAACAGAGACCCACAAAGTTGGTATATTCTTGATCGGCGTTTCCCAGAATGAATAATATCTAAAATTAAAAAAAAATTTATACATTCTTTAAGGATCAACTGAGCCATGTTTCGTCAGGGGTGAGTGGGTCGTTTTTCAGCCATTTCCAATGAGGTGAACAACTTACATTATTATTATTATTTTCAATAGTTAAAGAGGGGTGGGGAGAGGGATGTGGTAAAACAGGAAAGGGGGAAAGAGAAAAAGATAAAGATAGGTAAGGAGATAGAAGTTTTAACATAAAGATGTTACACACACTTTTTAGCCTCTTCTATTTTGTTTTTTTTAAGGCCCTGGTCAACGCCGGGTAGCCCTGCTTGTATTATATATATATATATATATATATATATATAACAAATACTGGCCTAATTGGTCATGGGTGTTCTAGTAATATTTAAAAAATGTAAAATGAAAAATAGATGATATAAGAAATTTGATGTTTTGGAATTTTCTTTTAGATGAAGATTGATTATTTGTATTATTCGTGTTATTTGTATTATTCGTGTTATTTGTATTATTCGTGTTATTTGTATTATTCGTGTTATTTGTGTTATTCGTAGTATTTGTGTTACTTAGATTATTTGTGTTACTTAGATTATTTGTGTTACTTAGATTATTTGTGTTACTTAGATTATTTGTGTTACTTAGATTATTTGTGTTACTTAGATTATTTGTGTTATTTGTATTATTCGTGTTATTTGTATTATTCGTGTTATTTGTATTATTCGTGTTATTTGTATTATTCGTGTTATTTGTATTATTCGTGTTATTTGGATTATTCGTATTATTTGTATTATTCGTGTTATTTGGATTATTCGTGTTATTTGGGTTATTCGTAGTATTTGTGTTATTCGTAGTATTTGTGTTACTTAGATTATTTGTGTTATTTAGATTATTTGTGTTATTTAGATTATTTGTGTTATTTAGATTATTTGTGTTATTTAAATTATTTGTGTCATTTAGATTATTTGTGTTACTTGGATTATTTGTATTGTTTGTGTTAATTGTGTCATTTGTGTTATTTGTTTTATTTGTATTATTTGTTTTAATTGTATTATTTGTTTTAATTGTATTATTTGTTTTAATTGTATTATTTGTATTATTTGTTTTATTTGGATTATTTCTATTATTTACGTAACTTGTTTGTGTTAATTATGTCATTTATGTTATTTGTATCATTTGTATTATTTGTATTATTTCTGTTATTTGTTTTAATTGTATTATTTGGATTATTTGTTTTATTTGGATTATTTCTATTATTTGTTTTAATTGTATTATTTGTTTTATTTCTATTACTTGTTTTATTTGGATTATTTCTGTTATTTGTTTTAATTGGATTATTTGGATTATTTGTTTTATTTGGATTATTTTTATTATTTATGTTACTTGGATCATTTGTATTGTTTGTGTTATTTGTGTTAATTGTATTATTCAGACAACCAAGATGAGAATAGTAGTCTGAATAATCCAAATTATCCAAACGGAAATGGGATGTTACAAATTCCAGGTTGTTTAATGGACTCCAAAGTAAGCAGCATTATTGAAAGTTCCTTTTTTCTATGGAGATGAATACAGGAAAATATATTAGTTTTATCCCATAGGATAAGTAAGCTCTAATGATCTTTTGGAAATTTATTTCATTCTTTGGTTTTCTTTAAATTTGATTCAAGCACTTAAAAGTGGTTTACTTTTCAGCGGTACTGGAGACTTCTTCATCAGCGATTTCTTTTCCAGCGACAGAAATACGTTTGTTTCCTGAGTCGACCAATTCTTTGAAGCTGTTGATGCTGGTATATTTCATCTTGTCCTCTTTGGACAGCTCTGCATTGCCCTCGCGAATAACCAGGTTGCATCTCATGCCAGAACTTACTGCTGCCGCTGCTTCTACAAAGACGAGAAAACATTTTTAAAAAAGAAAAAAAAAGAAAGAAAAACAATAGTTTTATTTTTATTATAATCTGACTACTATTCTCATCTTGGTTGTTATTTTCGCAACGTTTTGACCGATGTAACCTCCGACCTTCTTCAGGTGTATCTTTTTAAACCCTGGAATCTTTCTGTCAAGCGCGAGAATCTATATGGAATTTCTAACTGAATCGTTTATTTAACCCATAGGGATAGATTGTTCTCATTCAGTCAGCCATGACCGGGAAGAAGTGTTAATTCAAAAAAAAAAATTATTCTTAGTATTGCCTGTAGTGAGAATCGAACCTTTAACCTTCAGAAGACTGTCACTTAGAACCGATTGTTACTCAACTCCTTTATCCGTTTTGCCACAGGTCCAAAGATACCAAAGTTCTAAAAGATGCACCTGAAGAAGGTTGGAGGTGACATCGGCTGAAACGTTGTGAAAATAACAACTAAGATGAGAACAGTAGTTCGAACAATCCAAATAATCAATCCTCACCTGAAAAATTACGAAACACAATTGTATCATTAATTTCTTCTTCATTTTTACTTTCTTTCATAAACACATCGATACAACTGCCATTACTTTAAACAGTCCCATCGGAAAACGCACAATGCTGCCTATTCTTCTTTATGCCATAAGTACGAGTTAATTTAATTTTAAACACTGTTTACATGAGTCATATTCTTTTAACCTTTATTTTTGAGTGACCTTCGTCCTAAAAAAAAAAAAATTTTTTATTTATTTAAAAAATTATTTTTATAGAAATCACTCTAGACAAGGCATGAAGCCACTTAATGTAAGGAGCTAAAAAGAACGAAAGATGATTATCACAAAGACAAGAGATGCCTATTGACCTTAGTCTTCAAAAGACCTAGACTATAAGTAGGAGGAAAACAATCATCAGGAAGAGAGTTCCACAAGCCTGCAACTCTTGGAAATAAGTTACTGGAATAGGAAGCTGTATTACAATGAGGTATCAAAACAGTGAATTTGTGAAGACCACTAGACCAAGGATTAAACAAGCTGGAACAAAAGAAGCAGGGAATAGATCAGACAATTCTGAAGAACACATGCCATAATAGTATTTATAGAAAAGACTGAGACTAGCAACATCACATCTGTGTGAGAGAGAGGGTGCAGAGAAGAAGAAAGGGTGGGGTCAACCAAATTACAGGTATGCTTCTGAATCTTATCAAGAACCCCTAAAATGGGGCAGAGATTCACCAGCCCAAATATGACAACAGTACTTCATACAAGGTTTGATAGTAGATTTGTAGAGATAGAGAATAACCTCAGGTGTGAGAAAGTGGTTGGAGCGATAGAAAGAACTGATTTTATGAGAAGCAGAAAGAGCAATGAATCTAATGCATGAACTGGACCAACGAGTCAAACGAGCTGGAACAAAAGAATCTCAGAAAGAAAATGGACACACCTATGATTGAAAAACTTGATAGGTGGTGACCCGTCAGTAAAAACAAATTTTAAAAAAAACCTGTTTTGGCAACTGAAATTCCAGTATTGGTTGTGGTGAGCAATCAAATTGCTTTGTTCTCTTTGAAATAAAACTAAAAATCATGTTGTTAACTTTTACGTTTACACCTTTTGCCATTACAATTATCGGATTGCATAAGACACTCATAGATTGGTCATTGTGGTTGTCTTCCCTTGTTCCCTTGTTCCGTTACATGCATTGGTCAAAAGAGCACTGCTCAGTTAGGGGTCACATGAGTCAGCCTATACAAACAAAAATGCGTAGAGCTTCTACACCTTTTTCCATTTGCACTACTATGGTCAATATTAGTTAACAGTTGACTAGATTATGACACAACCCCCCCCCCCAAAAAAAAAACGGCTGTTGCAAACAAAGTTACGACGACTGAAAGAATCCACAAGTATTGGAGCCAAAGCATGTGCACTTGTTAACAAAACACTTCTTCCCGCATCAGATAAGTTCTGCAGATTCACAAATTTACAGACAGTCATTCTTTACATTTACCTTTTACTGTTTGCATATCATTATTACTTGTCTAGGTAAAATTGTTCAATTAATATACACGGTTGGTATTCCTTTTCTTCAAAAGCTGTCGCTCTGATTCAAGTTTCTGCACTTATCTTTTAATACTATTGCTATTTTTCTCGTGCAAGTTCGGGAATAGAAATCGCTACAATAGAAGTGGGGAATCGGTTCAATGTTCTTTTTTTTTTTAAAGAGTAAAAAAGTTTTGAAAACATTTGAACAAATTATGTTGTAAATCGCTTCAGGAGTATTTTAAATATTATTGGAATTTATAAGCCACTCATAAATTGGTCGGTGTGGTTGTCTTCCCTTGTCTCTTTAAGGGGCTCGTAGATTGGTCGGCCAAAAGGTATATCCAATCAATGCTCTCTTTGAATTCACATGAGTCAGCCTATATAAACTCGAACGCATAAGGCTCCTGTTTCTTTTGCTATTTTCAACACTTCGGTCGACGTTGATTAACGATTGACTGCATTGCAACACACGCTTCATACGACTGTCGCAAGCGAAGCTTTTCTCCTATGACTGAAAAGTCAACAACTTCAAGAAGCCTGAAGCCTGCACATCTATTAAAAAGATACAAAAAGCATTGGGAAATTCTTTGGGGGCCGTGCTCCCCCCCGGTTGGGAAATTCATCTCGATTTCAGCTTTTTTTTTTTGCCATTGCTCACTCACATCTCAGACAGAATGAAGGTTTGTGAACTTATGAAGTGTCTTTTTAACAGATGTTCAGGCTTCATGAGGAACGGGGGGGGGGGGGTGATGAGGAAAGAGGGGGGATGTGATGAGGAAAGGGGGGGGGATGTGATGAGGAAAGGGGGGGGATGTGATGAGGAAAGGGGGGGGGGGTCATTCTTTGATAAAACAAAAGTTTTCTACTTCTCCCTACCAATATCGTGAATTGTTTTAAAGCAACCAAAACAAATCAAGCCGAGAGAGGAAGAGAGAAAAAAAGGAAGAGAGAGAAAGATAAAGCGAGAGAGAAGAAGATGCAGAAAGAGAAATAAAATAAGTCAAATGACGAAAAAATAGAAATTAGACTTTGTTAAAAAAAAAAAAAAAAAAAAAACAGAATAAAAAACCCTTTTTTTTTAATTCAAAGAAAAAGCAGAATTCTGCCTTTTCTGAATTACAAAAAAAAAAAGCATTCTACATTAAATGATACTTGATAGAACCTCTTTGTGAATTAAACATCTTATTTATTCAGTTAAGAACCACTTCTATGAGTATACTAGATACCGATTTTTATTTAGTACTTTTCTCTCTAAGGAAGCCATTCACTCCCTTGTGTAGTGATAATTAGTTCTTATTCCACGTCTTGTTTCATTAAGTAGGTGGTCAACCAACTTTCTGACTCACTCATTAGGGAGCACAACCTTTTATGATTCATTTATTTCAATTTAACAGTCAAATCCTCTAAACAGTGACCATGGAAGATTTTTTTTTAAAGATTTATGAAAGAACTAGCAGGAAGAGCCGACGTTGCTCGGGATTGAATGAGGATCACTACTATGTACTTTTTCACTATGCTCATAACACCATTATAACTTTTTTCTTTGTTTGTACTGCCCCCCCCCCCTCCTCCCGTTCCGACCGCTAATATAGTCGGAAGAAGCTGAAATGTTGGAAAACTCCAAATTAGTGTCTTATACATATGGTTTAAATTCTTATTAAAATCAGATATACGTATTTGAAGTTTTTAGGGGGTTCTGGCCTCATGGGTAACTTAGAGGTGGGGGGGGGGGTCATAAATATTCAGCACATAAAGGGTAACGTACAGATTCGGGAGTACTTCCATTGTCTTCCCCAGAAAATGTTATACATATGCTTTAAATTTCATAAAAATAGGATATATGTGAAGTTTTAAGGGAGTTATATGTCCTCATACCCCCCCCCTCCCTGTAGAGGTGCATTTAGAGATTCAGGAACACTTCCATTGTCTTCCCTGGTAAATTTTACGTAAGAATACACTTTTAGATTTTATGTAGATTCTCTAATCTTTCTTTATATAGGGAACACACAAAGATCACACACACACATATGCATAGACATTAAGTTTTATCTTCTATCTTCTTCTTCTATTATATAAACAGCAGTTGTCTGTGTGTGTGTGTGTGTGTATGTCCAGCTAAAAGTAAAAAAAACTACAAAACAAAGACCCACAAAGTTAATATATATATATATTAGCATTGTCCTGGTTGAATAATAGCTAAAGTTTAGAAAAAAATATTCATTCTTTGACCCTAAACTGATACAGATTTCGTCAGGGAGGGGGGGGGGGTCGACTTTTCAGTCATTTTATGTACTAAAGGGAAGTAACTGTTTTTTTTTTTCAGGGAGGAATGGGCTGCGCGGAGGAGAAAGAGGGGGGGGGGAGAAAGAGGGGAAAGAGGGATAGAGAGAGGTAAAGATATAGAAGTTTCATATTACACTTTTGCCCCTGGCCAAACCGGGCAGCCCTGCTAGTATATATATATATAGAAGACAATAAAACCTTGAATCTTCATTCTGTTCTAATTGTTTAATCCCCTTACTTTGGTGGCCTTTTGTTTTTGTTTTTTATTGGGGAGGAGGACACCCCTAAAAAGCAGAAAACGATGAGATGGTTAGACTTTGATGTGAATTAATGGTGAACTCCTCCTATAGTTTTATTTAATTTTTTTTTTTGTTATTAGGCTACGTTTTACTTTAAACTAATAGTAAAAAAACAGTCAGATTTCTTTTAAATAAAAATAGTTTTTATAAAAATATTTATTTGCAAAAAAGTAATGCTAAAAATAAAAATTATTATTTAGTGTAGTGTGCAGTTACTGACGAACAATCAAGTTTATCCAGTTTTCAGTGGTAAGAGTTTTTAAATAAAAATATTAATTAAAAATTTAATTGAATGAAGGAATGCAAAAATAAAAATTATTATTTACTGCAGTGTGCAGTGACTGACAACAATCAAGTTTATCCAGTTTTCAGTGGGAAGAGTTTTTAAATTTTAAAAATAGTATAAATTTAAATAATAATTGTAAACAAGTCAGTAGCAAAATTTACCGATATGGAAACTTAGATAAAATAAAAAACTTCACTTATATAAGACGAATGTTAAATTCACTACTATAAACTATCTTACGCAAGGATCTTATAATAATAATAATAATAATAATAATAATAATAATAATAATAATAATAATTATTCACCTTAATTTCAAACTTTAATTAACCGCTTGCTATTTCAACTTTTATTGTTTTTTGTCCTTGTTACTGTTTTCTCATGACTATCTTAAGACGTAGCTCCGTATGATAGATTCAAAATGGCGGCTTGATTGAAATTATGTCATCCTATTATTGGGGGGGGGGGGGGGGCATAACGTGTGAGTGTCGTCTGCTTTCTGATTTTTCCATGAACTTTCTGCACAATATAACACCTTTATAAATGCTTTTTATTTTGGTTTTTGAAGAGCAGCGTGTAATTCTGTTTAATTTTAGCATATTGCATGTTGCGAAACAATTGTAAGACAATCGTCAATTCGGCCATTGCAAAAATAAATCAAGACTAGCGTAAATTCTTGGAAGCTAAATAATACAGTGATTACAGAAGATTGAATTTTCCAACAAAGTATTTGGGGCTAAAAGTGGGTTCTTTTAAAGTTTTTCTCTTTCATATAGTTCAAAAATTTGAAAAACTTCCAAGACTATATATACAAGTAAAAATAATTTAATATTATTTATTTAAAATTAATATTGTCATAAGCCCCTTTAATAAAATTAAAGTTGAGCCCTGTTTGGGGAAGTTAAAAATAGACTGACAACGTTCGTAGAATCTTTAGTCAGTCTTTCTTGATATGCCGCCCTTCACATGAATAGAACTTAAATTCCCTTCTTGAATGTGGTAATGTGCCATAGCCTAATGGTTACAGCGCTTGCTCACAGAGTCTAGGTTGATTCTGTGGCAGGGGTTTGAACCGTACGACCGTCTGAGATTATCATCCCTGCACTGATGAGAGCGAAAGCTGGAAACGCTAGCGTATGTAGGTAAAAATAATTTCATATTATTTATTTTAAATTAATATTGTTTATATATATATATATATATATATATATATATATATATATATATATATATATATATCACAAAGTTAACGAGTACAAAATTGTCCGACAATGAATATAAAAAATATATAAAAATAAATTATTATTTATAAGTTTTTTTGGATAATTCTTTTAGAAATTTAGAATTATGACTTATAATAATTAGTCATAATTCTAAATTTCTAAAAGAATTATCCAAAAAAACTTATAAATAATAATTTATTTTTTATATATTTTTCATAACGTTTTTAAATATTTAATAAATTTAAAAGTAAAAACAATGCACTCAAAATTTAAAGCAAAGAGTATTTTACACTTATTTACAATATAACATTAATCTATTTTCAAAGAAACTAATGAAAAAGCATTAGAAAGGCTTAAATAGCAAGTCAGACACCCCCACCATCAAACATTTATTTGGAAAGAAATCCTCATTCTAAATAAAAAGTTAACGGTAGTTTTTTTTCTTTAGGTTATCAGAAATGATAATAATAGTTTATGTATGAAAAATTTAATTATTGATGTAATTCTATGATTATATGAATATTAGTGCAAACACTGATGAAGCATAATGTTTTTTTCCATCATTTTTGATGGAGGATGTATAGGTGTTTAAGGAGAATACTGAAGAAGAAGTAAGTACAAATAGTAATTTATTTTAATTATTTCATAATATTATATTTTGTAAAAACAAACTTTAACAAATATTTTCATTAAGAAATTTTTAATTTCTCATAAAGTTGAATTAAAATTTAATATGTTTCTATATGCTACTATTATTCATTTCAAGAAATCAAATTAACCATAAAATTTGATTTTTAAAGAATAATTTACATTTTTTCTTTTAAAAATGCTGACTTTTTCAGCTGTTCATAAAAATCGCGATTTAATGTGTTTCGCTACAAAATTAATGAAAAAATTAAACTTACCACAAAAAGTTTATATTATAATTAAATTCACTGAATTTAATTTAATATTTTATAACTGTTCCTTAATATATACCGCAAAAAAAAAACAACAAAAAAACAAACTATTATTAGTTTCTTTTTTACATTTTGGGAATTGTTTTAAACAGCAAAAATCATAAAAAAATATCCTTTTAAAAAATGATGTCACACGATTTTTTTTCTTTATGCTATTGTTCTTTATAATAACGAATATATCTTCTAACATAATTTTGTGAGATTTTTAAAGTTGGACCTAAATAGTATTTAAGTTGACATCTCAAAACTTTGATTATTTGTTATTGTTGCATCATGTTATTGGAACTTTGCTACAGTTTATTTTTTTTAAATATGCAGTCGGGTTAGGGTTATTTTTTTAAAATATGTAGTTCCGCCCGGAAAACTGGTAATATGGAAACATTTTTCAATTATGACTGAAGAATCAAAATCAGCAAGGGAACTAACTCATAATTTTTACTTGAATAATATAAAAAGAGTTATCTCCCTTACAACTAAAATCTTATTTATTTTTCTGTATAAGTTTTAAAAATGTGCAAACATTTTTTTTTTAACTATGCTTTTTTTTTAGCAATTTCTTTTTATTTTGTTAAATAGGATTTTACTTATTAGAGTATCCCGGGCTACACTGGGTAGGTAAGGTTAGTTTATTATAAAAATACATTTTTAATGGATAATTTGTTTTCTTTATAACAGTTTTATAATGGTGATAAAACAAAGACTGTTGAACATTCATGATCGAACTTGGTGGACAAGTCACACATAGACTGAAGTTTATCTGTACCAAATATGGTTGCATTGCAGAAAGGATTGTGAATTTTAATTAATGATTCCATGGATGACATATTTGGGGAGGGAGGGGTTATCCTGTATTTTCTTACTTTGCTCAATTAGAAAAATTATGCTCGGTATCAGTCTACAAGAAAGAAAAAGAAACACCTGGATCAGACAGCAAACTGGAGTAAATGACATCATCATCACCATATGAATGGCTAAATGGGCAGGTCACCTCTCGAGATATACAGACAACAGGTGGACACTTAGAGCGAGAGAATGGACACCGAGGCAATGGAAAAGACCAAGATGGAAAAGACCCGTTGGAGAGACGACCTCGATAGTCAACTGGAATCCCATATGGCCACGCCTAGCTAAGTACAAAACAAGGTAGAAGGAAACCAGGTAGGGGTTCCTCCATGAGTGATTAAAAATCCTAATGATGATGATGCTGCTGCTGCTGATGATGATGGTGATGATGGCGACGATGATGATAAAGCTGATGATGATAGCGACGATGATGATAATGACGATGATGATGAACAGGGATTTTGTGTGTAAGAAGTGTAAGACAATGGTGACAAACGAGAACTCAGATGTGGATGGAAAGGCTGTTGAGGTTGTCCATAAGGTTTGTTACCTTCGTGACACCATTGGAGTGCAGAGAGGAGCTGGTTCAGGTGTGTTTGCAAGAGTTAGGAGTCGATGCACTAAGTTCGGGTAACTTTTGCCATTACTAACCAGCAGAGTATTACTGCTGTCAACCAAGGGAAGCATCTATCAGACATGTGTGCGCAGTGTGATGATGGATGTATGTATGAAGCCTGGCCAGCCAGGGTTTAGAATATGTGTTGCATGGCGAAAAATGATATGAAAATGATAAGATTGATATGTAATGTGATGCTTAAAGACAAGCTTAGATCTAATGACCTCAGAAGATTAAATCTGGACAGTATAGGGTGATGTGCGCCGCCACCTCTAACATTTTCTCCAGAAGAATACGTAATTAACATGGATTTTTGCATCTTTGATGTCTTTGTTAAGCCACTTTTCTTTGATAAGTGCTATGCTTGGCTTTATCTTTTTAAAGATATGCTTTGAATTCATCGATCTTGGACACAAAAGAGCAAATGTTAATGTAGATAATGTTTAGAGTATACTTCGTTTTGATATTGTTTCCAAATTGTTGGCACTTATCTTCACTAGATGATGATGGCGTTCATTCGTGAGCAAATCTAGCTCTTATTGCAGCTTAATGATGATGATAATAATAATAATAATGTGGAGGTCCCCAGATGCCGGAGAGCATTCTACTCAAATAGCTTCTTTCCTCGTGCTGCTGGCCTCTGGAACTCCCTCCCTGCCCCCTGTTTCCCCGACAGTACTGACATGCAGAAATTTAAAACTAATGTAAACAGACATCTCGCTGCTCAGATCCCAATTTAAGCTGAACCACCAATCCTGCTCCCCTTTTCCTTTTTCTCAGTAGCCCCTTACGTTTACAGTGGCGTCCTGCCTTGTTTGGGGTGAATCATGTAAAAAATAAAAATAAAAAAAATAATAATAATTATAATAATAATATTTTTATATAATAATATAATGAAGAAAAAAAGGATTATATAGATAATAAATTATGCTTAATAATAATAATAATATTTCTATATAATAATAATAATAATAATGATATTATAGATAATAAATTATGTTTAATAATAACAATAATATTTCTATAAAATAATAATAATAATAATGATATTATAGATAATAAATTATGTTTAATAATAACAATAATATTTCTATAAAATAATAATAATAATAATGATATTATAGATAATAAATTATGTTTAATAATAACAATAATATTTCTATAAAATAATAATAATAATAATGATATTATAGATAATAAATTATGTTTAATAATAACAATAATATTTCTATAAAATAATAATAATAATAATGATATTATAGATAATAAATTATGTTTAATAATAATAATAATATTTCTATATAATAATAATAATAATAATGATATTATAGATAATAAATTATGTTTAATAATAATAATAATATTTCTATATAATAATAATAATAATAATGATATTATAGATAATAAATTATGTTTAATAATAATAATATTTCTATATAATAATAATAATAATAATGATATTATAGATAATAAATTATGTTTAATAATAATAATATTTCTATATAATAATAATAATAATAATAATGATATTATAGATAATAAATTATGTTAAAATAATAATAATAATAATAATATTAATAATATTATTTCTATATGATAATAATAAGGATAATATAGATAATAAATTATGTTTAATAATAATAATATTATTTCTATAAAATGATAATAATAAGGACAATATAGATAATAAATTATGCTTAATAATAATATTTCTATATAATACTAATATAGATAATAAATTAGTCTTAATACTACTAATAATATTTGTATATAATAATAATAATAAGAAGGATAATATAGATACTAAATTATACTTCATTAAACAACTTGATATATGCAAAATCAATAAGTTTGAAATTAAAAAGAGACAAAGAGACTGGCCAAAAGAATGAACCGACAAAGACTGGATGGGAAATCAGACTGGAAACCCAGATTGCCAAACTTCGAAAAGAAGCTAAGACAGTAAACAGGATGAAAAAGAATAGGAAAGGATGGTAGAGCAGAAATCTGGTTCACAAGGAAAGACTGAATAAGAAACATGAAGAATTAAAACAAAAGATAGCAACAATAGAAGGAAAACTGAGACGATATAGATACAAATCAGAACAGCAAAAACAGAACAGGACCTTTCAAAACAATGAAAGCCAATTTTACAAAAACGTAAACGGAGAACGAACAACAACAGAACAACTGGATCCGACAGACACAAAACACTTCTGGAGCAAGATATCGGAAAAACAAGATATCGGAAAAACCTAAAAAACAACAAAAATGCCAAGTGCCCGAAAAATATGAAAGATGAACTACAGGAAATCGAAGAAGGAACAGAAACATAAATTAATGAAGAAACGATTAAGGCAACCCTTGGGAAATGGCCACGATGGAATACATGTATACTGGTTTTAAAAATTTACGACCCTACATAAAAGGCTAGCACAGAAACTGAGAAGATGTATCCACAAAAGCGATGTACCAGAGTGGATGACCAAAGGAAGGACAACGCTAATACAAAAAGATACCTAAAAGGGAATGATCCCAAAGAAACTACACACCAAAAACCTGTCTACCAATAATGTAGAAAATCCTAACAGCACAACTGAGAGAACAAATCTACCAATCCCTGAACAATCGTGGACTGCTCCCCAAGGAACAAAAAGGATGCCGGAAAGGGAAAAGAGTGACTCATGATCTGCTATATATCGATCAAAAGATCCTGAAGGAGGTAAAAAGCAGAAAAAAGAACATATCCATGGCATGGATTGACTACAAAAACGCTTACGACAGAATCCCTCAGGCATGACTAATTGAATGTTTATCTGACAGGATTATTAATCTTATTAAGAAAGCAATGGAAAAATGGAGACTAAAACTACCAGGCAGGGGGACAACACCTGACCGAGATAAAAATACAGAGAGACATTTTCCAAGGAGACTCCCTATCACCACGGCTGTTTATAATAGCCATGATGCCGCTTAACTACATACTCAGAAAATTTGATGCCAAAAACAAGTTTACAGACACAGAACAAAGAATAAACCACCTGATGTAAATGGACGACCTGAAACTATTTGCAAAAAGGAACTGAAAAAGCTGACGAGAATCTTCAGTCAGGACATTCAAATGGAATTTGGAATGGAAAAGTGTGCACTACGAGAAATGAAAAAAGGAAAACTGGAGACGACAGAGGGCATGGAACTCTTCAACCAAAAGGAGATGAGGGTGCTAGGCAAACAGGATAGCCACAAATATTTAGGAGTTCTGGAAGCAGACACCATTAAATCAACAGAAATGAAAGAGAAGGTTGGAAAAGAGTACTTATGAAGAACAAGAAAACTCTTAGAAACGAAATTATGTAGCAGGAATCTAATAAAAGGAATAAACGCCTGGGCAATATCACTAATAACATACTCTGAACCATTTATAGGCTGGACAAAAGAGGACTAGAAAATTAATGACCATGCACTACATCCAAAAGACGATACAAACAGACTCTATGTGAAAAAGAAAACGAAAGGGGAAGAGGACTGGTAAGTATAGAAGATTGTGAAAGACACAAAAAAGAAGAGGAGAAATACATAACTCAAAACACAGCAAGAGACACTGTCCCAATGAACAACTCGGGAAGCACCGAAATCAGACACAATAAGACAAGAAAAGAAAAGTGGGAAGAAAAACAACTACATGGACGTTTCATAAGACTGACAAGAGAAGAGACACACGAAAATAGCTGGGAATGGCTGAACAGAGAAACGGAATCTTTACTGACGGCTGTATAGAACAATGCGATTAGCACAAACTACATTAAAGCTAAAATAAAATAAAAATCCTGCCAAATCATAGATTTTGCTGTACCAGCAGACCACAGGGCGAAGATTAAGGAGACAGAAAAAAGAATTGAAAAGAATATGGAGTATGAAGAAAGTAAATATAATACCAACAATCGTAGGAGCACTAGGAACAGTCCCAAAAAATCTGAAAAAAAGACTAGTAGAAATTAGAATCAAAGGGAAGACTGAGACCATACAACGGACAGCAATGATAAAAATAGCTGACATCTTACGGAAAATCCTTGAATGAAGAAACCAACCCACATAAGCTATGAATGTTAACCAGTCACATGGAAGTTGCAATAGGAAGAAAACAAAAAACACAGAAAGAACACCACCACATGAAACCAAGGAACAGAAAATGCAAGAAATTTTATAAACTACCCCCCCCCCCCCCCCCAAGTGATGGAAGGTAAGGTAAGATGTTGCTTTACGGCACATCAACCCTAAGGGTCATTCCGTGCCATGAGTGTGGAAGGGAGTGTCCTTCATTTGAATCTTAAGTAAGTGATATTTTAAATTGTATAAGGTTAATGCATCCTATTGCCCCTGTTTTAGGGCCTAAAATTCAATTTTGGCTATTTCGTTTGTTTTGTATTAAATCTTTAGATGAGTTCCAAAAGGTTTATTTTCTTTAGAAAATGCAATATTTTATAGGGTGTTACTTTCTCAAATAATGTTTTTAGGGTTTGTTCATTAAAGTATTTTCTACGGATATTTTCATATTTTTTGCAATCCATTAATGTTTTATGGTTGGTTGATGATCACATGTTCTCCATTGAGGTGCATTTTCTGCTTTTAGAAGATATTCATGAGTTAGTTTTGTATGACCAACTCGGATTCTGGTGAATTTAGTATCTAAATTTCGTTTTGATAATATTTCTCTGTCTTGCCCAACATTTGGGTGAATGTCTCTAAGTTGTTGTTTTGTTGTTTGCCAAGTGATGGAACCAGCCTCAGCTGATACCACACAAAATAGTCGTGAAGGGTCAAGGAGGATGGAAAGACTGAAGAGGGAGAGCGCTAACCAGACCTCCGCTGGAAGAGTGTGGAGAGGACTGGGACCATAGGGAGGCTTATTGCCATCCAAATCTGAAAGAAGACCAATGGTCATTACTAGCAAGAAATCAATGGTAAGCGGCCGTTGCGATACCGCAAATTCATTTGCAATGGTGATCGAAAAGAGATGGAGAGTACTGAAAATTTGGGGAGGCTTGTTGTCACTCAGACTCCAGGGAACACCACCGGTGATTATCAGTGAGCAATCATTGATGATGAACTGTGTGAGAACTCCTAGTGAGTACAAATAATAATAATGATAATGATAATAAATTATGCTTAATACTACTACTACTACTACTACTACTACTACTAATAATAAGAAGAAGAAGAAGAAGAAGAAGAAGAAGAAGAAGAAGAAGAAGAAGAAGAAGAAGAAGAAGAAGAAGAAGAAGAAGAAGAAGAAGAAGAAGAAGAAGAAGAAGAAGAAGAAGAAGAAGAAGAAGAAGAAGAAGAAGAAGAAGAAGAAGAAGAAGAAGAAGAAGAAGAAGAAGAAGAAGAAGAAGAAGAAAAAAAAATAATGAGAAGAAAAATAATAATAAGAAGTGGTGGTAGTGACCCAATAAGTCAAGGGTATGTCTAGTATATATATAAGTTTTTTAATAGGAAGAGGCTATTTTGCCGGTCCCGGCAAAATAACGAACCCCGCCCCGTTATTCTGCCGGCATATGTTTTTTTTAACCTAACTGTTATGGTGTTGTGAAAAAAAGGGTAATGAAATAAATAAGAGCAAATATTTAATAACAATTTATTTTCATCGTCATCATCAGTTGTTATTCTGTCGGTTATTTTAATCTTTTAAATATAAAAGAAATATCTGCTTTTAATACAAAAAACATTAAAAGTAAAAATTCATTAAATGAACGAAAATATTACATACAATTAGATTCTTTAGTCGGATTTAGAAATAATTTGCGTCGGATAAAAAATGTTGGGTTTCTTTTATATATATATATATCACAAATTTTGCAGCGTTTTTGAAAAACGTCAACAATAAAATTACATGGCTCTTGAGGCAGGCATAGCCAAGGTCCAAGATCACAATAACTGGTATATTTAGCTAATTTAGACCTTGGAGAATGAGAATAATATCAGTTTCCATATGTTTGAAGAAAAAGGTCAATTTTGAAGAGGTCTAATATATATATATTATACATTGTATATATATATATTATACATTGTATATATATATATATATATATATATATATATATATATATATATATTATACATTGTATATATATATATTATACATTGTATATATATATATATATTATACATTGTATATATATATATATATATTATACATTGTATATATATATATATATATTATACATTGTATATATATATATATTATACATTGCATATATATATATATATATTATACATTGCATATATATATATATATATTATACATTGCATATATATATATATATATTATACATTGCATATATATATATATATATATATATATATATATATATATATTATACATTGTATATATATATATATTATACATTGTATATATATATATATATATATATATATATATATATATATATATTATACATTGTATATATATATATATTATACATTGTATATATATATATATATATATATATTATACATTGTATATATATATATATTATACATTGTATATATATATATATATATATTATACATTGTATATATATATTATACATTGTATATATATATATATATATTATACATTGTATATATATATATATATATTATACATTGTATATATATATATTATACATTGTATATATATATATATATTATACATTGTATATATATATATATTATACATTGTATATATATATATTATACATTGTATATATATATATATTATACATTGTATATATATATATTATACATTGTATATATATATATATATATTATACATTGTATATATATATATATATTATACATTGTATATATATATATAATACATTGTATATAGATATATTATACACTGTATATATATATATATATATTATACATTGTATATATATATATTATACATTGTATATATATATATTATACATTGTATATATATATATTATACATTGTATATATATATATTATACATTGTATATATATATATATTATACATTGTATATATATATATTATACATTGTATATATATATATATTATACATTGTATATATATATATTATACATTGTATATATATATTATACATTGTATATATATATATTATACATTGTATATATATATATTATACATTGTATATATATATATTATACATTGTATATATATATATTATACATTGTATATATATATATTATACATTGTATATATATATATTATACATTGTATATATATATATTATACATTGTATATATATATATATTATACATTGTATATATATATATATATATATATATATATATATATATTATACATTGTATATATATATTATACATTGTATATATATATATATATTATACATTGTATATATATATATTATACATTGTATATATATATATATTATACATTGTATGTATAATATATATATTATACATTGTATGTATAATATATATATTATACATTGTATGTATAATATATATATTATACATTGTATATATAATATATATATTATACATTGTATATATATATTATACATTGTATATATATATTATACATTGTATATATATATATATATATTATACATTGTATATATATATATTATACATTGTATATATATATATTATATTATACATTGTATATATATATTATATTATACATTGTATATATTTTATATATCTATATATTATATTATGCATTGTATATATATTATATATATTATACATTGTATATATATTATATATATATTATATAATACATTGTATATATATTATATATATATATTATATTATACATTGTATATATATTATATATATATTATACATTGTATATATATTATATATATATTATATTATACATTGTATATATTATATATATATATATTATATTATACATTGTATATATATTATATATATATTATATTATACATTGTATATATATTATATTATACATTGTATATATATATATTATATTATATTATACATTGTAAATATATATTATATTATATTATACATTGTATATATATTATATTATATTACACATTGTATATATATTATATATATATTATACATTGTATATATATTATATATATATTATATTATACATTGTATATATATTATATATATATATATATTATACATTGTATATATTATATATAGTATATATATTATATTATATATATCATATTATATATATCATATTATACATTGTATATATATATTATATTATATATATATTATATATATATATATTATATATATGTAATTTATATATGCAATATTATATATATATGTATTATATATATGTAATATTATATATATATATAATATTATATGTATATATATTATATATATTAAATATATATATATATATAATATTATATTTTATATATATTATATATTAAATATATATATATATATAATATTATATTTTATATATATTATATATTAAATATATATATATATACAATATTATATTTTATATATATTATTTATTAAATATATATATATACAATATTATATTATATATTAAATATATATATATACAATATTATATTATATATTATATATTAAATATATATATATATATATACAATATTATATATATATATCATATATTAAATATATATATATACAATATTATATATATATCATATATTAAATATATATATATACAATATTATATATATATCATATATTTAATATATATATATACTATATCATATATATATTATATATTAAATATATATATACAATATTATATTATATATATATTATATATTAAATATATATATATACAATATTATATTATATATATATTATATATTAAATATATATATACAATATTATATTATATATATATTAAATATATATATATATTATATATTAAATATATATATATACAATATTATATTATATATTATATATTAAATATATATATATACAATATTATATTATATATTATATATTAAATATATATATACAATTTTTTATTATATATTATATATTAAATATATATATTCAATATTATATTATATATATTATATATTAAATATATATATACAATATTATATTATATATATAATATATATAAAATATATATATACAATATTATATTATATATATATTATATATTAAATATATATATACAATATTATATTATATATATTATATATATACAGTATTATATTATATATATATATTAAATATATATATACAATATTATATTATATATATATTATATATATACAGTATTATATTATATATATATATTATATATTAAATATATATATACAATATTATATTATATATATATATTATATATATACAGTATCATATATATATATTATATATATATTATATATATATACGGTATTATATTATATATATATGATATATTAAATATATATATATACAATATTATATTATATATATATTATATATTAAATATATATTATATATTAAATATATATATCATATATATATATTATATATATATTATATATATATTATATTATATATATATTATATTATATTATATATATATTATATTATATATATATTATAATATATATACTAGCAAATATATGCTCCCTCCGGTCGCATATTTTTGCTAGGCTGCCGCGTCAGAAATGAACACTCACCCGTAAACCGATAGAGCCCCAGTCATATTTCTTGGGTGATTAGACATTGATTTTCTTTTTGTCCGACCAAGAATATTTTTAGTTAAAAATAAAGAAAAAAAAAATTTCGACCCCACCAATTTTTTTTTTTACCCACCCCCATAAATAGGAATGTTTTTAGTTAAAAAAAAATTCCCCCACCCATTTTTTTACCCTCCCCATATATAGAAATATTTTTAATTAAAAAGAAAAATAGAAAAAAAAAGAAGAAAAACAGTAAAAAAATCAAATACAGCGAACACGGTTAGTTATTTAAATGCTCTCGAATTGAAGTTTATTAAATTCATTAGAATGTGTGTAGCTTTTTTAATAGTAATTTTTTTAATCAATTATTATTTTAATTAAACAATTTGATTCAATAAATTTGTTGAAATCAACAATTTAAAAAACTAAATACAGCGAACACTATTTTTCGAACCGGAAAAAAAGGCGTACTTAAAATAAAACAATAAAAAAATCGGTACTCATTTACTGTAGGACCTGCACTAACATTGACCACGACCCTAACCTAACTCTAAACCCTACCCCCACTTTGACCCTGACCCCAACCCTAAGGACAGGGTCAAAGTTAGGGCGGGTCCTAAAGTGAAAAAGCACCAAAAAATCAAATACAGTGAACACGATTAGTTATGTAAATGCTCTCGGAAATAAAGTTTACCTAAATTAAATTCATTAGAATGTGTATGTGTGTGTTTTTATTAAATGACCTTTTTTAATTGAACAATTTGATTCTACAATCAGTTATGTAGTTTTCCAGTACAATGTGGTAATGTTTTTGTTGACAGAAAAGAAAAACAAATCACATCTTTTATTTTAATAAATAAAACACGGAATAATAAAAACAGTTTGTACATAAAAGCTTAACAGCATAAAAGGTGAAACCGAAATCATAAACACAATTAAGGTCGTAAAAAGATGATAATATTGGAATTTTTTCAAATCGGAAGAAAAGGTGTAGCTGAAATGAAACTATTAAAAAATAAAATACAATAAACACGAATAGTTTTTTAAATGCTCTCGAAGAAAAAAAATTTACCTAAACTAAATTCATTATAATGTGTGTGCATGTGTTTTTTTAAATAGTAATTTTTAAATCAATTATTATTTTAATTAAACAATTTGATTCAGTGAATTTGTGTTTTAAAACATAATAGCTAATAAGATTAAGGAAATACACAAACTCAGAACGTTTTAATAAAAAAACATCAGAGTAAAAGTAACACGGTAAATGCCAGTGTTTTGTTTACAATTTAAATAACGCGCCCGCCTTGCGTCCATACTCGATTAATCAGAGGGAGGTAACAGATTCAATGGAGTAACGCTGGCTGTTCAATCAGTTTCACGTAACTTATTTCATATATATATATATATATAAATAATAAAAGAAATAATTGTAATTTATAAGTAAGATTATTAGCAAGCAAAATAGTGTAAATACATGTGGAAATCTGAAGAAAACAATCATGAGTGTATATTTGCGAATACTAATTTATTAGAGGTTGAAAAGCAATAAATTATGTAAATTGAGAAATGCGAATAGTGTTAATGGCGGTTTTTGTAGTAGTATATAAAGAAACTGGCAGACTAAGTAAATAGTAATATTACTCTGATGGATAATATAAATGTCATCATCAGCGCAAGAAATTTTTTGTATAATCTTGAAAATAAACCAAAAATTTATAAATTTGAGATTCAGGAAAATAACGAAAAAAAGAATTTTAAAAATTGAATAATTTCTACTAACGATCGATTTGCAGCGCTAGAGAAACCACGTCCTGTAATAAACAGGTGCGATTAGACCTCCCACCACTCACTCACACTACTCCTCATAAAATTTTATTTTTAGAGATTCAACAATTTCGTTAATTTCACAATTCATCTTTATTATTTGGAAAGATAAAATGTAAGTTTGTATTTGCTTTGTCATTTTTTCAATAAATATTATTTAAAAAGTTTAAAACAATTATCATAAATAGAATTCAAATATGACATTTTCTTTCAAAATTGAATTCTCTTTATTTATTAATAAATATTTTTTAATGTTTTAACTTTTTTCAATGAATAAATTAAAGTCGATGACTACACAGGCATCGACTTTAATTTACTTTTTCACACTTAAAATAAAAAAATACTCTAAGCTTTATTTTAAAAGAATTAATGTAATTTATCGTTACGACACACGTAGGAAATTCTTACATGTGTCGTAACAATAAATTAGTTATTTATTCTTTAAGAATTAATGTAAGTTAAAATTACATTAATTCTTAAAGAATAAATCGAGTAACGTAATTGTTCAAGATTTTAATCAATCATCATGTAAAAATAATTAATAAAATTGACGCAGTTAGTAACGTAAAATTTTTAAAAAAATAACTATTACGGCAGTTTAAGCCTTCCATACTTTAAGATTTTGTATCCGTATTCTCTATTTACAATTAAAAGACGGGTTTCGGACATGTTTTAGCTAACTTTCACTTTTTTTTTTGATAACTAAGCAATTTTTAGTAAATACAAGAGGTACATTCTTTTGTAATTCACTCTCTTAATACTTTAATTTAATAATTATCTTTGAAAAAATTCTAGAAAACTGATATTTACTTTTCCAGCGATTTTTAAACATGTTTTATTGAATCTTCAGTTTTAACGGATTTTTCGCTGTTTTGATAACATTTTTAATTCTAATTTTTTTTCCACACAAAAAATACATTTGTTTCCTTTTATATATTAACATTATGCTTTCATCTTTTAAACACAATTAAAAGTTAAACGAAAACTGTGAGAAATGGTCCATCAGTGCCTGCAGTTCTTACTGGGTGTGCATCGTAACAGCATGTCTCTGATGAGATCTTTGCATACCTTTGCTCTGGCTCTGAGGCGGGCGAGGTTTAACAGTCTGCCATCTTATTTGGTACGCATAGATTCCCACATATATATACACAGGTATATACATATACACACATACATATACATAGATTATGGCTAAACAAGTTCTATCTAACGTTTCAGAAACCTAATTAATAAAGGAATTTGTATATTTAAGAATTAGGTTTCTGAAAAGTTGGTGTTTTGTTTTATACCAGTGAAATCAGCTGAAGACATTGCATTGTTCAAATATTTAGGGATTATATCAAAAGTTGATACCCTAAAGTGTCCAATTTAAATGAGTTCAATAGATGATTACCTGATTCTAAAGGTTACAAGGATTTATGGGTCAAGAAGATTAAACTCACAAAACATTATATTCTAGGAAAAACAAATGAATTAAATTAAAACAATTGCTGATAACATTATCGATTTTAAGTGCATTGATAATCTTTCTAATTAACTGATTAGAAATAAAAAAACAAAACAATTTTTATTACATCCAAAAAAAAAGTTTTTTGTATATGCTATTATAGAACAATTATATAATAAACTAAAAGAGTACCCATTCCAGAACAGTTTTATATCACTTGTATATCCTCTTACGAAGATTAAAATCAAGATATAATAATGCTAAACCTTATATCTAGAATCCTTATTCTAATTTTGATCAAAATCCATTATATGATTTTGATTGAAAAAAATGTCTAAAATTTAAGGCTTAAGCTTAACAGGCCTTAAGAAGAAATTGAAATTCAGGGTATCTTGCTTAATTGGTGTCTAATGATTATGGATTTTGATCAGAATTAAATAAGGATTCTAGACATAAGGTTTAGTGTCATTATATCTTTATTTTAATACTTGTAAGGAGACATAAAAGTGATGAAAAATTGTTTTATTTTGGGAATTAATTTTACCTGTCCTGGGACGGGTATTCTTCTAGTATTATATATACACATTATATATATACACATTATATATATACACATTATATATACACACATTATATATATACACATTATATATACACACATTATATATACACACATTATATATATACACATTATATATATACACATTATATATACACACATTATATATACACACATTATATACACACACATTATATACACACACATTATATATACACACATTATATATACACACATTATATATACACACATTATATATACACACATTATATATACACACATTATATATATACACATTATATATACACACATTATATATACACACATTATATATACACACATTATATATATACACATTATATATATACACATTATATATATACACATTATATATACACACATTATATATATACACATTATATATATTCAAAAAAGATGGCATCTAACAACGATTAGAAAAACCAACGTTCCCCATTGAAACAGTATTTTATGCATCCTACTTCAATGTGAGTATTTGTTTATTTCTGTTTTCGCTTCCTGATCTTTCAGGACACGATCCTTGAACTTCTGAACAGTTGCATATATGAAAAATCCAGGATATATATATATATATATATATATATATATATATATATATATATATATATATATATCTATTCCTGGTTGTTCATGTATGTACGAATTGACCGTAAAGTTACATCGTTTGTAAGATCATAGTAGACGAAATTATATATAACTAACTTTAAAATAACAATATTGAGAAAGTATAAAATTGTGAATGATTTATTAGTGTTTATTTATCTTCTTTCCAGAAGATAAGACATTAGGTCAAGTGTTGTTTTGAAAAGCCAGCACACTAGGGGAAGTGAACTCTGGCCTACAAAAAAAAATGCTTGAGCAGCCCTAGTGGCAATTCCCAGTTGGGTCGCCTCAGACGATTAGCAGTAAAATAACCCCATTCTCAAAGAGAAGATAAAGCCTGGGAAGATGGATCTTCTAGGACTGAACAGAACCATACCTCAGTCCGACAACAACAAAGCAACTTTTGGACCGATTGTCGAGGACGTATCCTTGACTGGTATGAACAACACCCGGAGTTTGAGTCGAGGATGATTAATTAGTGACAGGATTTAATAATTGTTAAGCTTTATAGATTGATATGATTTTAAATACCTGATATCACTAAATAGTTTCATTCAATATTACCATTATGAAGCCAGAGAGCAATTTGGCTTTTCACACATCCACACACACATAACAAGTGCAGGTTCTGCCACACAGAAGTAGAGAGTGTGAGGAGCCACCTGACATCCAGTTGTAAGGTTCTCCTGGGGGATGGCTATTATACAATGCGACACAACAGAATGCGTAAATATCTTCACTGGACTATTTGTAAAAAGTTGAATATCCAGTGTAGCAGCAAGTCCTGGGAGCATATACCAGAAAGAACAGTTGGAAATAATTTATACACCATCCACTATGACTATGCAATCCCTACAGCTACATATCTAGAAAACGGAGCTGTTAAACCTGACATCGTAATATGAGACAAAAGGGAGAAAGTAGCAACCCTAGTTGAAGTCAGTGTCCCTAATGATGCAGGATTGAACAGAGCAGAAAGGGAAAAGATTACGAAATACCAAGGTCTTATGTATGACATGAAAAAAAAACTGGAATCTTAGGAAAATCTCCATCATACCAGTAATTATAGGAGCAACAGGACTAATGAAAAAGAATTTCAAGAGCTATCTGGCGAGTATACCCGGTGAACCGAGTGCAAGAGAAATACAAAAACGGCACTGAAAGGGACAGTTAGAATCTTAAAAAGATCTGTAGGCTGGAGTGTCTAAAATAGCCGGTGAATGTCTGGCATCCGGTAGGATGCCCCATCTCCAGCAAAAACAGAAAGATAAGAAAAATAAAAATAAACCCATAGTAATCTTCAATAAAATGTAGTTTTTGTTACATTTAATTTCCATTTCGAAGAAGGAGGGGGACATTGAGAGCGAATATAAACAGTCAAAGATGCGCTTCACCAGATGTTCTTATTGTGAACTTTTCTCAAGCACACAAAAACCAATGAATACACACAACCTCCCCAAAAGAACCAACCATAAATCAATCAAAAGACAAAAAATCTAACTAAAAAAAATACATATGGCATGATATTTGTTTTGGACACTAATTTATATAGGAATATATATATATATATATATATATACACTAGCAAAAACTACCCGCCCTCTTAGCAGCAATTAATCAAACTGTAAATGTTGTTGTTTTTGCTGATTTTTTCTTTTTTCTCAGTTTGTTTTCATTTACTGAGGTGCTGAATATTTGGAGCAGGCAAAAAACAGCCATTTTCTAGCCCAGAAAATGCCTGTCTGTAACAGTGAAATCCTGGTTCATCTAACATAAAATGTAATATATAGTTTTTAAATAAAATAATTTATATATATATATATATATATATATGGGTAGATAAAAGGATAAAACAATCCGACGGGATGAAATTAAAAATGGAACAGTGGAAGACTCATAAGCTCAACGTTTCGCCCGATGTGATGTGGCCTTTTCCAAGAGCAGATGACAGTGTGCTAAAAATGATCAAAGAAATCTAATCCGCTCTTGAAAAAGCCCACATCACATCGGGCGAAACGTTGAGCTTATGGGTCTTCCACTGTTCCATTTTTAATTTCACATATAAATATATATTGACCTAGAAACTACTGGTATGGATGGCTAATCAGCACATAATAATATGATATTATAAATATATAAAGATACTATGCTCTTACTAAAATAGTTGAGCACTCTCTAATTATTTCTTCATACACATTATAATATCTGAATGAATAAATGCAAAAGTTTTTTTTCCATTTATCCGAACTATATCAAAACACTTTAGGCTTATTTAATTCAATGAAATATTTTCAAATATGCTATATGTACTGATTAGAAAACTTACAAAAAACAGCCACAGCTTTACTTCATTTGCATATTTATTTTATAGACAGTTTCTAATAAATTAATATTCTGTATGATTCATTTGTAATTTTATTCTCCTATTTTTCTTATATATACGTAATAGTTTTCTTGATATTATTATTAGTATTATCATTACCAGTATTAATATTAATTAAAGCGATTTAATGAAAAACGTTTAAAATCCCAAATGATAACTTTTGTTTGATCATTTTGAAATTCAAATGGCTACTTCCAGTTAAGTCTGTGCATGAATACATTTGCACAGACCAAAAACATAAATTAGTTTGGACTAATCTCTTTTAAAAATAAAACTTTGCATTGAATGCAATGACTAACAAAGTTTCTCTTTCAATAATTAAATAGATATGTTTATTTTTAAAACTACATTTAAAAAACCTTTTTTTTTTTTAACATAGTTCACCCGAAACAAGGCAGGCCGCCACTATAGACATAAGGGGCTACTGAGAAAAAGAGTGAAAGTTTTTTTTTTTGGGGGGGGGGGGGGGGGGGGGGGACAAGACCTATGCATCGACCCCAGAACCTACCAAAAAGAGGAACAATTATTTTACATTTTAATATGTATATTATTTTTTGTATACATTTTAACTTTTAGCATCTAAAATTCATTTTTCGTTATTCGATTTGTAGTTTTAAAATATATATATATCTTGTAATTCTAAGCATATATATTTCTATTCGCAGCTGTAATATAATCTCTCTATCTTTCTCTTCATAATCAAAAGTGATGCTTTGTTTTTGTCAACGTTTATATTACGAACTGTATATTAATAAAATTGTTATATTCATTAAAACTAAATGATAATAGAAATGTAAGAAGTTTGTTTTAAACCCTTTTGAAGTCGATAGAATTTTATGCAGCATGACACAGGCGCATACAAAGCCCTTCTCTTTCAAAATGAAATATCCATCGGATTAAATATGGAAATAGATAAATTTGACCAGAATTAATAACTTTTTTTAAACAATGCAGCCGAAAGAGCTCTGAGCTTTATATCAGAACAGATTTAAAATATTTACTTAGGAGAAAAGACATTGATGACAAACATGCAAGAAACAGACTTTATATATTAGATTGAGATTGAGATTGAGATTGAGATTGAGAAAAGTGAATAATTAGTTTACATACCTTTTGGAATGTCTGTAAGGAAGATGATCTCTTCAGCTTTCACTCCTATTTCCTTTGTTATTTTTTTGTAACTCTCAACTTCACATTTGCTGCCAGTGGTTGTGTCAAAGTGTCCCGAAAACAACTGTAACAAAAAAATAAAAGAGAAATTAATAAATAAATTATATGTTTGCTAACTACATTCAGGGTATATTATTTGGACTACGATTCTCATCTTGGTTGTTATTTTCTTCACAATGTTTCGACCTACGTAACCTCCGATCTTCTTCAGGTGTATCTAGTAAGGATTGAACCTTCCACCCCGGAAGACTTTCACTTAAAACTGATTTTTAATCAATGCCTTTATCTGCTGTGCCACGGGTTCAACCAAGATGAGAACAGATGAGATCCAAAATACTGATACATGTTTTTTACATTCCCTGTTGGTGCACTAACCACTAGTCTCAATCCTAACGAAGGTGCAAAAAAGAATTTTTAACCTCATAGATCCTGCACTGTCTACCAAGCTTCAGCCCTGTCGCATCACCAATGTTGCATCCCCGTGCTTGTTTACAAGTACTTCCATGGAACGTGCTCCGACAATAGCTTTCTAATATACTGATTGATTATGTGTACGCGATCAGCATCCTATGGTTAACTAATTTGCATATTGTTTTGTAAAAAGACATCTCATTAATTAACTATTTATTCTTATTGTTTTCTAATTTATTTTATTATTATTTTTTTAATACTACTGAGTCACCACTTGTCAAGGCCCAAAGGCCACTCGAGGATAAAGGTTAATGAGATTGTCAGTTGGTGATGAACAACACCATGAGAGGATTCAAACCGATGGCTTAAATGGTCAGAATTTGATTATTTAAGTTGGCGGCTTGACAAGAATTTGCTAAGTTGAACTTAAAAACGACCATGTTGTACTCAGCTGGGAAGCAGCCCTGCTGTATTGTATTCCACAAAGGGAAAGAAAATTTGTTCATGGTAGTTCCGTTTCATTTTAGGTACACAGAAGAAAGGAAAATTCTTTATAGTAGCTGACGCTATACAAGTGAATGCTTTACAGGGAGGAGGAACCAGAGATTGGAGCTTATTTGAGCACCTACCACGATAATAACGATAATAATATTTTTTATACCGTAGATAGAAAGTTAGCATTTTGGGTGAAATTAATCTTTTCAGGTCACCCAGTTCTACATTGTAAATCTCCCCCCAACACACCACAGTCAAACAAGTAAATCAGTGAATACCCCCCATACATTAATTTCATTATGAAATTAAATTCTACCTAAATGCATTCTTACACAAGTCAGCCATTTTATTCTTTTGTTATATTGTAAATTAAAAAGAAAGCCCCTTCTAAAGACAATAATTTTTTTACAAATATTTTTATGTAGTGAATAAAGAGAATACTTGTTTAGGATGGTCTAACAAAACGGTTAAATAATCAAGCAATGGCCTTAAAACATAACTGACTCACACTCTCTCTCTTTTTCTGCCCCTCCCCCTCCCCCTCTGGTTGTTTAGCTGAGACGATCACTGGCTGAATAAAATCCATTATTCTTCTAAGAACGTGTTGTTTGAATTAATTGCATGAAAAGAGTCCCTATTTACTTGCCTCCCTATGAGGACAGAGTTAGGCACAAGCTTGGTTTCTCTGGCATAAAAATCCAGCTCCCCAAAATGGGGCCCACTGGATTAGAACAAAAAAATTGCTTTAGTCGAGAAAGACTCCATGATCACAGATGACGACGACAGAACAGATACTACACTTTGATCTGGGTTAAAATAGTATTTCCAGTCATTTCCAGTCAATTTACTTTTTTTTTGGGGGGGGGGGCGATTTTTGGTTTCCTCAATTGTCCCGGACAATGCTGGAACACAAGCCCCACTAGTATATATCAGAGAAAAAGAGAACAGAAACCTATATCCAGACAAGCTGTCACCAAATATTTGCACAAAATTAATACTGGGCAGACAAAAAAAAAAAATCATTAAATTACACAAGGCCCCTCACCCCCCACCCCCACCCCTAACTAAGCAGTCCAAGTTCAAGCTTAACAGCTGTAACACAATCATGGTTCATCAACCCTATCAACATATCAAAAACAATGTTCAATACATTGTACTCACACTTATTAGAGAAATTTGTGATTTTAAAGGGAGGACATGTTTTATTTGAAATTAAATGGAATTAAATAAAAATATTAAGAGTACTAAAAATGGTCTATGAATGAACAAACATTTTAGCATTTTCACCCCAAAACATTTCTCATTTTACACTTTATTACTTTTCTAACTAGACTGAAAATTTCAAACAAATGAACAATTACTTAGATAAAATGTCTTGTAATTTTGTATATATATAAATATTTTGTGTTCTTTAAATAATATTTTCTTTCTTTCTAGTGTTGGGACGATTAATCAGAATCGAAATCGGGAATCGAAAAACAATCAAAACTTTGTGGCTATTTTCCGATGCCAAAAACGATTATTTCAATTGTCTTTTTTGTTTGTTTTTGTACAAAATTTAATTTTCCATTGCTGGTACTAATGATTAAATAATAAATATTTATTGATTTTAAATCCACCAGTAAAACTAAAATTTATAGATCCCCTCTCACAAGTGTATTTTTACATTTGTGAAAATATATGGACATATTCCATGGGTTTTTAAGGTAATCCGAAAAAAAAAACAAAAAAAACAACAACAACAACTCTATGGCTAAATATTTAGAAACTTTAAAAGAATCGGAATCGGTAATTGCATTGGGATCAGGAATTTAGAACAGAATCAGTAATTATTGGAATCGTCCCATCACTACTTCCATTCTTTTTCTATTCAACATTTACAAGTTTTTCTCTTGTTTTCAAACATTTAACATCAATTTAATGGTCACAACAAGTACTAAAAGATGACTATGAATAAACAAGCATTTTAGCATTTTCACTCAAAATCTTCCCATAGAAGAGTTGAATCAACTATGATTTCACATCTCAATACAATAAAACAAAGAACTAGCTTTTATAATATTTTACTATTTCTAATCAGGTTTCCTGGCCTTTGAGCTAGGATCAAAGTGTAGTATCTAAAAACAGTGAGGCGGTCTAATTTTTAAAAAAGGATGGGAGGGTCTTACTAACAAATCTTTTGCCCATTTTATTCCAATAAATTTGTACCAAGACGATACTTATACCAGGCCTAGCAAACATGCGACTGGAGTCTATGACTGGGGCGAACATGTGAATACCAAAATTACTACTAAATAATAATTATTGAGAAAAGTTTTACTAAGGAATTAATTAGTAATGTCCAGTAATTAGCAACTATACATATTATTAGGAACCAGCTTAGAATTATTGATTTATTTACATAAAATCAAACCATCAGTTAAACCATGTATGTTCAATGGCTAAATTAGTATCCCTTGTTTATGATTTAATTCTTTTTCTTTGCTTGCTTTCCATTTTGCTGTGGCTTTGTCTCAAAATTAGAATGAAATATAAGGTTTTCATTATTTAAATTCGGATCATTTTTCTTAATGCTGGCATAAATTTTGTTGACACTAACAATTTTCCAAAATGTCATATCAATAAAATGAACTGTTTGTGCAGTATCCTCTTCATTTAATAATGGATGCAATTTAATTGCTGCTTCAGTTTTTATACAATGGGAAACTTTTTATCGCTCAACAGGTTTTGAGTAAACTGCCACATCAATTAGTTTTGATAATTTGGCAAACTGAGTTTTTTCATGTTCGTAAAGACCTTTTACAACTTCCCATTTTGCTAACATCAGGGTGTTCACACCTAATCGCCTAAAAAAAAGTAGAATCTCATTTTTTTAGGGGTGGGGGTGATTTAGCGTGTTTAGAGTGTTAATCTATAATAATATTGAACAAATAAAATAAAGGGGATAATAAATAATAATAGTAATAATAATAAGAGCCTATTTCATTAGTAATAATTTAAATTTATACTGCATCGAGAGTATTGAGTAAAATTTTTTAACCAGCAATTTTATCAAATAAATGTATTTTTAATTTCTTTCGGTCACTGTAAGAAGAAACTGTATGAAAAAAACAAAAACATTTTAGAATATTTTTTACCTTAATTTACAAGAAACTCTGAAATTATTATTATTATTAATTAATCCCCTTCATTTTATTTGCTCAAAAGAATGAAACAGTATGTTTTAACTTTTCATTTTTTCTTTTAAAAATCGTTAAAACCGGTGTCTTTCTGTAAAAAGAATGTTAAAAGTTTATTTTTATATCAAAAGTTTTTTTTTAGTCTAAAAGGTGTCAAAATATTTTTATAAAATAAAAGCACAAAAAAAAAGCAATGACCACCAGCGATTAAAACATTGAATTAATGTTCGATACTCAACACTTTCAAAAGTAAATTAGAATTTTATTTTATGACAATGAATAAATTTAAGAGCAACAGTTAATTTTATCCTAATTTTTGGCGAATACCAAGCTAAATGAGTAAGAAAATCTAATGCTCCCTATAGTACAATTGAACCCTTTAAAATTTGTACAGTGTATTTTAAAGAACAGTTGTAAAATTATTAAATAAAATTTACTGGAGTTAAATTCTTTGCGATAATAAATAACATTTTACTAAATAAAATATTCTTCTTCTTCTACTACTACTACTACTACTACTACTACTACTACAACTACTACTACATCATCAGCATCGTTTTAAAAATTCCATTCCATTTTTTGTTTTTGTTTCTTACGAAGGACAGTTAAAAAATGACATTCTTTAAAAAAATATAACAAACACCGACATAAAATTCTAATTTGCTTTTTAAAGTGTTCTTTATTTCTTGGGGAAATATATTTGGACTGTTTTTAAATTTTATTACACACAAAAACAACCTTTGTGACATACAAAATAAACTTTGGGCATTCTTTTTACAAAACAGAAACAAATTTTAACAAAATTTAACGAATTTAAAAGCAAAAGTTAAAACATATGTGGATATTTCTTTAATAACAAAAATACCGACATTTTCTTTTAGAATTTGACATAAAAGTTCACTTTTATATACGTTATAAATAATGTCTTGTTCACATTACATGCTTGTTGCTTGTTCGCATTACATTTAAATTTCTACATGTTGGTACCGTTGGGGAAACAGGGAGCAGGTAGAGAATTCCAAAGGCAGCAGTCTGAGGAAAAGCTATTTGTGTAAAAACTAATGAAAATATATTTTTTAGATGATGATGATGATGATTTTTCTTTTCCATTTCTCAGTACGGTGAAAGATATCCTACAAGCAATACTAGATTTACATCTAGATTGGACAGAGTGATGCCTCGGACCTAAAAATTTAGAGGGCCTCTAGCAAAAAGTGTATATTTTTGGCTACTGATACAGAATCGGACCCAATTTCCACAAACTTTACGTCGGCAGCTTTCGGGCAGGTTACGTAAGCCGCTGAAAGATGCCGAAGTGATTAGCCAATCAGCTGTCAATATTAAAAAGTAAAAAAACAGAAAGGGCCAAATTTGGACGAATTGACTAGTTTTATTTTCCTAAAAAAATACTTTTTTGAAACTTTTAATTAAAAAAAATACTTAATAGCAGATGTTTATCTATGTTTTGTTCTGTGTATATAAAAAAAAAAGTTTAAAAAAACAAAACAGACTGTTGACCAGTTAACTATGCTTACTTTGTTTGAAAAAAAAATCATTAATTTAAACTTTTCTTGAAAAAAAATATGATTAATAATACAAACCTATGTTTTGTTCTGTGTATATAAAAATAAAGTAAAAAAAACCGACTTTTTACCAGTTGACTGTTTATTTTCCTGGGCTAAAAAAAAAATCGTTATTTGAACATTACTTGAAAAAACTTTTTTATTATTAACAGTTGTTTAGCTGTTTTGTTCGTTTTATATAAAAAAAATACTTTGACCAGATGTTTAGTTTTAGTTTTCTTTGTCTAAAAAATGTATTTACTTGAAACTTTTCTTGAAAAAGACAAAAAACGACTACGTAGCATTTTTGTTTTATCGCCTGTCAGTGTTTGCGTCGGCTTTTTCTGGCGGCTTACATAAACTACCGGAAGATGCAGACGCAAAGTTGTCGGATATTGGGTCCAATTCTGTATCAGCAACAGCACCATCACGTCTGTGAGAGAGAAGGTGCAGAAAGGAAGAAAGGGTGGGGCCAATTAAATTACAGACACGTTTCTGCACCTCATCAAGAACCCTTAAATGGGACAGAGATTCACCAGCCCAAATATGACAACAGTACTCCATACATAATTTGATAATAGATTTGTAGCGATAGAGAATAGCCTCAGGTGTGAGAAAGTGTTTGGAGCGATAGAGAGAAACGACTTTAACAGAAGCAAAAAGAACGATGGATCGAATGTATGAACTCCAAGAAAGATTTAACGAGAGAGAAATACCAAGAAGTTTCAGAGTTGATTTTTATTCACGAACAGAACCATCTATGAGAATCTCAGGAAGAAAAGGGATACACCTACGATTGAAAGACACGATTGAGTCTTAACAGGATTAAACAAAATAAGCCATTTCGTACCCCAATCCACAACTGAACCCAGGTCAACTTCTAGATCACCTGCATATTTCAACTACTACTACTACTAATAATATTAATATCAACAAAACTATTATGTATATATAAGAATCAAATAACAAATGAATCGTACGCAATATTAATTTATTAGAAGCCGTTTATAAAATAAGTATGCAAATGAAGCATATCTGTGTTTTTGGAGTTTTCCGATCAGTATATGTAGTGTAGTTGAAAATATTTTGTTGTATCATTGAATTAAATAAGCCCAAGGTGTTTTGATATGAATAAACTTTTGCATTTATTTATTTAGATTACAAAATCATAGTCACTAAAATTAATTTGCGTTTCTTCCTAAACAAGTTAGTCATTTTTTTTTTTTAGTCGCAGGTAATGCTAGGTGTGTACAGCATGTATAATCTCATATATAAAGGGAAAATGTCTGTGGGTATATATGTATGTTTGTATGTATGTGCATATGTCCAGCTAAAACTTGAAAAATACGCAACAGATACCCATAAAGTTGATATTTTCTAAATCACACATCTTTCGGACAAATAATATTGGAAAATTGGAACAAAAAATCAGTTTCTTGCTGTAGAACAGACACAAAATTTGTCATGGGGGTGGTCAAATTTGTTCGTTTTTAGCACACCACATATGCGTAGACAACAGCAAACCAGAAGTTAACATGCATTTCTTTATAGCATACTTCACCGCTTGTCAAAAGGGAATGGCATGGTGGACAAGTGGTTTACAACGGGGACTGAATGTCTGGGTATGCCAGGTTCGAGTAAAGTTTGTTTCACAGAAACATTTTCATCAATTTTGTTGCATTTTTACCTGACGAATTAAGGTCAGTAAATGAGAAATCGACCTTTAAATCTTAACAGTTCCTTTTTTAATGTTTTATTTTATTTTTTTAACAGAGGGAATACTTACACATTATCGTGATTATCTTTATTCAGAAAACCTTCTACATTTATATTTAAAACGTATTCATTTAAAAACATAAGTTCATTATTTGTGAAAAAAAAAAACACACGCTAATCTTCGATCATAAAAAAAAAAAAAAAATTTAAAAAAAAAAAAATTTAAAAAAAAAAAAAAAAATCGCTGGTATAAAGTAATCATTTTGTTTTAATTAATAAAACATATAAACTTTGATTAACGTAGTTTTAATAAAAAGTTTGTTCTTAGTAAAAAAAGTTAACTACGTTGTTTAGTTACGTAAGAAAGGGTAAAGAAAAGAACAAAAGGTGCCAAAAATTAAAACAAACAAACAATTAAGTGGAACAACGGGTAAGAGACAAAGATAGAGATACGGATTGAGAGGGGTAGCGATAAGTTTTAATATAAAGATGTTACACACACTTTTTAACCTCTTTATTTAATTTTTCAATGGCCCTGGGCAACACCGGGTACCCCTTTCAATGTTCTTTATGTAGTAATTTGGAAATAAAATGCTGATTTATTCCTCTTGGAGAGTTGTCTGTGTGTAATGGGCTAGGCTGCAGAGAAGGAGGTGGAAAACGGGAGAGGGGGGAGAGCCCCAGGTAATGCCGGGTACCCGTGCTAGTCTTCTATTATATAAAGGGCAGTTATCTGTGTGTATGTGTGCACGTGTGTATGTCCAGTTAAAACTCTAAAACTACAAAACAAACACCCACAAAGTTGGTATTTTCTTGATTGGCATTGCCCCTGATGCATAATTTGTTAAATTTAGAAAAAATTATCCATTCTTTAACCCTAAAGGGCACAGATTTTGTTAGTGGAGGTGTGTGTGTGTGGGGGGGGGGGTCAAGGAGTTAATTCCCTTACGAGGAATCTACATAAGAGAGAGTTGTCTGTCTTTATGTGTATTTCCAGAGAGAGGAATGGACTGGGAGAAGAAGAAAGAGGGGGGGGGGTGAGGAGAGGGAGGGAGGAAAACAAGGGATAGAGAGAGAGAGAGAGAGAGAGAGAGAGAGAGAGAGAGAGAGAGAGAGAGAGAGAGAATTTCCTAATACCTCGAGTTGTCTGTGTTTATATATGTCCAGAGAGAGGAATGTGCTGGGCGGAGAAGAAAGAGGGTGGAGAGGGAGAGGAGAAAACGAGGAGGGGGGAGAGAGAGACAGAGATAGAAGTTATGCTACACTTTTGCTCCGGGCAACGCCGGGTAGCCCTGCTAGTATATATATCAATCAAAATGAATTTATGTTCAACATATTTTACAAATAAGCAATTCTGGCTAAGTATATATTACAAAATTAAAGAGTATGGACTTACCTCACAAATATCTCCATCTTGAGAATATGTGAACAGCAGTTTCTGACTTTCGATACTCCCAGACGAATAAATGTAGATCTTTATTCCATCAACCACCATTTGGCGAAGAGTTGGTGTCACATCAGGGAAGAGCCTAAGAAACATTACAAGAAATGTTGAAGGATGTTGTACTCAAAACCATTTAACCCTCTCAGCGCTGAATTTCTTTTTGTAGAAATATTATTTTTACACCTATTTTTAAAATGACTCTGTAAAAGCTTAACCGTTAATTGTATGCCCAAACAATTTTTATGACATTTGTAGCATATAAGTAGGACTAGCAAAACTAATTGTAAAATTTGACTAATTTACATATTTTGATGGCAGCCATCTTGAATTTATAATAAGGTTGACCATCTGCTTATCGAAAACTGTCATTTTCTCATGACCATATTAGTCAATTGCTGAATTTATTTTGTATATTTGTGATGTGTCTTATATTGCAAATAAAACCAGTTTTGCAAATAGCATTGTTTGCTATTAGAGGTGGTAGACTTGTCGCAATTTTGCATCAGCCGTACTAAGATCATAAGGCTAAGAACCATTTTGTAAAAGTTTTTTCTTTTGTAACTTAATTGTTGTAATATTCAGCCCATGAATGGGTGAAATAACAGGATATACACCTTTCCCATGTATTATTAGGTTACGTTAAATACATGCTTAACATATTTGATAGCCAGGCAATGCTGATAAATCAGCTAGTTGTCATGTCATGAACGGTCATCGAGGAGAAACTGGATCTTTTTATTAACCCTTACAGTCATTTAACCATCTGAATGATTTTTTTTGTAAAAAAATTATTTTTAAAATGACTCTGTAAAAGCTTAACCTTTAATTGTATGCCCAAAAATTTTTTATGACATTTGTAGCATATAAGTAGGACTATCAAAATAAATTGTAAAATTTGACTATATTTGCATATTGTGATGGCGGCCATCTTGAATTTATAATGAGATTGACCATCCGTTCATGGAAAATTGTCATTTTCTCATGCACATATTAGTCAATTGTTGAATTTATTGTGTATATTTGTGATGTTGTGTCTTATATTGCAAATAAAACCAGTTTTGCAAATAGTATTGTCTGCTAGTAGAGGTGGTAGATTTGTCGCAATTTTGCGACAGCCGCGCTAAGAGGGTTAATATTCTTGACATTCAAAATTAATAAAAACAATAAATATAGTATGAGAAGAGGTTACACATTTTAAATTTTGGTAAATATATATAATATATTTTTTTGGGGGGGGGGGGGGAGAGGGCGAAAGAGATTGATAAATTAAGATGAGAGAGAGAAAGTAGAAGAATAGAAAGAGGAAAGAAAAAGCAGGGGTTACTACTAGTAATGGGACGATTCCAATATTTTTCCCCCCGATTCCGATACAATTACTGATTCTCTTCTAAATTTCCGATTTTGATTCTTTTTCTAAATATTTAGCTATAGAGTTGTCTTAAAAAAACTTATTTTTCTCTAATATTTTTCATTCTACATTTTGGTAAATATATATTTTTTTTTTGGGGGGGGGGGGGAATCGAAAAGGACGGATAAATTAAGATGATAGAAAAAAAGAAAGTAGAAGAATATAAAGCGGGAAGAAAAAGCAGGGGTCACTACCCATCTACCCACCCGACAGTGTTATCTCTTCTTCTGTAAGTTGTTACTTACACGCCCTTAATTTTTCCCTGCTTGTAGGCTTGCTTCCAAACATGTCCCTGCAGTTGTTTCAGTTCTTTACTCTTTCGATCATGAGACATCTGCCACTTCACGTTGGCTATTACAGCTTTGATAACAGCATCTTTGTCGGCATCGGGGATTTCCACAACACCATCAACTTCAGCCTCTTTATCCTTCTTGGCCTGTAAAAAAAGATGCACAACCATCATACACTGGATGGAATATACATTCATAGTAACATCTCCCTAAAAAAGCCAATACCCAAAATATCAAATATTAAATTAACAAGTTTTATAAACCAGAAGTATATAAGTTAAAGAGTAGAAATAGAGTTATGTGTACAGGAAGTTACGTCATGGGAGGAAGTATGTGGCAGAGAAGGAAGATCGATTCTCTCTCTTCGGTGTTCGATGTCAAAGTGTACGGACGTTTTTTTGTTTTTTTTCGAGGCACTTCCATCCCTCCTATGCAGGATGGCTATCATTTATAAGAACTTGTAAAAAAAATGAAATAAATCATCAAGAAAATAATGAGCCGCTCAGAGAAAACAATTTTTTGCTACAAGGAAAAACGATTGTTAATTATTGAGCGATTATAATTTTGTTAGTAATAAGAAATGGGGTTCTGTTGGGAGGTCAGCTTAGTGTACTCGGATATCATCTCGACTTCCTGTATGATAGAAATGGATCTGACTCAGAGAGAGAGAGAGAGAGAGAGAGAGGGTGAGAGAGAGAGAGAGAGGGTGAGGGAGAGAGAGAGTGAGAGAGGGGGAGGGAGAGAGAGGGTGAGAGAGAGAGAGGGAGAGGGAGAGAGAGAGTGAGAGAGAGAGAGAGAGGGTGAGGGAGAGAGAGGGTGAGGGAGAGAAGGTGAGAGAGAGAGAGAGAGGGTGAGGGATAGAGAGGGTGAGGGAGAGAGAGAGGGTGAGGGAGAGAGAGAGAGGGTGAGGGATAGAGAGGGTGAGGGAGAGAGAGAGGGTGAGGGAGAGAGAGAGGGTGATGGAGGGAGAGAGAGAGGGTGAGGGAGAGGTGGCGTTAGTTCGATCAGAAGCCTTGAGGTGCGAACCCACACTTTAAGAAATTTCCTGATAAGATATGATATGTAATGCTACGTCGGGCATTCCGCCTTCCACTGAAAGTGGAAGTTTAAGGGGAATACAAATTCACATGCTTTCCCCAGTCAGTATGTACATCTCGGTTGGGGGAGATGACGTACAACGCCTAGTATTTCTAAATGGTCACCCATCTTGTACTGGCCAGACTCAACGTCGCTTAGTTTAAGTGATCTAACGAGAACCGATGTGTCACCCATCTTGTACTGGCCAGACTCAACGTCGCTTAGTTTAAGTGATCTAACGAGAACCGATGTGTCACCCATCTTGTACTGGCCAGACTCAACGTCGCTTAGTTTAAGTGATCTAACGAGAACCGATGTGTCACCCATCTTGTACTGGCCAGACTCAACGTCGCTTAGTTTAAGTGATCTAACGAGAACCGATGTGTCACCCATCTTGTACTGGCCAGACTCAACGTCGCTTAGTTTAAGTGATCTAACGAGAACCGATGTGTCACCCATCTTGTACTGGCCAGACTCAACGTCGCTTAGTTTAAGTGATCTAACGAGAACCGATGTGTCACCCATCTTGTACTGGCCAGACTCAACGTCGCTTAGTTTAAGTGATCTAACGAGAACCGATGTGTCACCCATCTTGTACTGGCCAGACTCAACGTCGCTTAGTTTAAGTGATCTAACGAGAACCGATGTGTCACCCATCTTGTACTGGCCAGACTCAACGTCGCTTAGTTTAAGTGATCTAACGAGAACCGATGTGTCACCCATCTTGTACTGGCCAGACTCAACGTCGCTTAGTTTAAGTGATCTAACGAGAACCGATGTGTCACCCATCTTGTACTGGCCAGACTCAACGTCGCTTAGTTTAAGTGATCTAACGAGAACCGATGTGTCACCCATCTTGTACTGGCCAGACTCAACGTCGCTTAGTGTAAGTGATCTAACGAGAACCGATGTGTCACCCATCTTGTACTGGCCAGACTCAACGTCGCTTAGTGTAAGTGATCTAACGAGAACCGATGTGTCACCCATCTTGTACTGGCCAGACTCAACGTCGCTTAGTGTAAGTGATCTAACGAGAACCGATGTGTCACCCATCTTGTACTGGCCAGACTCAACGTCGCTTAGTGTAAGTGATCTAACGAGAACCGATGTGTCACCCATCTTGTACTGGCCAGACTCAACGTCGCTTAGTGTAAGTGATCTAACGAGAACCGATGTGTCACCCATCTTGTACTGGCCAGACTCAACGTCGCTTAGTTTAAGTGATCTAACGAGAACCGATGTGTCACCCATCTTGTACTGGCCAGACTCAACGTCGCTTAGTTTAAGTGATCTAACGAGAACCGATGTGTCACCCATCTTGTACTGGCCAGACTCAACGTCGCTTAGTGTAAGTGATCTAACGAGAACCGATGTGTCACCCATCTTGTACTGGCCAGACTCAACGTCGCTTAGTGTAAGTGATCTAACGAGAACCGATGTGTCACCCATCTTGTACTGGCCAGACTCAACGTCGCTTAGTGTAAGTGATCTAACGAGAACCGATGTGTCACCCATCTTGTACTGGCCAGACTCAACGTCGCTTAGTGTAAGTGATCTAACGAGAACCGATGTGTCACCCATCTTGTACTGGCCAGACTCAACGTCGCTTAGTTTAAGTGATCTAACGAGAACCGATGTGTCACCCATCTTGTACTGGCCAGACTCAACGTCGCTTAGTTTAAGTGATCTAACGAGAACCGATGTGTCACCCATCTTGTACTGGCCAGACTCAACGTCGCTTAGTTTAAGTGATCTAACGAGAACCGATGTGTCACCCATCTTGTACTGGCCAGACTCAACGTCGCTTAGTTTAAGTGATCTAACGAGAACCGATGTGTCACCCATCTTGTACTGGCCAGACTCAACGTCGCTTAGTTTAAGTGATCTAACGAGAACCGATGTGTCACCCATCTTGTACTGGCCAGACTCAACGTCGCTTAGTTTAAGTGATCTAACGAGAACCGATGTGTCACCCATCTTGTACTGGCCAGACTCAACGTCGCTTAGTTTAAGTGATCTAACGAGAACCGATGTGTCACCCATCTTGTACTGGCCAGACTCAACGTCGCTTAGTTTAAGTGATCTAACGAGAACCGATGTGTCACCCATCTTGTACTGGCCAGACTCAACGTCGCTTAGTTTAAGTGATCTAACGAGAACCGATGTGTCACCCATCTTGTACTGGCCAGACTCAACGTCGCTTAGTTTAAGTGATCTAACGAGAACCGATGTGTCACCCATCTTGTACTGGCCAGACTCAACGTCGCTTAGTTTAAGTGATCTAACGAGAACCGATGTGTCACCCATCTTGTACTGGCCAGACTCAACGTCGCTTAGTGTAAGTGATCTAACGAGAACCGATGTGTCACCCATCTTGTACTGGCCAGACTCAACGTCGCTTAGTGTAAGTGATCTAACGAGAACCGATGTGTCACCCATCTTGTACTGGCCAGACTCAACGTCGCTTAGTGTAAGTGATCTAACGAGAACCGATGTGTCACCCATCTTGTACTGGCCAGACTCAACGTCGCTTAGTGTAAGTGATCTAACGAGAACCGATGTGTCACCCATCTTGTACTGGCCAGACTCAACGTCGCTTAGTTTAAGTGATCTAACGAGAACCGATGTGTCACCCATCTTGTACTGGCCAGACTCAACGTCGCTTAGTTTAAGTGATCTAACGAGAACCGATGTGTCACCCATCTTGTACTGGCCAGACTCAACGTCGCTTAGTGTAAGTGATCTAACGAGAACCGATGTGTCACCCATCTTGTACTGGCCAGACTCAACGTCGCTTAGTGTAAGTGATCTAACGAGAACCGATGTGTCACCCATCTTGTACTGGCCAGACTCAACGTCGCTTAGTGTAAGTGATCTAACGAGAACCGATGTGTCACCCATCTTGTACTGGCCAGACTCAACGTCGCTTAGTTTAAGTGATCTAACGAGAACCGATGTGTCACCCATCTTGTACTGGCCAGACTCAACGTCGCTTAGTTTAAGTGATCTAACGAGAACCGATGTGTCACCCATCTTGTACTGGCCAGACTCAACGTCGCTTAGTTTAAGTGATCTAACGAGAACCGATGTGTCACCCATCTTGTACTGGCCAGACTCAACGTCGCTTAGTGTAAGTGATCTAACGAGAACCGATGTGTCACCCATCTTGTACTGGCCAGACTCAACGTCGCTTAGTGTAAGTGATCTAACGAGAACCGATGTGTCACCCATCTTGTACTGGCCAGACTCAACGTCGCTTAGTGTAAGTGATCTAACGAGAACCGATGTGTCACCCATCTTGTACTGGCCAGACTCAACGTCGCTTAGTGTAAGTGATCTAACGAGAACCGATGTGTCACCCATCTTGTACTGGCCAGACTCAACGTCGCTTAGTTTAAGTGATCTAACGAGAACCGATGTGTCACCCATCTTGTACTGGCCAGACTCAACGTCGCTTAGTTTAAGTGATCTAACGAGAACCGATGTGTCACCCATCTTGTACTGGCCAGACTCAACGTCGCTTAGTGTAAGTGATCTAACGAGAACCGATGTGTCACCCATCTTGTACTGGCCAGACTCAACGTCGCTTAGTGTAAGTGATCTAACGAGAACCGATGTGTCACCCATCTTGTACTGGCCAGACTCAACGTCGCTTAGTGTAAGTGATCTAACGAGAACCGATGTGTCACCCATCTTGTACTGGCCAGACTCAACGTCGCTTAGTTTAAGTGATCTAACGAGAACCGATGTGTCACCCATCTTGTACTGGCCAGACTCAACGTCGCTTAGTTTAAGTGATCTAACGAGAACCGATGTGTCACCCATCTTGTACTGGCCAGACTCAACGTCGCTTAGTTTAAGTGATCTAACGAGAACCGATGTGTCACCCATCTTGTACTGGCCAGACTCAACGTCGCTTAGTTTAAGTGATCTAACGAGAACCGATGTGTCACCCATCTTGTACTGGCCAGACTCAACGTCGCTTAGTTTAAGTGATCTAACGAGAACCGATGTGTCACCCATCTTGTACTGGCCAGACTCAACGTCGCTTAGTTTAAGTGATCTAACGAGAACCGATGTGTCACCCATCTTGTACTGGCCAGACTCAACGTCGCTTAGTTTAAGTGATCTAACGAGAACCGATGTGTCACCCATCTTGTACTGGCCAGACTCAACGTCGCTTAGTTTAAGTGATCTAACGAGAACCGATGTGTCACCCATCTTGTACTGGCCAGACTCAACGTCGCTTAGTTTAAGTGATCTAACGAGAACCGATGTGTCACCCATCTTGTACTGGCCAGACTCAACGTCGCTTAGTTTAAGTGATCTAACGAGAACCGATGTGTCACCCATCTTGTACTGGCCAGACTCAACGTCGCTTAGTTTAAGTGATCTAACGAGAACCGATGTGTCACCCATCTTGTACTGGCCAGACTCAACGTCGCTTAGTTTAAGTGATCTAACGAGAACCGATGTGTCACCCATCTTGTACTGGCCAGACTCAACGTCGCTTAGTTTAAGTGATCTAACGAGAACCGATGTGTCACCCATCTTGTACTGGCCAGACTCAACGTCGCTTAGTTTAAGTGATCTAACGAGAACCGATGTGTCACCCATCTTGTACTGGCCAGACTCAACGTCGCTTAGTTTAAGTGATCTAACGAGAACCGATGTGTCACCCATCTTGTACTGGCCAGACTCAACGTCGCTTAGTTTAAGTGATCTAACGAGAACCGATGTGTCACCCATCTTGTACTGGCCAGACTCAACGTCGCTTAGTTTAAGTGATCTAACGAGAACCGATGTGTCACCCATCTTGTACTGGCCAGACTCAACGTCGCTTAGTTTAAGTGATCTAACGAGAACCGATGTGTCACCCATCTTGTACTGGCCAGACTCAACGTCGCTTAGTTTAAGTGATCTAACGAGAACCGATGTGTCACCCATCTTGTACTGGCCAGACTCAACGTCGCTTAGTTTAAGTGATCTAACGAGAACCGATGTGTCACCCATCTTGTACTGGCCAGACTCAACGTCGCTTAGTTTAAGTGATCTAACGAGAACCGATGTGTCACCCATCTTGTACTGGCCAGACTCAACGTCGCTTAGTTTAAGTGATCTAACGAGAACCGATGTGTCACCCATCTTGTACTGGCCAGACTCAACGTCGCTTAGTTTAAGTGATCTAACGAGAACCGATGTGTCACCCATCTTGTACTGGCCAGACTCAACGTCGCTTAGTTTAAGTGATCTAACGAGAACCGATGTGTCACCCATCTTGTACTGGCCAGACTCAACGTCGCTTAGTTTAAGTGATCTAACGAGAACCGATGTGTCACCCATCTTGTACTGGCCAGACTCAACGTCGCTTAGTTTAAGTGATCTAACGAGAACCGATGTGTCACCCATCTTGTACTGGCCAGACTCAACGTCGCTTAGTTTAAGTGATCTAACGAGAACCGATGTGTCACCCATCTTGTACTGGCCAGACTCAACGTCGCTTAGTTTAAGTGATCTAACGAGAACCGATGTGTCACCCATCTTGTACTGGCCAGACTCAACGTCGCTTAGTTTAAGTGATCTAACGAGAACCGATGTGTCACCCATCTTGTACTGGCCAGACTCAACGTCGCTTAGTTTAAGTGATCTAACGAGAACCGATGTGTCACCCATCTTGTACTGGCCAGACTCAACGTCGCTTAGTTTAAGTGATCTAACGAGAACCGATGTGTCACCCATCTTGTACTGGCCAGACTCAACGTCGCTTAGTTTAAGTGATCTAACGAGAACCGATGTGTCACCCATCTTGTACTGGCCAGACTCAACGTCGCTTAGTTTAAGTGATCTAACGAGAACCGATGTGTCACCCATCTTGTACTGGCCAGACTCAACGTCGCTTAGTTTAAGTGATCTAACGAGAACCGATGTGTCACCCATCTTGTACTGGCCAGACTCAACGTCGCTTAGTTTAAGTGATCTAACGAGAACCGATGTGTCACCCATCTTGTACTGGCCAGACTCAACGTCGCTTAGTTTAAGTGATCTAACGAGAACCGATGTGTCACCCATCTTGTACTGGCCAGACTCAACGTCGCTTAGTTTAAGTGATCTAACGAGAACCGATGTGTCACCCATCTTGTACTGGCCAGACTCAACGTCGCTTAGTTTAAGTGATCTAACGAGAACCGATGTGTCACCCATCTTGTACTGGCCAGACTCAACGTCGCTTAGTTTAAGTGATCTAACGAGAACCGATGTGTCACCCATCTTGTACTGGCCAGACTCAACGTCGCTTAGTTTAAGTGATCTAACGAGAACCGATGTGTCACCCATCTTGTACTGGCCAGACTCAACGTCGCTTAGTTTAAGTGATCTAACGAGAACCGATGTGTCACCCATCTTGTACTGGCCAGACTCAACGTCGCTTAGTTTAAGTGATCTAACGAGAACCGATGTGTCACCCATCTTGTACTGGCCAGACTCAACGTCGCTTAGTTTAAGTGATCTAACGAGAACCGATGTGTCACCCATCTTGTACTGGCCAGACTCAACGTCGCTTAGTTTAAGTGATCTAACGAGAACCGATGTGTCACCCATCTTGTACTGGCCAGACTCAACGTCGCTTAGTTTAAGTGATCTAACGAGAACCGATGTGTCACCCATCTTGTACTGGCCAGACTCAACGTCGCTTAGTTTAAGTGATCTAACGAGAACCGATGTGTTACCCATCTTGTACTGGCCAGACTCAACGTCGCTTAGTTTAAGTGATCTAACGAGAACCGATGTGTTACCCATCTTGTACTGGCCAGACTCAACGTCGCTTAGTTTAAGTGATCTAACGAGAACCGATGTGTTACCCATCTTGTACTGGCCAGACTCAACGTCGCTTAGTTTAAGTGATCTAACGAGAACCGATGTGTTACCCATCTTGTACTGGCCAGACTCAACGTCGCTTAGTTTAAGTGATCTAACGAGAACCGATGTGTTACCCATCTTGTACTGGCCAGACTCAACGTCGCTTAGTTTAAGTGATCTAACGAGAACCGATGTGTTACCCATCTTGTACTGGCCAGACTCAACGTCGCTTAGTTTAAGTGATCTAACGAGAACCGATGTGTTACCCATCTTGTACTGGCCAGACTCAACGTCGCTTAGTTTAAGTGATCTAACGAGAACCGATGTGTTACCCATCTTGTACTGGCCAGACTCAACGTCGCTTAGTTTAAGTGATCTAACGAGAACCGATGTGTTACCCATCTTGTACTGGCCAGACTCAACGTCGCTTAGTTTAAGTGATCTAACGAGAACCGATGTGTTACCCATCTTGTACTGGCCAGACTCAACGTCGCTTAGTTTAAGTGATCTAACGAGAACCGATGTGTTACCCATCTTGTACTGGCCAGACTCAACGTCGCTTAGTTTAAGTGATCTAACGAGAACCGATGTGTTACCCATCTTGTACTGGCCAGACTCAACGTCGCTTAGTTTAAGTGATCTAACGAGAACCGATGTGTTACCCATCTTGTACTGGCCAGACTCAACGTCGCTTAGTTTAAGTGATCTAACGAGAACCGATGTGTTACCCATCTTGTACTGGCCAGACTCAACGTCGCTTAGTTTAAGTGATCTAACGAGAACCGATGTGTTACCCATCTTGTACTGGCCAGACTCAACGTCGCTTAGTTTAAGTGATCTAACGAGAACCGATGTGTTACCCATCTTGTACTGGCCAGACTCAACGTCGCTTAGTTTAAGTGATCTAACGAGAACCGATGTGTTACCCATCTTGTACTGGCCAGACTCAACGTCGCTTAGTTTAAGTGATCTAACGAGAACCGATGTGTTACCCATCTTGTACTGGCCAGACTCAACGTCGCTTAGTTTAAGTGATCTAACGAGAACCGATGTGTTACCCATCTTGTACTGGCCAGACTCAACGTCGCTTAGTTTAAGTGATCTAACGAGAACCGATGTGTTACCCATCTTGTACTGGCCAGACTCAACGTCGCTTAGTTTAAGTGATCTAACGAGAACCGATGTGTTACCCATCTTGTACTGGCCAGACTCAACGTCGCTTAGTTTAAGTGATCTAACGAGAACCGATGTGTTACCCATCTTGTACTGGCCAGACTCAACGTCGCTTAGTTTAAGTGATCTAACGAGAACCGATGTGTTACCCATCTTGTACTGGCCAGACTCAACGTCGCTTAGTTTAAGTGATCTAACGAGAACCGATGTGTTACCCATCTTGTACTGGCCAGACTCAACGTCGCTTAGTTTAAGTGATCTAACGAGAACCGATGTGTTACCCATCTTGTACTGGCCAGACTCAACGTCGCTTAGTTTAAGTGATCTAACGAGAACCGATGTGTTAACATGATTATGCCGTTGAGCTTAAAAAACACTCAAATAAAAGGTTGATCGATATATTTACAAATTTCCCTATAATATATAACATAAATAATATTGAATGTCTATCATTTAGGGTAACGATGCCTTGAGGACAACCGATGGAGTAATTATGTGACAGACACATGTGCATCCAGATGTAAAGATATAACAAACCAATGACCTTCAAAATGAACTAATCGATCAGAGTTTAACTTAAGAAGTTAAAAACGACTCGATCTTTCAAAATGTAAAAGTCTTGGCTTTTTGGCCGGGATCAAAGTGTAGTATCTGTTCCGATGGATACTACACCCTATAAACTGGTATTGTCTTGGCCTTCGGGGCTTGATTTACACCTGTCTATGGGACGGTCCTGTGCAGTTCTAGGAGGTCCACCCTCCCAGGCTTTGCCTCCCCTCTTTGGGGAGGAGTAAGTTTATTGCTTACTGCCTGAGGCGCCCCTACCGGGGAATGTTGACGGGGCTGCCCAGAGTGTTCACCTTCTCGGGCGCTGGCTTTTCAAATCCCACTTTCCCGACCTTGTGTCACATCTTACCTTGTGGGAGGAAGAAAATAACTTGATAGAAACAATCATCACTTTCCGTGCATGGCAGATAGTGCATGGTTGTAGTAGCAGGTAACCAGCTGAAATAGTATATTGTAGTATATATTCCCTTTTATGACACTAGTTGGGTTGTTTGTTTTAGAACCCTGAAACTGTGGCGTTTCATAACAATAGAATGTACTAAAACATGAAAATGTAAAATATTCTACACAAATAAAATGTACAGGAATTGTTTTAAACCTGATTTTGAAACTGTTTGTAGCATTTTTTTTTACTTTATATTGTAAAATGTTATTAAAGTCAAGCTTGAAGAAATTCTTTTGAAATTGTGGAAATATATATTGCGGTTAAAACAAGCAATAACAAAAACAGAAAAACAAAATATCTCTCCAAACATTTATTTATTTAGGGTATGGTAGTTTTAAACCTGATTTTGAAACTGCTTGTAGCAGTTTTTTTTTTTACTTTATATTGTAAAATGTTATTAAAGTCAAGCTTGAAGAAATTCTTTTGAAATTATGCAAATATATTTTGATGTATAACAGCAGTTAAAACAAGCAATAACAAAAAACAAAAAAACAAAATATCTCTCCAAACATTTATTTATTTAGGGTATGGTAGTTTGCTTGAAGCATTGCTGCTAAATACGTATATAGGTATTTAATAAGGCTGTTTGCAATGCGGAAATTGCCGGAATTGCGAAAGAGGAGATGAACAAAAACAAATAAATGAAGACAAATAATTGTGATAATTTTCTTCAAAAACTCATCTATTTATTTTCCAGTAAATCTTTCACATACTGTTTCAGTAAATTTTTCTCTTGCTTAAAATCCGGGATGGCAGAAAATATTTTGATATTTCAGGAGAAACATTGCCTCTTCTCAAAAAGATAAAAAAAATTTTTTCTGTTTACAGAAAAGAATCATCCGGTTTATTTATTTATTTTTTTGTTTATGGAAGTCACTCCAGACAAGACATGGAGCCACTTGATGTAAGGAGCTAAAAAGAATGAAAGATGATTAAGTTGCATAATAACAAAAAGGGAGAGGAAGGTATAATCACTTCAAACCAAGGTCGTCTTTTAACTGACGGTGATAAATTCAGAGGCAAAATAATCAAACCTAAAGCCGAAACATTAGCATGGCAGTGACGGACCCAGTCATCCACATCGGAAATATCTCAAAGGACACACATCAATGCACCACATGGCACATGAGAGTACACCAATATTTAGCGAGTGCTAATGGAGAAACCTCTCAAAGAGTTACCCCTGAGTTCGGCCTCCTGTACTATCACACAGGAAAGTGTCGACCAGAAAAGCACTATGACCTCGCCCTCTACCAAGGATATTTAACTACCTCTACTATCTGTCAGTTATCAGAAAAACCAAGCCTGAAAGACACCCCACCACCAGCGTTCAATCCCCTGGACTCTAAACAGGCTAACCAAAAGTTAAGAAGACCTTCAAGAGCCTAATAGGGAAAGAAGGGTTACAAGGCCGGCTGACAAAAAAGTCAACACATAAACTGGTTGAGTGGCTGACCAGAAACCAGTGTTTTTATTGTGACACCGTAAACAAAAAAATATATATAAATTCTCTTTTCAAAAATGGCAACGCTGCCAAATAAATGGCTGACTTGTTCTTGATACTCTTTCAAAATGAAAATTTAACACAAAGAATTTTATTTGCAGACCATCGTACATCAATATGTACGAAGGTCTGCAAATAAAAAGTTGAACTAAGGTAAATCTAAATAAAAGCATTTTTTTTTTGTATAAGTTTATAATATATATGGTGATATCATTGGAGCACAGGGTGGAGCTGGTGTTGTTGTGATTGCAAAAGTGGAGAATTAATGGAGTAAGTTCAGGGAACTTTTGCCATTACTAACCAGCAGAGTGTTACCCCTTTCGACCAAAGGGAAGAGTCTATGAGGTATATATACGCAGTGTGATGATGCATCGCAGTGAAACCTGGCCAGTAAGGGGTGAGGATGCGTGTTGATTGGAGAGGAATGATATAAGAATGATACGATGAATGTGTAATATGAGTCTTAAAGACAGGCTCAGATCTGATGAGCCCAAAGGAAGATTAAATCTGGGGAGTATAGGGAGATGTGTGCAGAACAGGAGGCTTCAAATTCAATGGGATGGCCACATTGAAAGAACGGATGAGAGTTCTTGGGTTAGTAAATGTAGAACAGTTAAAGTAGCAGGATCAGCACACAGTGGAAGACCAAGGAAAACATGAAAGGAAGTGATAATTATGGACTTGAGAGAAAGAGGGATGAATAAAGACCTGGGCAAAGATAGGTTAGCTTGGAAGTCAATTTCTAAAAGCTGTCAAACACATGCCAACATATAAAAAAAGTCATTAAACCAAATAGGCCTAGTTGAAAGGAGTGTAAAGGTAATGGAAGAGGAAGTTTTTAAGAAGAAAATAATGTGGAGTATGAAATTAGGTCATTGGATTTTTATCTGTTCTATTTAGTTTGTTCTTTGCTTATTATTTTTTACCTATCTATACCGACATGTACATATATGTAATTTTCAATATTGGATTAAACTATTATTAGACTGAATTCAGGAATGTTTAGGAGAAACAAAGATTTTATTTTATTTTCACTCTCCTGTTCTTTCTCTCTCTCTCTCTCTCTTTCATTTTCTCACTTTCTATTTCTATGTCTTTCTTTCTTTCTCTCTCTCTCTCTTTTTCTTCCCTTTTTTAACACTCTCTCTGTTACATGAAAGCGATTAGTTGAATGAAGGAGTGATTGACGGATGGGAGGTCAGAATTTAACCTTTAGTTAACGGAAGTTGACAAAATCATGTGACTTCCAGGGGGAGAGAGAATTTGGTCTCTTCCTGGTGACACTTCAAGCAGAACGGACGCATAAAAGGCGAGGGGGTGCACAATATGGCTAGGTGAACATGATACAAGCTATCTATCTGTCTTCCTCTCTCTCTCTCTCTGATGTAGCAGTTCACATATTAAAGTCTTTGTATTTCCCTCAACCTGGATTTATGAATGATGCAAGTTATCTACATTAATAAACCTTCTTATAAACCAGAAAGTGATTTTGTCTCTGAATAGAATAATCTAACACTAACCCTAACCTGGGTTCCCGACGACGATAATGGGCGTATTATGGTTTATACATGCTACGGTCGAATCTGGTATACTGGTATTCAAAAAAGATTTCAGATACCTAGGCTTTAGAATAGAGATCACCCCCCAACTGTAATGAAGTGAACTTCTTGGATAGTAAGCCTAACCTAAACCCTAACTGTAACCAGGAAAACACACAAGCCTTTTAGCAAAATCAATCACACACCCACATACATCAGCACACCATCCAACAACTTCAAGTCCATAATTAAACAAATACCTAAAATAATCAATATTAGGTTCAGCAAGCTTTCTTCTAGCTTTCTTGATTCAAATAAAACGATATATGAAACCACACACTTGAACAGATCCTAAATGATTATCTTCTTATATATAAAGTAAAGTTAGTTTTTCACTCATACTTTTGTAATCAATAGCTTTTATACTACAAGCTACATAAAAAAAATCTGTTTTGTCAATCATATGAAGCAAATATTTTTCTGTGTTGTTAAAAACAAAAACATTACGTTACATGAAACAATAACAGTGAGCCTAAACCCAGAAAAAGAAATATAATCTTGTTTAAGCCCCCACACTCTCAGCTATACAACATCAATACTGGACAAGTCTTCATAAAACTAGTAGATAAACATTTCAGCATAAGCAAAAAATTATTTAATAGGAAACACTTAAGATTAGTTATTCATGCACCAGGAATATGGGTAGCATAATAAATGCACATAATCACAAGATAATGACAAAAACGAATGACGCCAGTACCAACATCGACAGGTGTAATTGCAGAATTAAAACGATTGCCTGCAATTGGAACCTAAGTAACATATCTTTTTCAAAAGTGAAATGTTCATTTAGGCCTGAAGATTCCGCTGAGGAAATAAATTACTACCTATAATTGAGAATTAATTTGGGGTTTTCCATATAACTTTGCCAATATTGCTCTGTAATTACATTGACCTCTTTAACCGAAGTTACCCACAAATAATTACACAAAACCAAATAACAGTAGTAAGCCGAAACCTAGAAAAATAAATATAATCTGGTCTACCCCACCAAGCTTATTGACAGTTATCCAACATCAATATTGGATGTGTCGTCTTAAAACTAGTAGAGAAGCATCAATAATAGAAAGCACATCCCATGGTACAAATTATTTAATAGGAAAACCTTAAGATTAGTTATTTCTGCATCAAGAATATGGGCAACAATAATCACAATATAATATAATCTAATATAATCCCAAGATAATAAGGAAAACGAATGATGACAGTACCAAACAGTAACAAGAAAATATATATCAGAATTTCACTTGGTAAATGAAAACACTGTTATCATAACTGCAGACACTCTTTCTCAAAACCGAAATTTAAAAAAGAAAATGAAAAGGTTTTGTTGAAATACTATTGGCCACTGAGGGATAGTGATTGTACACGTGTAGTTTCCTAGTTGGTGCTATGTGAATCCAACATTCCTAATAGCTTCAACCAAAGATGTAACCTACACCTAGAAGAGAAGATAAGAATGAAAAAATATGAATATAATAATATAGTAAACAAGAGGAGTGAACTAATTTTGCAGTACAGACACAGAACCAAATTCAAAATAGCCGATCAGTAAGCGCCTTAAATACTTAAGTTGCAATACTACACAATTATAATCATACATTTACTTCAATAAAATCCAGAAAGAAATATATGAACATGTGCTGTATGTAAATGTTTTACAGAGATAACAAGAAAACCACGATAATAAAAAGCAGATATGGCGTTAAAAGAAAATAAACAAACATTCAGTATTTGTGGCATTTTATTTTTTTATATTAACTAGTAGTCATTAGAGTTTTTAAAGTTAACATTTTTTTTTTTTTAGTATTTGTTATGAAGATAAATTCTTTTAAGGATATTAATTATTGGGGTTAGGGTTAGGTTAAGGATATTAATTATTGGGGGAAAGCAGAAGTCTGAATTATGAAATATAAGCAATAATTTTTTTTTTTTAGTATTTGTTATGAAGATAAATTCTTTTAAGGATATTAATTATTGGAGTCAGGGTTAGGGTTAGGTTAAGGATATTAATTATTGGTAGAGTTGGGCGGTTTTGAAATTTTGGTTTCGGTATCGGTTTCGTTTTTTTTCCCTTAAAACCTCGGTTTACGGTTCGGTTTTTCGTTTTTTTTGAAAAAAATATTTTTACTATGGAAGCTATTCATTCTCTTGTGTGATGATTAGTTATTATTCAACGTTTAGTTGAATTATGCCACTGTTTCGATAATTTTGTGACTGAATCATTCTCCATGATATGAATCATATAAGTTTTAAGGTGTTGACTGTTGTAATCAAAGTTCTGATACCTTTTCAACAGTTAACTCGTTAAAACAGTGACCAAAGATTCATGAAAGATTTCTGAAGAATAAAACTGAGTTTGAATATACATTCTATCTAATTCTTTAACCCATCAGAAGCTAAAATATAACTCAGAAATGCAAGAAATTAAAAAACGAAAATTTATTTAAACAAACAAAATAATTTTACAAATAAAATTAAGCAAAAATGATGATGAAAATGAAATATTGTCAAAATTATTTGACAGATAAAAATTTTAATTTTTTAATAGGTGAAAATGTTTGCAAGACGTTGTGTCTTGTCGCGTAAAATAAACACACCATATACTTCTCGAATTGCCGGTGTTGACTGTTGGGATGTCTGTCATTTTGTGTGCTCGAAGTTCTGTCAACTGGTGCGTGTTGGGGTTAATATTTGTTTTTAAGACAGGGTAATAAAACTTTATAGACATGCGTAAAACACTAGTAGTACACCCGAAAACCGCGCCAAGGGAAAAGGAAGGATGGTTAAAAAAAAGTAGAGATTATTAATTCACCTAAAGTCATTTTTTAAGCTTTAAGGTAATTTTAGTCATAGAATTCATGACTTGGATTAAAGTTTAATAATTAAACTTTCGAATAAATTGTCAATTCTAAATAAATACCATATTAACAATTTAGTAAAATATAAATCGTTGCATAGTCTACTTTTTGAATAACCCATTTTTGGGAGAGAAAACGGTATAGTTGAGAGATAGTTCTCTAGAAATGACAATTTATGTATGAAGTGGCTTTTCAAAAGTAAACAATGAAATGCCTAATGTTTAAAATAATTTTTAAAATCCAAATAAAGTGATACTAGCATTGGCAACTACTTTTTTTCTTTTTAAATGTTTATACTCGCTCACTACTTTTCGTTTATTTACTTTTACAAGTATTTTTTTAAATTTCATTTTAATAACTTATTTTTTAGATAACTCTGAAACAAACAAATAATTATTTTACAATTTTGAGTTGAATCAAATAGATTTTCGACATCATACGGAACACGTTTGATTTTTTCTTTTTCATTTGAAAATAGTTTATGCTAAAAATACGATGTCATGTTGTCTGTCGTATTTCTCTTTTTTTCATTTGAAAATTCAAAATGTTAATGATAAACAAACTGTAAACAAAGATTTCTTCCTACAAGTAGCAATACACATGAAAAAATTTAAATTGCTTAAAATATCTCAATAATGGCATAAATAGAAAGAGCTTGATGATCTAAGAAAGAATCTTTTTAAATTTTTTAAATCTGACTAAAAATAAGGAAGTTATGACTATTTTTGTGCCTCACACAATTGGATATTTTCCCCTCTTTAAGACCATATGCGTTTCGGCACATTTTTTACACTAATTTTTCAGTAAAAATGTTATATCTTTGTTAAAACACAAGATTAAGCAATGAAATTTACCATATAAGTGTATTTTTGTACAAGGAATCAGAATATGCCACTGAAAATCTCCAGAAATTAATGGTTTTCAAGTAATCTGCACTAAGTGCACATAAATATGCTGCAATACCTTAAAAATACCATGAATCCATTAAAAGAAAGTTAGAAAACTCAAAGTTGAATTGTAATACATTTTATGTACAAGAAACTAAAATCTAATACTAGGACTGTTTAAAAATGAATATATTGCAAGATTTCTTTGGCATTATTGTAGATTTACACCTTCTGCTAACTCACCCTTACCTCCCCAAAATATGAGATTCTACTTTTTTTATTTAGGCAATTACATGTTAACACCCTGAAAAACTTGGCAGAAAGAAAGAAACAAAAACAATTATTTTAGAATTTAAAGTGGGGATCAGTTTCACATAAAATAATCCCCCATTTCAAGGCCATTCTAGCGTTTTAGGACAGTTAATTATTTTTTCTATGGGAGATAAATCTTGTGCGTTTTTCTTGTTTTTTTTTGTTTTTTTTAGACGATTATGAGGGTCTTTGTGGGAGGAGGAGGGGGGGGGGCTTACCACTTGAACTTCAGGTTAGTGGTAGGGCTAGGGGCAATTAAGTGTGAACACCCTGAAATCTTAGCAGAAAGAAAAAAACCCAATTATTTAGAATTTCGAGTGGGGGATTAGTTTCACATATATTTAATGTAGAATAATTCACCATTTCCGGGTCATTCTAGCGTTTTAGGGCATTAATCAATTTTTTTCTATGGCAAATAAATCCTGTGCGTTTTTTTTATGGGCGTTTGCTTTTTTTTTTTTTTTTTTTTAAGATGATTATGTGTGGTTTTAATGGGCTTTTTTGTAGGATTAGGGCTTCCTATTCGGACTTAGTGTTAGTGATAAGGTTAAGGAAGGGGTTTTGTTTTGGATGGAGGTTGCCATTCGGACTTAGTGTTAGGGTTAAGGGAGTTTTTTAGGGGTGGCTTGCCACTCATATTTAAGGTTAATGGTACGATACGCTCAAGAAGGTATTTTTAGGAGGTGGGCTTGTTAGTCGTACCTAGAGTTAATGGTAGAGTAATTATTTATTTTATAAATTTCACTAAAAGGCAAGAATGGCCGGGAAATCGGAGATCATTTTACATTAAATTTATATCCGAAACTGATCCCCCACTCTAAATTCTAAACTATTTTTTGCTGTTTTGTTTTTTCTTTTTTTTCGCCAAGACTTTAAGACGTAATCGCCTAAAAAAGTAGAATCTTAATTTTTTTTTTTAATTGGCGACTAGAAAGTCATTACTACTAGAAGTTCGAAAGTTGAGTGAAAACCAGTATTTTTTAAAGTATTTTTTATAAAAGAACCAAATAGGATTTAAGCACAAAAAGTATTTTTATCTTACTTTTAAAGAAGTTTATAAACGAATTTTACAAAGCTTTACAAGACGCTGCTGCTGATTGATTGTTATATCAGCAATACTAGCAGCCATTGTTGACTTTCGCTCAAAAAAAGGACAATAGTTTTTAGGATAAGATAATTTAAAATTACTATTATCGAAAGACAAAACAACATACAATTATAATTTTAATGCATAAAAAAAGATGAAAGATTAATTTATTTACTAGTTGGGTACGAAAAATGTAAGGATATTCATTTCCTAACAAAATGATGGTATTTTGAGCTCTTAAAGTGCTTTAGTTTTTAAGATATGACTATTTTAATAGAACTACCCTCAAATATGTGATTATCCAAACAGTTTTCTGGTCGATGTGTATTGCTAAGTACATTAAATGTTTTTATCATATATTTGTTCAATCTGTCCTCTTACAAATATAACATTTTTTTGTAATATTCAATTTTATTCAAATCGGAAAATCTTTTCAACCGTGTTTCCTTGTATATGGTGGCTTACTGTAGAAAAAACACAATACCGAACGGTTACGGTTTAAAAAAAAAAAACGATTCGGTATTCGGTATGGAGACGAAACCGAAAAACCGCGGTTTTTCGGTAAAACCGCCCATCTCTGATTATTAGGGTTAGAGTTATGGTTAGGTTAAGGATATTAATTATTGGGGGAAAGCAGAAGTCTGAATTATGAAATATAAACAATAAATTTTTTTTTTTAGTATTTGTTATGAAGATAAATTCTTTTAAGGATATTAATTATTGGAGTCAGGGTTAGGGTTAGGTTAAGGATATTAATTATTGGGGTTAGAGTTATGGTTAGGTTAAGGATATTAATTATTGGGGGAAAGCAGAAGTCTGAATTATGAAATATATACAATAAATTTAAAGACTTTTCATTCTATTTTGTTTAACGTCTGTTTGACATGCTCGCAAGTGTTGGACAACTTTTAGAAATTGACTTCAAAACTAACTTATCTCTGGACAGGTCTTTATTTATCCTTCTTTCTCTCAAATCCATTCTTATCACTTTCCTCTATTTTTTCCTTGACCTCCCCTTACCAACTGACCTCGCTACCTCAACTGTTCTACATCTACTAACCCAATAACTCTCATACACTCTTTCAATGTGACCATACCAATGAAGTCTCCTGTTCTGCACACATCTCCCTATACTGCTCAGATTTAATCTTCCTTTAAAGTCATCAGATCTAAGCCTGTCTTTAAGACTCACATTACACATTCATTGTATCATTCTCATATCATTTCTCACTATGGAACACATGTCTTCAACCCTCATTGGCTAGATTTCACTTCCATACATCATCACACTGCATACACATGATTTGATCGACAGTGGTAACACTCTGCTGGCTAATAATGACAGAAGTGCTCTAAACTTGCTCCATCCACTCCTAACTCTTGCAACCACACTACCATTTTCTTACAGCTTCTCTGTAAAAAATAGTTCTGCTTAATAAAGCTTATTTACACCAAATGGTTGAACGAATCGACCAAAATGATTCTGCTTAATAAAGCTTATTTATACCAAATGAATATGGTTGAACGAATCGACCAAAATAATTCTGCTTAATAAAACTTATTTATACCAAATGAATATGGTTGAACGAATCGACCAAAATAGTTCTGCTTAATAAAGCTTATTTACACCAAATGGTTGAACGAATCGACCAAAATGGTTCTGCTTAATAAAGCTTATTTATACCAAATAAATATGGTTGAACGAATGAACCAAAATAGTTCTGCTTAATAAAGTTTATTTACACCAAATGAATATGGTTGAACGAATCGACCAAAATAATTCTGCTTAATAAAGCTTATTTATACTAAATGAATATGGTTGAACGAATCAACCAAAATAGTTCTGCTTAATAAAGCTTATTTATACTAAATAAATATAGTTGAACGAATCGACCAAAATAGTTCTGCTTAATGAAGCTTATTTATACCAAATGAATATGGTTGAACAAATGAACCAAAATAATTCTGCTTAATAAAGCTTATTTACACCAAATGGATATGGTTGAACGAATGAACCAAAATAGTTCTGCTTAATAAAGCTTATTTACACCAAATGGATATGGTTGAACAAATCGACCAAAATATCTTGGTTCAGCTTTAATTATGTGTTTGTGTTCTTATTTTTACTGTTCTGTTGTCATGCTTATCCACTACTCTATAAATTATTATTCCTTCTTACAATGTATTTGTTATTCTAGTCCTGATAATAATATATACATGCTGATTAGAAAGTAACTCCCTATTATCAAGTGCTCATAATTTATTACTGAAATATATTTTTTACAAGAAATAAATATGATAAGAAAGTGTATAGCATGGGGTTTTATTCAAAATTCGATATGGGTGACAGCAATAACCACCAGCTTCTAAACCACAACCTGGAAACCGCATCAACTCATTTCACAAGGAACTTTTTTTTCTTTTTGTTACTAATGAGTCAACACTTATCAAAGCTAAAAACACATTCGAAGATTAGGGTCAACAAGATGGATAGATTGACAGATGAATGGTGATGAATACTATGAGAGTATTGAAAACAGCAGCTGACCCAGAAAACAGCATTTTTTCCCCATTGTCAAAAACATCACTTGTGGAATGTGAGCACCAAAGGAAAACATAACGCATAATTCATAACCCTAGCCCCCCCCCCCCCATTCATTTCTTGTAAGAATTATATTTTAGTAATAACTTACAAGTATAACTTACAAGTATAGGGAGTTACTTTCCAATCACCCTGTATAAGTCAAACCTGATTCTATTTTAAATGCTCATGGTATTACTTAAATTGATTAAACTGTAAATAAAGAATCATAGAAAAAAGTGAGGGGGTATTGCAAGGTAGGAAGGATTTAATAAACATGGTATCATCTACCAAATAACATGAAGCAAAATAAAAATAAGGAAGTGGGGTACAAAAAATATGGCCAAGATGGATTTAATAAACATGGAATCATCTACCAAATAACATGAAGCAAAATAAAAATAAGGAAGTGGGGTACAAAAAATATGGCCAAGATGGATTTAATAAACATGGAATCATTTACCAAATAACATGAAGCAAAATAAAAATAAGGAAGTGGGGTACAAAAAATATGGCCAAGATGGATTTAATAAACATGGAATCATCTACCAAATAACATGAAGCAAAATAAAAATAAGGAAGTGGGGTACAAAAAATATGGCCAAGATGGATTTAATAAACATGGAATCATCTACCAAATAACATGAAGCAAAATAAAAATAAGGAAGTGGGGTACAAAAAATATGGCCAAGATGGATTTAATAAACATGGAATCATCTACCAAATAACATGAAGCAAAATAAAAATAAGGAAGTGGGGTACAAAAAATATGGCCAAGATGGATTTAATAAACATGGATTGATCTAGAAAGTTATAGGGAACAAAATAAGAATAAGGGGGCAGATAATATGGCAAGGGAGGATTAAAAAAAATTGATTCATGTACAAAGTTATAGGAACAGAGAATATAGCAAGGGATTATTTAATAAATATGGATTCATCTAGAAAGTTATAGGGAACAAAATAAGACTAAGGGGGCAGATAATATAGCAAAGGAGGATAAAAACAACATGGATTCTTCTAGAAAGTTATAAGAAATAAGATAAGAATAAGGGGACAGATAATATGGCAAGGGAGGATTTAAAAAAATGGATTCATCTAGAAAGTTATAGGAACAGAGAATATAGCAAGGGATTATTTAATAAATATGGATTCATCTAGAAAGTTATAGGGAACAAAAGAATAAAGAGACAGAAAATATGGCAAAGGAGGATTTAAAAAAAACATGTATGCATCTAGAAAGTTATAGGAAGCAATACGGGGACAGAAAGAATGATGAGGGAGGATTTAATTAATATTTCGTTATCTACAATGTTATAGGGAACAAGATAAGAATAAGGGGACAGAGAATATTACAAGGGACGATTTGATACACATGGATTCATCTAGAAAGTTATAGGAAACAAAATAAGAATAAGGGGACAGAGAATATGGCAAGAGAGAAAATAAATAAATGGAGTCATCTAAAAGGTTATAGGAAGCAATAAGGGGGCAGAAAGAATGATAAGGTAGGATTTAATTAATATGTAGTTATCTACAATGTTATAGGGAACAAGATAAAAATAAGGGGACAGAAAATATGGCAAGGTGGGATAAAAAAAACATGGACTACTCTACAAAGTTATAGTAAACAAGATAAGAATAAGGGGACAGAGAATATTACAAGGGACGATTTAATAAACATGGACTCATCTAGAAAGTTATAGGAAATAAGATAAGAATAAGAGGACAGAAAATATGGCAAGAGAGAAAAAAAAATAAATGGAGTCATCTAGAAAGTTATAGGAAGCAAGATAAGAATATAAATAATAGAAACTTACAGTAGTTCATATGAAGAAAAGGGAAGGGAGGGGGTGAGAGAAAGAAAAAAGAAAGGAAGCAGCTTTAACACGTCTCTGGTGAAAAAAAAAGTTACTTCATATGTGTCCTACTTACCAACTGGCGGAGAATTTCTATGTCAGCCTGGCAATTCACCTCATCAAAGTGTTTCTCAAGGAAATTGTCCAAGTTGTCTGTGACATAGGGGAATAGAGTCTCCTGAAAATAGAACAAATACAATATGCACAGGACTTCTTTTTTTTTTTTTTTTGCTTTTTTTTTTTTTTGATAAAGAAAGAAAATATATTTTATTTCACTTGTGAGACATTTCTTTGAGAAAAGACATTTCGAAATATTCTTGTTCTGAAGGCAGGGTTTTTTTTTGGGGGGTCAATCTAACACTTCAAAATAATAAACCTAACCCTTCAAAATAGAAGCCATGATTCATCAGCTAAAAACACTTATTAGTTATCTTCCCTAATCTTACACACACACACACACTATATATATATATATATATATATATATATATGCTAGACGTACCCGTGACCCGTTGGGTCACAACCACCACCACCACCATTTAATCTACTTTTATTTAATTCGAAAATTCATAAACTGTGACATATCCTTTAAAAAACGTTTCTTGCATTTCTAAACATAATGTCTTTTTACTTCTATATCATCATCATCATCATCATCATCATCATTATTATTACCATCATCATTATCATCATTATTAACATCATTACCATCAGCATTATTACCATCATCATCATTACTACCATCATCATCATTATTACCATCATTATCATTATTACCATCATCATCATCATTATTACCATCATCATTATTATTATTATTATTGTTACTCACTAGGAGTTCTCACACAGGTCGTCACCAGTGATTGTTCACTGACAGTAACCGGTGGTGTCCTCTGGAGTCTGAGTGACAACAAGTCTCTCCAGATTTCCAGTTCTCTCCACCTTTTGTGATAACCATTGCAAATGATTTTTGATTTTGCGTTATTGCAACAGCCGTTTACCATTGATTTCTCGCTGGCAATGACCATTGGTCATCTGAGATTTGTGTGGCAATAAGCCTCCCCAATGTCCCAGTACTATGCGCGCCCTTCCAGTGGAGGTCTGGTTGGTGCTCTTCCTCCTCGGTCTTTTTCTTATTATTCTCACAAGGAGTTTTCATGCAAGTTATTATCAGTGATTACTCACTGAATAACCAGTGGTGTTTCCCTGGAGTCCGAGTGACAACAAGTCTCCTCAGATTTTCAGCACTCTTTCGCTAACCGTTGCAAATCAGCTTTGCGTTATCGCAACAGATGTTTACCATTGAATTCTCACTGACACCGACCATTGGTCTTCTCTTGAATTTGAGTAACAAAAAGCATCCCAGTACTCTCTGCACCCTTCCAGTGGAGGTCTGGGTAGTGCTGTCCCTCCTCGGTCTTTCCATCCTCCTTGACCCTTCACGACTGTTTTGTGTGGTATTTGCTGAGGTTGGTGCCACTACATGTATGTTTGGTGGGTTTTTTTTTGGGGGGGGGGTGATGTTTATGGAATTTCTGTCAGTTTCAGTTCCTTTGGGCTCGTATGATGTTCTTTCTATGTTTTCGTTTTATTTCCATTCCAACTTATGTTCAGCTGGTTAGCATTTGTAATTTATATGGGTTGGTTATTATTATCATCATCATCATCACTATTATTCTCTATTATTCTTAAATAAGATTAAAGAGACATATTATTTTTGTAGTTATGCTGTAATTGTATTTGAAATAATAGCCTAAAGCTAATCTTGAAAAGAAAAAAAAAATTATTATAACATTTCTTTTTATGCAACTAATTAAAAACAAAAGTAAAATTTTACTGACGGAAGCATAAAAAAAAAAAAAAAATCAAAATTATACAATTTTTTTTTTTTTACATATTTTCAAGTTTTCATCTTCTAAAAATACTAGACGTACCCGTGACCCGTTGGGTCATAACCACCACCACTATTTAGTTTACTTTGATTTCATTTGAAAATTCATAAACTGTGGCATATCTTTTGAGACATTTTTCTTGCATGACTAAAAATAAGTCTCTTTACTTCTGTATTATTATTATTATATTATTATTATCATTATTATTATTTATTATATTATTACGAGTGTACACACTCTCTGTCAAAAATGATGAAAAGAAATATTATGCTTCGCCAGTGTTCGCACTGCTAGTTTTATTCATATAAAATAACGTCTGAATCGATGAAAAAAAAGAAATACAAAAGAGAAAAAAAACTAGAAAGTTTTAAAAAAGAAAAAAAAAACGAAAGAAAAAACGTATAAATTTGTATAGAAAATGAAAATACATTTGCTTTCTCAATTCCCCATAAATACTTGAAATAGATTCGTGTAGCAGTTGTTTTTTTTGTTATTCACTAACTTTTGTGTGACAGGATGGATAAAATAATAAATATTTATATATATATATATATATGAATAATATTAAATTATTTTTACCTATATATATATATATATATATAGGTAAAAATAATTTAATATTATTCATTTAAAATTAATATTGGTATATATATATATATATATATATATATATATATATATATATATATATATATATATAAAATATATATTTAAGTATATACTCTTTATAATATCTGAAAATGTTTCAGATTGCAAGCTCAATGAAGTTGTATTACAAGCTTCAGAGCATATATACTTTATAGTTTCATTCCAATAACCATAGAAAAAATCAATCCAAAACCATAATTTTCATTTGTTCTTTCAATCTCCTTATTTTCATATTTCGGCGAATACCTGTATTTCCTCTTTGTTTCAATATAATATAAAATAAATACTTAGAAATTAAATCTGATCAACTATAAGTTTTTATTTTATTTTTGCTAAAAAATAAAAAATAAATAATATCTATGATGGAACCATTTATCTATCTGGAATTTTTGGTTATGTATGTCCGAATTTAAGGATAGTTCTACGTTTCTGTGAACCTATTGTTTACATTAGATAGCATTATAAACTAACCGTATCTTCGTACAAGGGTTTGTCAGGACAACCTGACATGAGGATACTTCACCCTACAAGTAAACCTTGATGAAATATTCAAAATAGCACAGTATTCACAGCACAAACAGGATCCTCTCGACATTGCTATAACTGGTCAATTGGGAAGAAGAAAATTAATGTTCTTAACTTCTTTACAAACTCAACGTTTGAGAAATAAAGGAGAATTTTAATAGAATATTCGAATATCTATGTATCTTATATAGAGATCAAGTGTTAGCCCCAGAAAGGGGGCCCCCTTGATTTCTGAGAACTTTGACTGAAGTAAAATGAAACAAAAGAAATAGAGAGTTTGAATTACCTACTGGACACCATCCTCAAGTGTCTTCAATCTCTCTGTACAAGGGTTTTTCAGGACAAACTGGCATGAGGATACTTCCCCCTACAAGTAAACCCTGACCAAATATTCAAAATAACATAGTATTCGAAGCCCAAATAAGATTCCCTCGACACGGCTATGCACTGGCTCATATGAGGAATGGTGTACCTTCTCCAAGTAATGTTACCTCAAGTAACAGTACTTAGCTGGATACTCCACCAGACTAGATGAATTCTTGTCCTGGAAACGGTAAGACCAACAGACTGCAAAAAAGATATACTATAACATAGTTAACTGGTCAATTGGGGAGAAGAAAATTAATGTTCTTAACTTCTTTACAAACTCAATATTTGAGAAATAAAGGAGAACTTTAATAGAATATTCGAAGATATATGTATCCCATATAAAGATCAAGTGTTTTAAAAAAATTTTTTTATGGAAATCGCTCCAGAAAAGGCATAAAGCCACTTGATGTAAGGAGCTAACAAGAACGAAATATGATTATCACAAAGACAGGAGATGCCTATTGGCCTTAGTCTTGAAAAGACCAAGGTTATAGGTAGGGGGAAAACAGTCAGTAGGAAGAGTTCCACAAGCCTGCAGTTCTTAGAAAGAAGCTACTGGAATAGGAAGCTGTATTACAATGAGGTATCAAAACAGCGAATTGATGGAGACCACTAGACCAATGAATCAAACGAGCTGGAACAAAAGAAGCAGGGAATAGCTCACATAATTCTGAAGAACACATGCCATAATAATATTTATAGAAAAGACTGAGACTAGCAACATCACGTCTATGAGGGTGCAGAGAAGAAGAAAGGGTGTAGCCAATCAAATTACAGATACTCTCAAGCTTCCATCAGAAAGAAAAGACCTAATAATGTCAAGAACCTCACCACTAATATCATAACCCTGAAATTTGTGTAGGAGACCAGAATGCCACACTGTTGAACACCTTCGAAATGGCAACCGCAATGGCTCTACCCTCTCCTGAATTATCCATAAACCGACAGATTCACTCAGTTACAACAGTTAAAAGATCAGCAGTTAAACGAAAACCCACGAAAGCCATACTGAACATCACTAAAGAGGCCCAGACTTTCCAGAAAATGAACACACTTGCCGTTGACCAACCTTTCAAAAACCTTGCTTATAACAGAGAGGAGACTAACCGGATGATACTTAGTTGGGTCAGACCGATCACCAGCATTTTTAAAGATAGGGACAACAGAGGACTCCTTCCAACAAGAAGGGAAACAGGACCGAGAGAACCAGAGATTTAATAATTTAGAGAGTATAGAAAAAAGTTTGGCAGCACAACGCTTGAGACCGACAACAGGAATTGAATCACGACTATAAACATTAGACTGGTCAAGATCAGAAAGAACCCTAGCAACTATCTTTGGAGTGATAATAACAGAATCAAGAGACTGGTCAGTTTTCAAAGGAAAATCAAAAAGAACAGCACCCGAATCAAGAGAAGAATTGCCGGTAAAAATACGAGCAAAGAGATCAGGCTTATCCTTAAAGAATGAAATAACCTGAAGACCATTAAAAAGAGGAGGAATAGCTAACTTGACACTATTAATAACACTATTGTAGATTCTCCAAAAATCACGAGAGCCAACCCTTTGAGATGAGATAGTCACAAATCCTTTGAGAATAGCTAGACTTAGCCTCAGAGATTGCTCTCTTGCAGGCATTGCTAGCGCTTCTGTAGGATTGTCTCTAAATCTCAGAACAATCCCGACAATAATGATTAAAGTAATGGTTACGATAGGTAATGGCAAAAACACAAACATGAAAAGCATGGAGGAGAATGAGGTTTGGTTTGAAACTTACGATAAGGAATGAAGGTGTCAATTCCAACAAAAAGCCAGTCAGTAACCTTCTTAGCAAAATTATTCGGAGACATACAAAGGTAGGACCTCATGGAACGTCACATAGAAAGCTGCGAAGCCCATCCCAATCAGCCTTCCTGTAGTTGAACGTCTTCTTATGGAAGGGACGATCAATGGAAGACTTCACAGAAAAATCAACCTCAACAACAGCATGATCAGAAAGAACCCAATGGAGGAGAAGAGGACATAGAATATGAGTCAGGAACAGAAGTGAGAAAAAGATGAAGTAAGGATGGATGATGAACATCGTTATCAGGAAAATGTGTGGGGAAGGTGACAATTTAGGACAAGTCACTAGACAGAGAAAAGTTAAGAAAGGAAGAGGCCCCTTGATTTCTGAGAACTTTGAAGTAAAATGAAACAAAAAAGAGAATATATATATATATATATGTATATACAGGGTGGGCCAAAATAAGGGTCCTATCTTTAAATTTGAATAACTTGAATTTGAATAACTTCCACAAAATAAAAGTTAAACACCAAATTT
>OY744550.1:45056236-45113736 GCA_963556195.1 Sepiola atlantica
TAAAATTTAAGGGGCTTTAATAAAAGCCTTCGCTGCATATAAAATAATATTACTGTAGTTTAAGGGGGAAAAAATAATATTTATAATAATATAGTATAAAGATGTTTATAAAACATTTTTTTATTAATTCAACCCAGTAACTATAATTTTCACTTGGGTAATATTGTACATATTATTTCATGGCTCGTTTTAGTAAAACAAGATTGCTGCCTGAATGTTTTTCCTCGAGGGAACATGTATTCAATGTAAGTTTTTTTTTTGTTTGCTGCCTTATAATATATTTTTTTGGAGGCAAACTTTGGATTTACAAAGATCACATGGTCAAAAGATCTGGAATGGACACATTAATTTTGGTTGTTCATCTATAGGCGAAACGGTCCGTCAAAATGTACCCACGTTTTGTATTTGGAAAAAATGAATAAAAACTTGGTCATTGGAATTTAGCTTAATATTGTTATATATATATATATATAGATATACGATAATATTTGTTCGTCTTGTTAGAAAAGTAGTGTCTGCCATTGTATTCATCTACGCTCCACAAGTTGGGCTCAGTGAGGAAGAAAAGTCTATTTCTACGAGCAGTTGCAGAGTCTTGTGGCGACTGTACCTAGTGCAGAGGAACTGTTTGTGCGTAGAGTTTGGAATCGGCATATTGTTGCACTCCTTGCGGTTATGAGGAAATGGGCATGCTATTGGCATGAGGAATGCTGAAAGAGAAAGACTACTTGAGTTCGCTGTTGCTAATAATTTAGTGATTGGCAACTCGGAATTCGAGAAGAGGCCTAAACATCTAGTTACATACCAATCTGGAGGAAGCATGACTCAGACAGACTACATACTATTCCGGCGCAGCTTCAGGAGACATGTCACAAATGTCAGAGTCAGCCTGGGTGAAAAATATGCATCTCAACACTACCTGCTATTATGTGATTTCAAGGCAAAAGCTCCTCAACATGTAAACACATGTTTACATCACACATAAAACTGTGGGAGATGAAGGATCCAATAATCTGGGCTGAGTTTGCTGAGAGATTTGTTTCATCATATCAGGATACACAAGCAATGAGCATTGAGGAGCATTGGAAGAGGCTCAAAGATGGGTTGAACGATTCAGCGACTGAGGTGTATGGAGTGTCATCCATGCACAATTGAAAGAAACAGACTTTGTGATGGAATGAGACTGTTGATCAAGCAGTTAAAGAGAAGAGACGATGCTACAGAGCATGGAAAATGGGTGGTAGTAGGGAAGCGTACAACAGGGCCAAGCGTGCTGCTAAAGTTGCTGTACACCATGCGAAGTCAGAGGCGATAAAGAGATTTTTCTCAAAATAAATCCCAAGTCAAGTGACATCTACAAGCACATAAAACAGATGTGCCGTGACAATCAAGATGTCTTGGATTAAAAACCTATAAGGAACGACTCTGGTGAACTCTCATTGGATGATGAAGCAAAAAAACAGTCATGGAAACAGCACTATGAACGCTTGCTGAACATTGAATTTCCATGGAACCCTGATGAGCTGACTTATGAACCTCCTGTAGAGGGTCCTAGTGCTCCCATTACCCAGGAGATGATCATTAAAGCAATCCGTAAAATGGGAGCTGGTAAAGCAAGCTGGACCATCTGGTATAGTTACTGGGATGCTTAAATCAACCGGTGAACTAGGGACTAGTTTGGTGCATGAACTGTTTGAAGCCATCATCAGAGAAGGACGCATACCTGAGGAATGTGAAGACAGCTTCATATTAAGTCTGTACAAAGGTAAAGGTGATGCGTTAAACAGAGGGAACTACCACTTATTGATCAGGTCATAAAAGTCTTGGAAAGAGTTGTTGAGCAGCTGATCAGACAAGTACAGATTGCTGACATGCAGTTTGGTTTTATGCTCGGTAAGAACACCATAGATGCAATTTTCATCATACGCCAAGTCATGGAGAAACATCTAGCAGCAAACAAACCACTGTACATGGCATTTGTAGATTTGGAAAAAAGGTTTTAACCGGTCCCAAGACGGTCATCTGGTGGATCTACGGAAGTTGGGTGTTACAGAATGGTCGGTTCAGGTGATAACGTCTATGTACACCAATGTACATAGTCGGGTACAAGTCGGTAACAGCTACAGTAACGAATTTGATGTTAAAGTGGGTTTCCATCAAGGATCTGTCTTAAGTCCCCTTCTATTTATCATTGTACTCGAGGCTCTATCACTAGAATTTTGTACCGGAATGCCGACAACCTGGCATTCATTGATACTTCACTTCAATCACTCAAGGAATGTCTGGATAGATGGGAGAGTAGCATGGAGGAGAAAGGTTTCAAAGTCAACATGGGTAAAACCAAGGTCATGATTGCTGGTCCCAATCTCAGCGTACTAAGGAAAACGGGAAAACACCTGTGTGCCATATGTCTAAGAGGAACCCACTGTTCAGGATGGGCCTACAAAAAGTGCAGTGGCATAAAGGACTCTCTCAAAACAGATCCTCACTTTAAGTGTTTGCGTTGCGGCAAGACTAATAGATAGCATACCACTGATGGAGGTGGATATTGGTGGCGACAAGCTTGAAGTAGTGACGCACTTTTGTTACCTTGGAGATGTGCTGGCAACAGGTGGAGACTGAACTTGTGGCAGCTACACATTGCAAGTCTGCCTGGAAACAGTTTAGAGAGCTGCTACCAATCCTTACAAACAAACACCTGCCAACAGCTACGAGAGATCGTGTATACTACTCATGTGTCAGAAGTGTGCTAATGTATAGCTCCGAAACTTGGGCCGTCTCGTCTCTGCTAGCACACTAAAGAAACTGCACCGTAACGACAGGGCAATGGTCAGATGGATCTCTTTGGTGAAGCCTGAACAAAGCATACCTTTTGAATCTCTACTCGCACAGCTTCACAGACATCATGCAGAAGAGCAGATTACATTGCTTGGAGCATGTTGAGCACAGCAATGGCTGGATTGCTAAAGTCCGCCAGTTGAATGTGCCAGCAGAGATGACCACCACTGGCAGATCCAAATTGTCTTGAGAAGACGTGGTCAAATGTGATAGGAAAAAAAACATGGGTATGGATTCCGTCAAGCCTCACCAAAGACAAGAATGGAGAAGAAAACTTAGATCGAGACTAGACAATTAGGCCCCACTCTCATCAGAGGATTAATTGTGGCCTGATTCAAAAAATAAACTGGTTGATAATGTTGATATTTTCTTGGATATCTACTTTGGCCACTAATCTGACTTAATTAGTAGTAATTAATTTTAACTTGTTTTAATTAATTTTAAATTACATTAAACTATAAAATCTCATGACTTTAGATTATCCCATTAGAGTTAGTATAAATTTAAAAAAATAATAGTAAACAAGTCAGCAGCAAAATTTACCGACATGGAAACTTAGATAAAAAAAAACTTATTTATAGAGGACGAATGTTGAATTCACTACCATAAACCCTATCTTCGGACTTTATCTCATGAGATGATCTTACTTATAATAATAATAATAATTATTCACCTTAATTTCAAACTTTAAGAGTTAATACAAAAGATAGAATTGAGATTTTTGTCAAATCTGGAATTGTGACAAAGTATTAGGGGGCCCCATGGGGATCGGGTACCCTGGTGATGCGCTAGTAGGCATCTTGGTGGTGATGCTACGCCGACTGAGGGCCCTGCGACGAGACGAAGTGGAGATATAAAACTAGTATATATTTGACGTAGAAATGAACTTATTCAAACGACAGAACGAGACGCCAGCTAGTCTTGCAGAGGCGAGGAGACAGTTGCCAGATGGAAGGTAGATTAGAGAATGCAATATCGCAAATTAAATTCTGAAATATCAATAAAGCGATATTATTGTTTGGGGTGAATGGCGCGTTTTAGAACCACGATTCTGTGACGGTTGTTTTGAAGACGTCACGGCCTGGGAAAAACGAGTCCACTTGATGGAGATTTATTTGAGACTGTCATCGTTAATTACAAGCCGGGCACAGAGCATCTCCAGCTTTGTGACAGAATGAGAAAGCCACGGTTGTCGCGTTTGTTTTTGCGATAACGATGGATTAAAAGAAAATCCCATTTATTTAAAAAAAAAAAGAAAAGTGAGGCGCTCGTCCCCACCCCCCTTAAGAGAGGAAGACACACAGATGGCGGAGAAGGGGTGTGTACGACCATAGACATCTTCAATAAAAAATGTGTTTTTTACACGCATGAGCCAGATAGAGTTGGACTGACACCCGGGAGAGTTGAACTGATGCCCGGGCGTGCGCCGAAGTGGACGAAATTCTCGCCACTGCCTTCGCCTGTTAAGTTTGTGACTTAAACAACCACTTGTGTAAAGAATTCGCACACAGAGAACTAGCGAAATAACGTAGCGAAAAAAAACCAACCTTTGCTAAAGACATTTACGAGCACGGCAGACATCAATCCTACCATCGACAAATGTAAAATCAATTCTTTTATTTTATTAATAATTACTCTTCTATACAAAAAAAAACCCTAACTGAGTTGTTGAACATTGTTCTTTTCCTTTTTGTTCTGCTTTGAATGATCCTTCGCCCCCACAGAGCTAACCGGTTGCTGTTTGCCCAGTGATCGCTCGCTGCTATAAACAGTTTCAACATGGGAGTGTGTTTGTAGCTGGACGAGATGACCAGATCAGCAACGTCATCATTATCATCATCGCCATCCCGGCCTAGAGGAAATGAATCTATTTTTATTATTGCCATGACGATCTGCACGATTGTGGGGTTTACAGAATTTCGCAAGGTCTAGTTTTAGATGTGGCCGAGAAATCAGACAAAATTTTGCTTAAAAGAGATTTCTAGTTTCTCGACGAGATATGAGCTTCATTGCGAGATGAACTTAATTCTGTCACCCTCTTGTTTCATGCTGAGGTTAGACGTTTCGTGAATGACTTTCAACTTTTCCTGTCTGCTTGTGTCGCCTGCCAGAATCAGGTTATCATCAACTGATCCTTCCATGTCTTAAGCAGCCTACCACATGGCTTTGGGCCATTGACATCAATGTGAGACACACTATGGAGTGTTTCGGATGAATGATGGTGGGCGACGTTGCCGTACCGATTCTTGCATAGGGTGAGATCCTTGCGTTTTGTAAAATTGTTGACAGCTGCCTGAAGACTCCCTGCGCCAGATATACGTCGTCTTATAATTGTGAATTATTTAATTCAAAGAGATCAACAATTTTCTTATTTAAACTCAAATTCGAGCTTAACTGTTTTTTTGATTTGTTCCCCCCCCCCCCCCCCCCCCCCCTCGTTTCTAGTTTTATTTATGTATTTCTTTTCGGGAGATAGAAAAAAAAATACCTCCATTTTATTATAATTTTCAAAGTTATCAGCGAGAAAGAGAAGATAGAAAATAATTTCAAACTCTTTTTATATTGTTTCTTAATTAGCATAACTTTAAACTGCTTCGGACACCCTTGGGTAATGTGTTTGACTACCCCCTCATCCCACCACTTCGAAATACATCTTTCCTAGCCCTTTCTACCTATTTTTTCTAACTACTCTATTTCCCAACCCTATCAACTACTCAAGCCCCTCCTCCCCAACTATTCTGCTTACTAAATTGTTAGGTGAAAGTACATAATAGGGTAGCTTCGATGTTCAAAGGAGGAGATCCGCTTTCAGTGATAATGAGCACCGGGTCAAGAGTATATCAACAATTCTGAGTTCTCTTTAACCTTTTTTTAATGGAAATCGCTCTAGACAAGGCATGAAACCACTTGATGGAAGGAGCTAAAAAAAAAAAATACTACTTCAAGTTAAAAAAACTAGTCAACGATAAGGGTTAAGTGGATAGATTCCGACCCAGAAAACAGCAATTCTTTCCCCTTTGTCAGTAACATCGCTCATGAAATGTGAAGACTAAAGGAAAAAATAAGGGAAGCGAGAGTTACGAGGCTGCCGAAAGTAAACCCAAATTAGTCACTTTCTACTCTCCTGGCGACAGGTTTTGAATATACTACTTTTTAATAGTGTAACGTACAGAGTGAACTTAGCCGACTGTCCACACTGTGACATTACTGAAGGACAAAGGTCGACCACGCCATTTTTGGAGTTACGTCAACTTGGTGACGGCTCATATTACTTTGTATCATATCACAAGTTCCACATGATAGATCCCAAACCATAAAAGCAGCAGGAACTTCCAAAACATCAAAACTCGATAATTGTGTTGGATAACGGGTGTGTACGTTTGCTAGTATGAGTGCAGGCGACCTTGCCCGTGCGTGGAACAAAGAAAGTTGAAAGATTGTATTTAGAATATAACCTAACACCAGGGGGAGATTGACAAGTGAGGTTAGAGGGGCAAGACTCAAAGCGATATGCGGATGAGATCCAATGGATGTGACGTCACGTGGGACCGAAGTAACCAAGAATGGTTAGATTTTGAATTAGTACCGGTTTTGGATTCAAGGGAGATAACTGTTGAACCTCGCACGTTACTATGGTCGTTGATGTCTATCTATCAGCCTCTCTACCTTTCTGACTACTCAATAGTTACCTTAGGTTAAGATTTGATGCAGTCAGGCCACTGGAATAATGTTTTAATGACGAGATAACTGTTTAGTCTTGCACGTGGCAATGGGCGTTAATGTTTATCTCTCTCGGTCTATCTGTCTTGCTATCTTTTTGACTCCCCAATAGTTGCCATAGGTTAGGATTTCTGTCTCTCTCATACTTAGTTAATCGTAAATAGTACTTGTACTTATTTAATATATTTCTCTTAATAAACCTTCATTTCCAAAACTATGTCTTCTCTTGATTATTCTTACTGTAACTAAATGTAAAAGTTACGTGCAGAATGATGAGCCAATGCGTGTCCTAACCAGAGATGACATGGCAGCAAGAGGAAGTTGACTACAAGAAGATATGAAGTAGCGGTGAAGTAGGAATGGCGACCTGGAATTCAAAAGAAAAGACGACGCCACAACAATTGAATTATTGCTAGAATGTCTTTAAATGGCCGTTTCAATAAAGCTATATCAATTTCCCATGCATTAAATGAAAGAACAGTGAAAAAGAATCAAGGATGGCAGTTTCGTGACAGCAACGTTGCATGATTGTACTCCCGCATGAAAGCCTCTAATTTCAAACTTAAACAAAAAAGCTCATCTGAAATTTCCATTAGAACATGTTGTATGGACGGATGAACAATGAGGTAACAAATCACTCAATAATAAAACAACCACTTTTAGGTAAAATCTGACTTTATTCATCAACATAATCTCCTTCTATGGTAATACACCGATTCCAGTGCCTCTTTAACAATTCAATGCCATTTTTGTAGAACTATTTGTCTTCGACCTCAAAATACACCTCAGTTTCCGATATTGCTTCTTCATAGGAGCAAAATCTCTTTCTCAAAAGAATTCTTTTGAAGTCTGCAAACAGCCAGTAGTTGCTGGGGACCAAATCTGGAGAATATGGTGGGTGGCAATGCAATTCAAAGTGCAGTTCATGTAGTTTTGCTATTGTCGTGATCGATTTGTGACACGGTGCAATGTCTTGGTGAAAAAGTACTTTTTTCTGCTTCATTTGTTGTGTTTGTGTAATTTCTTCCTTCAAACACACTAATATAAAATTTGCTTTGCTTCAAAAGAATGTTGGGAAGATTATTGGCAAGAAAGCTCAGAAGCAAAATCTGCAAAATTACTTCAAGACTTTACTGATAGAATGGGAAGGGATAAACGGTAGGTTTTCTAAGAAACTAGTTTTATTTGGTCAAAGACGCAGTGAAGTCATCATCATATTCAGTTTAACGTCCGTTTTACATGCGGGCATGCGTTGGATGGCTTTAAGAAATTGACTTCCAAACTAATCTATCTCTGGGCAGGTCTTTATTTATCTTTCAGGTCCATTTTTATCATTTCCTTCCATGTTTTCCTTGGCCTTCCTCTGTGAACCGAACCTGCTACCTCAACTGTTCTATATCTACTAACTCAAGAACTCTCATCCATTTTTTCAATGTGACCATATCAACAAAGTCTTCGGTTCTGCACAGATCTCCCTATACTGTACAGTAGTACAGTATACAGATTTAATCTTCCTCTGAGGTCATCAGATCTAACGGATTCTTCACTAAATATTTAAAATGTGATGCTTATTTGTTAAAAGTCAAATTATTTTCATTTTGTTTCTCAATTTTTTATGAAATCAAAATCATCATTTCAATTCGAAATATTTAAAAAAATATTAATGACAAATATTTGAAAAAAAATATATATGTATAATAATTCAGTAGATTATAAAATTTATTACATAATTAATTAAAATTTTAAATATTATAATCAAGCTCCAAAAATAAACGCTTAACAATATTTATTCATATGTACATGCGTTTAAATAAATCATTTAATTATCACTATTACTAGGTATCCCAAACTGGCCTGTTTATGCTGTGAAAATGGGTAAAAACAGTGAAATTTTTGCAGAATTTAACTTATGATATCTCGGCTATTTTTCAGATTATATCTATGAAATTAGTATGTAAATAAAATTCAATATTTCCTCTTTCTAATTATAAAGTAAAGTCGGTCCTCTCTATCGCTCCAAACACTTTCTCACACCTGAGGCTATTCTCTATCTCTACAAATCTACTATCAGACCATGTATGGAGTACTGTTGTTATATTTGGGCTGATGAATCTCTGTCCTATCTGAGGGTTCTTGATAAGGTGCAGAAATGTATCTATAATTTGATTGGTCCTACCCTTTCTTTTTCTCTGCACTCTCTCTCCACAAACGTGATGTTGCTAGTCTCAGTCTTTTCTATAAATACTTTTATGGCATGTGTTCTTCAGAATTATGTGATCTATTCCCTGCTTCTTTTGTCCCAGCTCGTTTGACTCATTTGTCTAGTGGTCTCCATCAATTCGCTGTTTTGATATCTCATTGTAATACAGCTTCTTATTCCAGTAGCTTCTTTCCAAGAACTGCAGGCTTGTGGAACTCTCTTCCTGTTGACTGTTTTCTCCTACCTATAACCTTAGTCTTTTCAAGACTAAGGCAAATAGCTGTCTTTTGTCTTTGTGATAATCATATTTGTTCTTGTTAGCTCCTTACATCAAGTGGCTTCGTGCCTTGTCTGGAGCTATTTCCATAAAAAAAAAATTTTTTAAATATCATTTTCTTTCTTGTACGATGATTATTTTTTTTGCGGGTTGATTTGAATTCTGTTACTATTTTAATGACAAATGCGTTTAGTTCCGCTTTTTTTGCAACAACAATTTAAGCTCTGTTTTTTAATGTCTGTGCCGTTCACACAGTTAATTAATCCACTTTGAAAACTCATTTCTCAAAAGAAAGGTTATTCTTCAATTTGGTAGGCGACGTATAGAATTTAAAATTTATTTTCATGAAAAATTTCCAAGTTGAAAACTTTAGTGAATAAAATATAACAATTTAATTAAAAAAAACCTTGTCATTTATACCATTTTATAAAGCAGAGTTTACCCAATAATAATCAATAGAAATAATTAAAAAATCGTGACACATTATAATTTAATAGTTAATTTATAGAGCAGAGGCATGTGACACATATGTCTTTCCTCTCACTTTTTAACGATGGTCTGTACTTCCTTTACTTGTGAGCCAATTATCAGACTTGGGGCACTTTCTTTTCTCGCTTCTGTAGATGAGGCGAAGGATGATGGTTCGCAAGTTACTGACATGTCGAGAAACTGATATTCCTGAGTTGTACCATAACAGAGGAGTCTGTGGAGTTGACAGTGTCTTTAATGACCATGCTCGCTGCTTTTCAATCGAAAACCGATGTAGACTGAAAAATGAATTGCAGTTTTTCACTGATTACAGAACAGAAGAATTCTTTGGTTCTGTAACCTTTCATGGTCTAAATAGGCGCTAGATTCGGAATTAGTCAAGAGTTATCCCTTGGACCGCTTGAGAGGCAGTTGAAATGGTCAATGGAAGAAATCTTTGACCTGGTTTGGAATGCATTATGCTTCAATGACTCATTATTCAGGCCGAGTATAGCAGACATCCTGACTGTCCACATTGAAAAAGAAGCGTCTGATTACGCCTTCTTCCAATGTAACAAAGTTCAGCAATTTTGGCGATATCTCAATGAGGTGACGTCTCTCATCATACACGAGTAGTTCTATGTTGCATACGTTTTTAACAATGTCGATCCGTCAAGATCCTGGAAGCAACAAATGGTCTTTCCCGTGATCCTATGCCTTAGCTAAAATGGTAGCATGGATAATGCATCTAAAGGAATTGAATCCTTTTCTCTTTATGATCGGATTTTATTCTTCAAGTATCAGCTTAAGTTTAAAATTAGATCTGATAGAGATTACACCCATGGAATTCAACAAAAGGTAGGTACAAGTTGCAAGCTTGTGCATACAAAAGGGAGTCAGGTAGAAGTATGTGTTTCTTGCCTGAGCATGGCATGCGGATGTGGTTCCTTTTGGAACCTATCCCGATTAAAGTAGCCTCTTATTTAGTTGAGCGAGTCCTTTTCAAGCATCAGTTTAAAGTTAAAATTAGATGTGATAGGAAGAGTTTACATCCCATAGAATTCAACTAAAGGCAGTGCAAACCATGAACCTATGTATGCAAAAGGGCTCCAAGTGGAAGTATATGTTTCCTGCTTGAGTATGGCATATGCAGTTCTTAGACTTATTGGATTTAAGCCCGGCTAAGGTAGATATTGTCTCTTAGCTTATGGGGTGATAAGTGCTCCCTTTTATTTTTTTTTGGCCAAGAGATTCTCTAAGATTCCTACTCCCGATTATATTTTGCCCATAATCTACCTATTTATTTGCCTCTTGAAAGTACACAACCCTCTCCCAATCTCCATCACCCCCTTTCTTTTATCCAAGTTCTTAAGACCCCACTCCCATTTAAAAATTGTCCTGCTGGTTTTTGATCTTAAGCAAATCGGAAAATAGTGGATGCCTACACTTAGACAGAGTTGGTAAGGTCTTACTAACCACCCCAGATTTTATTTGGTTGGAATTTCTTTCTTTTTGGGCTTAAACACCAAGGTTCCTTCTCATACAACCTCCTTCTAAGTCTTGCAAGAAATTCAATTCATTTTATAATGTTCTTTCATGACGTATTTGTAGCGCTCTCTTGGCTTATATCGAGGCTCACGACCAAGACCAGGTTCACCATAAAAACAGCCTCTTCTTTCGTACATGTGCCCAAATGTGATATGTCTTAGATGTTTCAAGAAAATGTTTTTGTCCATTTTTCTTTTAGTCTTTCCTGTTAGTAATGCTCGCAGACTTCAAAACATGTCAATTAATGGACTTTTAAATATTCAAGAAATTTATCACTTGAAAAAAATAAACAATGAATGAAAAAAGGTAAAAATCAACATATTCTAACATAAAGTGTTTCACTGTATATTGCAGTGTTGATAAGTAGAAAACTTTAAATGTGCGGTTCTTGTTGAACAAGATTCACTTCTTTTGCATAGAGCGTCATTATTGGTGACCTAGGCATTTCAACGTATTTACCCAAGCTAGAATTATGAGATTCTTGAGCAGGCTGGTACATAATTATTTCATTAGGGTATATTTTCAGGCCAAATGTCTTTGCAGAGTTGGTGAATCGGACATGACAAATCACGCACCATGGTGGCTCCTCCTGCTCTAGCAGGTATGAATGAATGGCTTTTGTGTGACCAGTATGGAGTATTCATGACTTCCTATCGGCCCCAATGTGAAATAAGAGATAAGAATCAATATCTGAAATGTGATCGATATAGTTCATGGGAGCTAGGGCAAGGGTCCAAGAACAGATACCACACTTTGAATTATTTATTCGCAAATAAAATATAATTCATTAACAAACTAGGCACAAGGCCATCTCCAGTCTATCCTAATCTTAACTAGATTTTGATTGATTCGTCCAAGTATTATCCCTTTTTATTTTTCCCCATTTGTCCATCACTTTCACTTCAGCAATCACCAAAATACCACATTTACTCTATGGACTACTTTACTTACTGGCACTCTTATAAATGACGCACCATGTTTCTGTGACTTCGCGTCATCAACGTTCGAGCAGGTTACAGAAGCGCCTGAGAGTTGACGAGGCAAAAACTGCCAAACGCTGAATTGAAGACTGGCAGCCGATAAATTACGACGAAGAAAACCACACTAAAATACATACATAAAAATAAAGAATGAACAAATCATAGCTAAACAACTGTTAGTAATTAGATGTTTATTTTTGTTTGTATTTTGTCAAAGGAACCATTGTTAATCAAATGTTTTTAAATGAAATGTTTTTTTGTTTGTGCAAAAGATGATTTTGTTTGATTTTTTAAGCAAATGTTTTTGTTTATTCCCTTGTTTTCCCTTTTTTTTTCGGGAGATTCAATGAGCTCACGGTGATTATAGAAATTCATTTTTTTTTTTGATTGAATGCGATTAATTTCTTTCAAAAGTTATTGGTTGCTTGGTTAATTGTTCTGTCGACTCTCAGGCGATTCCGAGACCTGCCCGAATGTTGATGACACAAAGTCATGGAAACATGGTGCGTCAGCTATAAGAGTACCTACTTAATATATCCACAATGGTTTATAATTAATTTTATTTATATATATATCATATACAATTTAATTGGAAAGAAAAAAAGAAACCAACTAAAAACCAGTTAATAAGACCTTCCCATTTCTTTATAAAAGGTAGACCATCCACAGTTTGTTTAGAAATGAAAACAAGCAGGTTGATTTCTAACTGGAAGTGGAACTTAAATGGAAGGAAATGAAATAGGGTTGGAGTTTGGGAGTGCATGGTGTCCTTCCTAGATAAAAACAATTGGGGAGGCCAAGGTCAAAATAAAAGTGGGAGTGGGCATCTTGAAGGATCTCTATTAACAAAAAATAAAAAAGGGGACAGATCTTATTCACTCAACCAGCTAAGAAGCTGCCTTAACTGGACTGGCATTTAACAGGACCAAGAAGCATGTACACCATGCTCAGGCAGGAAACACATACTCATACTTGATTCCCTTTTGTATGCAAAAGATTGTAACTTGTACCCACCTTTTGTTGAATTCTACTGAATGTAGTCTCTTTTTGTTACATCTAATTTTAACCTTAAACTGATGCTTGAAGAATACAATAAAATCCTGATGAGAAAAAGACTTGACTCTATAAAATTCCCTCAGACGTATCACCCACACCACCATTCTAGCTACAGGTAAGATTATGAGAATTATGATTCGTTTCTCCCTAACCCATGGTAGGTCGACATTGTCAATCATGTGTGAAATATCCCAACCCCTCAGGATCACAGTGCAAACAATCAGGCATATCCATTATGCTTGAACTGAAAAGTATGCCATTGTAGGGTAACGCATTCCAGACCAATTGCCAGGAGAGAGTACCTAGAGTTGTTGAGATATCCCGAACCCGGCGCGCAACTCCATTGAGAGTGGATCTCATTTATAAACCATTCCAGTCACTTCTTAAGCAGATATGAAGCAGAACCCTCCACTAAATCCATGTATTTCTTTTTTAGACCGTGAAAATTTTCTAAGCACAGCTCAGTATATGGACAAGAACTGTGATTCACCCCTTGATCTATGACGTTTCTCAACCAAAGGGCTGAGGAAGAGGTTGGGAAATACATGCTTGACCACAGGGTTCCAGGTAGACTCCTCTGTCAATGTTTGACTCAGGACAGCCAGTCTCTCAGCATGTTGGTGACTTGCCAAGTCAGGCAACCCCAAGTCCCCCTCACACAGTCGTTGACTACAGAACTCTCTGTAAATCATCGGCCTTCATCTAATCCAAAGAAACGAGGACAGAAGTTGCTGGAAGACCATTATACAGTTCGCAGGCAGAGAAAGTACAGCCAGACGATAAAAGGTAAGACGTACATGGCGCAATAACAAATCCCGTCATTTGCCAGATCAAAACCATACAATATCAGGCAGAAAATCCATGTGAAGAAATGTATCAGAAAACGTCAAAGTCGATATAAAGATGATATAGGTCAAAACATGATTTTTAAAAAAAATTAAAAAGTCATTTGTCCAGAAAAAAACTCGGATGCATATCAAAAAGGTTCTACGAACAAGCTCTATCTTTGAAGGAAAGATTCCTTTGAAGCCAAGTTTGAACCAACTCTATGATCTTTGACTACAGTTCTCTGACCAATTCATCTCCAGCAGGTGAGACGGTCTGAACCACACATTGAGGATTTGAACTGGACCAACAATCACGTTGAAAGGACTCTGAAGCAAAAAGTTACCGCTCCAAGTACTCAACCGCAGACCAATCGACTTCTTGCAGTTGCTTTTAGCCTTCAGAGCATGAAGTGAGCACGAGAATCCTGGCTCAAACCTCTCCAGATACAGCGATTCCGAGTAGGATCTAACTTGCTACCCCATCCCTTTGTATGATACTATTACTACACTTCGATCTTGATGATCTGTCCCAAGAACCGCCAAGTACATTCACTGGTCTTACCCAGAGGTGAAGGTCATGCCAACTAGCAATATTCGGTTTGCTATCAAGGGAGTGCCGATTGTAAACAGCCATGACAAGTACAACAATTGAACAAGTTAAAGCTTACTTAGTAAAAAATAAATGTAAAAAATATTTTTCATTTTCATATCTCAAGTTCAAAATTTAAACATATTTATTTGAGTACACCATCACATTGGTGAACTGGGCGGGCGGTGATCAAATCACTCTCACAGCTCGCTGAGAATTTCAGATAGTTAAGTTAAAATATAAAAGCACGAACCAACGTCAATGACATAGACTCCTTTCTTCTATTAAACTCCCCAGATATCCTAGCACTAAGTGAAACCAACCTACAATCTTCCATCTCCCTAAATCGATTTTACATGACTGGATACCTCCCTCTCTACCGTAAAGACTCTGGCAAGCATATGCATGGACTTGGGGTTTAAATGCCATTCATTCACTGTGGAGGCTCATAGAGTAATTTACTCCTCTCCAGGAGTTAGGCACAAGGCCAGTTTTTATCCTACTCCCACAAGTAAGATGTGACCCAAGCTCGGGTCGGAAAGTGGGGGTTGAAAAGCCAGTGCCCGAGAGATGAGCACTCTGACCATCAAAAATTGCCTGGGCAGCCCCGTCGGCATTCCCCGGTAGGGGCGCCTCAAGCAGTAAGCAATTAACTTACTCCTCCCCAAAGAGGGGAGGCAAAGCCTGGGAGGGTGGACCTCCTAGAACTGCACAGGACAATCCCATAGACCGGCGTAAATCAAGCCCCGAAGGCCAAGACAATACCAGTCTATAGGGTGCAGTATCCATCGGAACAGATACTACACTTTGATCTCGACCAAAAGGCCGAGTAAAGATAGATGGAGGCTCATAGATGCCAGAGGGCATTCTACTCTAATAGATTCTTTCATTGAGTTGTCATCCTTTGGAACTCCCTCCCTCCCCCCCTGTTTCCCTGACTCTATCGACATGCAGAAATTTAAGTGTAATGTTAACAAATTTCTTGCTGCACAACTCCTCACTTAGGTTGCCCCCCCCCTTAATTTCTGGCCCTTAATTCACAGTAGCCCCTTAAGAGTGCAAATGTATGCAATATTTTAAGTTTTGCATTGTTTCTAGGGGAAAAATTGAGAGGGTGAGGAGATTGGAGGTTGTGTGTGTATGTGTGTGTGTGTGCGACAAGAGTGACAGGCAAAACTCTGGTGTCTTTATTAACTTGCCTTCCACTACGGTAAGATGTGGCAAAAGTCCGAAAAGTAGAGAAGCCAGCTCCCTTGAGGAGGCACTTTGTCTGGTACAGAAATAGCTGTGAACACACATGTCAGCATTTCCCAGTAGAGAGGCCTCAGGCGATCAGCAATAACTAACCCCTCACCCACTCTCAGAGCTAATGCCTGGAAGAGTGCACCGCCTGAGGCCTAACCAGACCATACCTGACTCCTACAAAGAGGAGGCTGGTGGTTCAACAGCAATAACTCATTTAGCTACCACAACTGCAAAGCACTTTCCTTTCTTATCCCCTGTGCCTAACATCAAACGAAATTTTCATGAACCGAGTTTCTTATCAGGAACTTCCTATTTGTGGAACACGTTACCACGGGACTGATTCCCTGCGAGCTACGAAATTGCCCTCTTCAAATCAAATGTCAAGAAATACTAATCATAAACAGTTCTTATAAGTCATCAAACTTTGTTCATTCTATTCATTATTTTCAATCCTCTTATAATATTTGCCATCATTCAAGTGACAAGCTATACATCTCATTAACCTTTATCCGCTAGTGACTAGTTAGTAAATAAAAAATAAAAATAAAATGATTGACAAGGACGTATCTCTGGCTGGTACAACTTCCAGATGTAAAAGTTCACTATACCTTGAAAATAGTCAATGACGCAATATCGTTTCAATCGGTTCACAATTTCCGATATGGCGGCCATGATGAAGTGGGTACTTTCCATTTTACCCTAAATAATTAGTCTAAAGTTCAGTTTCGTAAGAGCAATAACAAACTTGACTTTTTATTAGATTATTCCATTAGTTACGAGATGTGTTACTAAATTTGAAGTGACACTTTTCTTCTTGGCCTTTTGGCCAAGATCAAAGTGTAGTATCTGTTCCGATGGATACTACACTGGTATCGTCTTGGCCTTCGGGTCTTGATGACGCCGGTCTGTGGGTTTGTCCTGTGCAGTTCTAGGAGGTTGACCCTTCCAGGCTTTGCCTCCCCTCTTTGGGGAGGAGTAAGTTTATCGCTTACTGCCTGAGGCGCCCCTACCGGGGAATGCCGACGGGGCTGCCCAGGCATTTTTTGTAGGCCACAGTGCTCACCTTCTCAGGTGCTGGCTTTTCAAATCCCACTTTCCCGACCTTGTGTCACATCTTACACATTGTGGGAGGAAGATAAATCAAAAAAAAAAAAAAAAGAATATGTATTATTCGGACTAACGTTCTCATCTTGGATGGTATTTTCACGTTTTGGCCGATGTAACCTCCGACTTTCTTTTATTTAATTCACGGGGGTAGCTTGCTCGGCATAAAAATTCCCGAATTCGACAAGACGCACCGGAAGAAGGTCGGAGGTTACATTCAGAATAACATCCAGAATGAGAACAGTAGCCCAAATAATCCAAACTATTAATACTCATAGTTTCCGAAACGTAATATGAAATAAAATATCCTTTACATTTGTTTAAAACCACGAGTTTCATACAAAAAAGTTACGAATTGTAAACAACATACAAGTCTTATGAATCATGAACTTACCAAAAGTTAATAAATTAAACTAATTTTTACATTAAACAATTAAATTTCTTTAACACGGCCATTATGCACAATGTTAACAAGAAAAAACGGCGTGAAAAAAAAAATCAACAAACAACTGTTACCAAAGGCAATAAAAATTCATTTTAATTTTAGCAAGAAATTACTTTCGAATTGAGAGCTAAAGGGCTTCAAAACTACTTTTGAATTTCCAACGCACACAAATAAATCGTCATGGCAATCATTTTTTTAATATGGTAAAGAAAAAAAATTGGTCTGGCCACGGCCATCGTAAAGGAGGCCTGTCAACTGAGTCAAGTTTTTCTGGTGACGTCATTGATAGTGGGAGTAAGAACCACTATCAATGTGAACTGGAAGTGCTCGAAATGCTTAACGCGCATGCGTTCATCTGTAATCAGAGCAAGTAATCAGAGCCAGCAGACTCAGACCCATAGGATTATTCATTTACTTGGAAATCATTGTTAACTTGTTCCTGCTATTGTGACTTTATTCCCCTGCAAAGAACACGGCTACCCTCCTAAGGAATATTAATTCACTTGGGAATCATTTTTAACTTGTTCCTTTTTCTCAAACGTATTTCCTTTTTATAGATATCAAGCGCAAAAGAAAATCAGAGGAAATTACAAGATGGACTCCAACGATTAAAGCATTACATTAAAGTTCGGATTTCAAGTCTTAAAAAATAAATTAGAATTTTATTTTGGGATAAAAAATACAATTTTAGACTAATTAATAAGTTTCATCCAAAATGTGTGAGAAAATCCAACAAAATAAGCGAGATATTCAAATAAAATATTTTAACTAAATTGTCCATTTGGACACCCCCTCCCCCAACATATGACTGTTTTAATTTATTAGAAATTTTTACTATATTGTAAATAAACTGTTCGTTTTGCAAAAACAAAACACATTTTAATTTATTTCAATAAATGTTCTATTAATTAATTATTTTGAATTATTGATTGTGTGTTACTTTAATGAATTTGTAATCTTTCATGTTTGATTTACTTTTAAGTTAAAAAAAATCAAGAAACATCATTTATTTTTTTCGGAAATGAGAGCAACTCTTATCAAATTATTCAACTAAAACTAATGATAATGAAATGTTCATATAAAGAATAAAACTGCCTAAGAATAGGGATTTGTTTTCTTCTTGTGTTTATAAACCAAGAGATATTTCATGCAATATAACTGATACTAGTCTTTTCATTCGATGTAGACCGGAAAAAATGAACTTATTTAAAGAATGAATATCAAATTAAACAAATTATTTTTGGAAGAAACATTTTCATGTTTTAAAAATTAAAAAAATTATGACAACACCATTTTATTATTAAGTATTAATTTAATGTTTGCTGTCTAGCCTACGCAAATTACACGAAATAATACATTTGCACTAAGATTGTTAATAAAGTAATGGGTTAATTACATTCCGTGATCGTTAATTAATAAATACTGAAAATTTCATTAAAACTGGTTGATTTCCTGAATTTTGATTCATTTTTAAGTGAAAGGAGGAGTCAAAATGCACATAGTCTGACTGTTCGACAGATCTCGTTTGTTACTTTATGGCATGACGTCATTTTCCAGCGCTCTGGCCTCGTTTAATTACAATGGCCGTGGTCCAGCACGATGTTTACGTCGTACGAAAAGTCATTTCGAAACCGGTTCAATTGTAGTATAGGAATCATTGAAATATCTTCCCTGTTGCACTAATTCTGGGTAAAAATTCATCTTCAGTTGTTTTTCGTGTGCTAAAATAAGATTGTAATTTTCTTGAAAATCCAACCATAACTAAATCTTTTAATCGTTGGCGGCCATGTTTATTTATTTTTTATTTGCAAGAATATTTACATAAAATATTGTAAGAGAAAAGTTAGTTTAAAAACAGTCGATTATAACAAATGCAATAAAAAATAGTATTGAACGACAAGTATTTTGAATACGAGTTCTAATATATAAGTGGGAGATATTAAATGTTCTTGCACATACACCCACCCACCCCTATTCTGAATTCGTGGCCGTGGGCCACCATCAGTGGACTGTTTCTCTTGTACCAAACGTTCATAAACAACGTTTTAAGTTTAATTTAGACGGGTTCAAACCTATACAAATGATTGCACATTAAAAATAATTAAATAATTAAAAAAATTTATTCGAATTAATTGATGGTTTTCCATCAAATTTTTAAAAAAATCAAATCAACAGACTTTAATAAATTTTAATTATAAAATTTTCCCTGAAAAAGTTTTTATGTGACTTTTTCCTTTTTAACTATGACCGTTTGGTGCAGGAGAGGCCGTCTGTTGATGGCGGCCTACAATTCACAAATTCGGAATAGGGGCGTGTGAGCAAGAAAATTCAATATCGCCTATAAGTGAGAAGAGTAAAGTACAAAATAACATTTTGTCGAATACCAAGCGAACAGTCCACAACAATTGAACCAACATGAGAGTTAAAAAGAGCAAAGTTGTCTTATTTAAAAAATTTTCCCCCATACTTCTTTCCAATCGTTATCCTCAAGTGACTTTAAGCCTTAATAACCGGCGAATCATTAGTAAAAAGAAAAGCTTTCCGTCTATGGAACACATACCACGGGACTGTTTTCCCGCAAACTACAACGTGGTCGTCTTCAAATTCAATCTCAACAAATACTTGACATAAACCGTCCCCATAAGAAATCATTTTGGTAAATTTGTCGTTTCCTACTCATAATAGTTGACAACTCTGACGTCAATGAATCGTGCGCTATTTTCCGACCTCACAACTGAGTAAGTAAACCCAAATAAATTGTTTTGGACTAATTTCAATTTACCTTAAATTATTTTAAAGGAAATACAGTTGAGAAATGAGTCCAAAACAATTTATTTGAGTTTAATTACGCATTTGTGAGGTCGAAAAATAACATACGATTCATTAACGTCAGAGTTGTCCACCATTTTGAGCAGGAAACGACAAATTTACTATCATTTTTCAATTCTCTCATAATATTTTTCATCATTCAACTGACAATCCATCTATCTCATTAACCCTTATCCTTGAGTGGCGTTAGGTCTTGATAGGTGGTGAGCCCTTCCTTAGTAAAGGAGAAGAAGGAAAAAAAGAGAGATTAAAATGGATAAAGCAGAATATACGAATGTAAATAAAAACCGAATTCGTTCAAAAGGGAGTGACCCGATGAAATAGCATTTAAGAATGAAAGTAGAAACGTTGGCCACGTGCGATCGAAACGCGAAGCCATTAATAGTAAAAAAAAAAAAAAAAATACTCAAACGAACGAGTTAGCAGATAAAATCACAACAGTGATTGCTGATTGGAAACTCTTTTTATTACTCGGGTAGGTTTTAAAACAAAATACAGACGATTGTGATCGATGCTATGTGTAAGATTAGGTTTTAAAACCACATGTTTCGAAAAATTATGGGAAAGCAAAGCATTGATTGACCCCCCCCCCCTAGCCAAAACACACACACAATCATGATATGCAACAGAAGAAAAAAAATAATTCTAATTCTAAGTTATAATATAGATAACGTCTTCAATTAGAAAAATATTCTCACCTTGACAAAAGAGATTGGAGTAGTGGTTCCCTCAATATCTACCAAAACGGCCCTAACACCTTCCAACACTGACTCGGCTTCTGCGGCAGTTCTTTTCTGAGGGGACATGTTTTAAAATCTTATTTTGTAAACAAGAGAATAAATTCTAGTTATTATTATTTATTTTTTTCTTCTCCTGCAGAAGATACAAAACTTTCTCCTGTTTATATTTTGCTAAAAGACACAAAATACGTGACGAGATATAGAGCAAGCACGACTGTTTGATCACTCACTTGCTCTGGTTTCTTGGTAGTAGAAGTCGAAGCTTTGAATAAAAACTATCGATAAAGAAAAGAATGTATTATTTTTTCTTCTTTTCTTTCAATATCTGGCTTTCTTTTTTATTTTTTTAAATCAACGGGACGATATAAAAAGGGGAAGAAGGGGGAGAAAAAAAAATTGCTAATGACTTATATTAATCCGCCGATCCGTAAAACTAGCTATCACGTCCGGCAACTAACAAATCATTTTAGACAAACTAGCTTAAATGGGGGGAGAAAAAAAAAACCTTCGATTTCTCCCGTGTCTTTTGCTAATCGATTAAACAGACGAGACGTTGTTATTTTATTTATTTATTTTTTCGATATATTTTATTTGCTTTAACGATCTGTATGTGGATGGATTTGCGATATTTGCCATCATCGTTCAACGTGGCAGCAGGGAGGAAGTCAACCGGGCGTAACAGCCTGTAGACGCGCACGTGCGCTCGTTTGGGCCAATAGGAAAAAAGGGTTTCTCTCTCTTCTTTTTTTTTTGCGCTCGGCCTTCACAAATGGTCGTCCATTGTGTGGAATGCTTTCAGTCAGGGTTAGAGTCGGTCGTCGTTGTTGTCGTCGCCGCCCACCATATTAAAGCTGGTTCCACGTAAGCTGAAAGATTCTTCCACTTGGTAACTTTAGCTTCTGTTTATAGCCTCATAGACTTTCTGGTGGTATACCAATCCACTACTGCCCGACGACGAAGAAGAAGAAGAAACTTCCACCACTGTCAGCCCCTGCTATTTCCCTCTCTCTTCGTTCTCCTCTTCTTCCTATATAAGTGTTTCTGATTCTTAATTTAGCTACACTTGTTCTTTTTTTTTTTACTTACTAATACTATTTACTTAGTGACACGCTGTCATCCTGTCGCTTCTTGCTGTTCCTTCCAACTTGATTATTGACTCGCACCCTTTTCATGTATCAGATTTGTATGTTTTCTTATCTATTATCCTGTTAACTTTTTTTATAAACTTAATCCTGTAATCATATCGTATTTTGTTGACCTTCTTGTCATAAAATGTGATCAAGAAATATTATAACTGGAAAAAATATATATAGCTAAAAAAACCGGTCTACGTCCATACCCATATTTCATCCTAAAACCACTGAACTTATTTTTTTTTACTAACAGTCCTATTTCCTTAAAAAAAACAAAAAACACTAGGAACTAACAAAACCATTGATCACAAACTTTAAATATTTTTTCACCTCAATTATTTGAACGTTTCAGTTTTTTTTTTGTTTTTTTTTTACTCAACGGGTTTTTATTTCATTTAACAGTTTGTGATTCGTACCAGCCGAAACACGGAAAATATAGCGACTAAGAAGAAAAAAAGACTTTTACTTTTACAAGTTAATCAACATCTGGGATACCAACACATCTTTCATTTATTGTACTTACGACTAAAAGTAGGTGAAATAATTTAAAGCAAAAATTGCTTACGTGGACTTCTTCGGCATCTTCAGTATTCCATCCAAGGACGACAGTATTTCTTACAACTTGATACACACCAGACACTGATTAAAAAAATCACTACAGGCCTATCATTGTCATCTAATTTTGTTTGCTGACATAATTCTTTTAGACTAACTTATAAAGTTTACTAAATCTAAAAAAATCGTTTGTTTCAACTGGTGACTTTATTTTTTTGTCACAGACCATGGAACCCCAGACCTTGTTGATCGGTGCGGCCGGGGTTGTCCTGTCTTTTCTAGTGATTTACTTAATAACTATATTTAGTATGCGTGAAAAAACGTTTGAGGAAGTTTTAGATGAACAGAGGAAACGCCAGGAGGAGGAAGAAAGAAAAGCGAAAAGCGAACGAAGGGCAGAAAAGGGTGAAAGAAAAAAATACAGGAAGTTCAAAGAAAAGCCGAAAGAGAAATCTTCCCAACCATCGTCGGAGAGTAATGTGGCAGAAGCTATTGTAGTAGAGGAAACTGTCAGCCCCGTAGCTGCATCCTCCACGACAGCGAGTAAAACCAAGTCGCCAAAATCGTCCAAGAAGACACCGAAGTCGGTTCCTAGCGAAAGCAATAATTCTGGCGATAGTAGCGGTAGCCCAAACACCGCTAAGAATGGGAAGAAGACACTTGTTGCTTCGTCGGCACCTAAGGAAGAGGTGCTTGAGAAAAGTGTCCAGCAAGTAGTTGCACAGAAAAAGGGTAGTCCGAAAAAGGGTAACGGCGATAAGGAAGCTAAAACGGCCCAGAAGAACTTACCCCCAAAACAGACACAACTACAACAAGAAAAAGTAGCCCAAAAGCAAGCAGCACAACCTGAACAACAAAAGAAACAAAAAACACAAGAAAAGCAACAAGCCCCACAGGAACAGAAATCACATAAGCAGACCCCTCAGGAACAACAAAAACAGAAACCACAGAAGCAACAAGCCCCTCAAGAACAACAAAAACAGGTCCCACAAGAACAGCAAAAGCAGAAACCCCAAAAGCAGGTTCCGCAGGAACAACAAAAACAGAAATCCCAAAAGCAGGCTCCACAGGAACAGAAGCCCCCAAAACAACAACCTTCACAGGAACAACCACCACAAAAACAGGAAAAATCAGTACAGAAGAAATCGAAACAACCCCAAGAACCATTAGAGAAGCAATCGGAACAAACACAGAAGAAACCAAAGCAACCGAAACAGGAAGAATCGAAGCGACAAAAAGAAGCAAATACCAAAACTCCTGCCAAGAATAACGAGAGCCAAGAAAACTCAAAATCCAAAGTAGAATCGAAGGGTAACGCGAAGAGTTCAAAAGCGGCCAAGCAAAATGCCAACGAAGCTCTTGAAAAACAAATCCTTAATGTTGAACAGAAACCCAAATCTGGTGAGTAAAACCATTATTTTTCTTTGAAATCTTTCGTTTATCAACATTTCGGTGCTTTGTTACATTAGGACCCGAGCTAACTTTGACCACGTCATAGTGGGGCTTAGGGTCATGGTCTAAGTTAGCGTGGGTCCTAATGTAACAAAATACCAAAATTCTTTGACTTGAATAATTCTTTGACTTGAAAAACCTATGTGTAAAATGTTTTTTTTATTTTCATTTCATGATTTTCGATGAAATTGACTTTTAACCGTCCCCAAAAATGTAACTCTCCCGAATTCTTCTTTCCTGGCCAAAGTTTAGTAAATGAAATAAAATGTTAATGTTAAGTCATAAGAAACCTACCCTTCCTTAACCCGAGTAGCAATACGGAAAATAACGTGTATACAGTTTAGCCCCCCCCCCCCCCCCCGGAAAATTTAGAAAGCCATTCTTAACATGAGGAAGGAGGGAATTTGTTAACTCTACCTTTCGCTCGGACGGAACTCTTCTATTAAATGAAAACAATTAATTTGCCGGGGTATGTTAAACTGCACAAGCACCCGAAAAATAAATTTAAAAAATACGTAACGAGTCCTCGCGACGTGTATGTGACAGGGACCGTTAAAAGTCAATTTCAATTTCATCATTATTTTATTTTCCTTTAGTAAGATGGTGAATTTTGTTAACTGCTGATGTCAGCATTTTTTTTTTTTTTTTTTTTTTACAACACTCTAAGATTGTCAGTGAAGTTCTAAATCAGGAGAACCCAAAACTTTCACGTCATCTTAATTTTCTGATTGGGCCCACCCACACTGACATTTCCAAATCATTTATTGGATTTAATATTTCAATAATAAAATTAAATCGATATATATATATATATATATATATATTTTAAATATTTTTTTAATGCGAATGATGTGCACTTTGATTTATGAAATAATAATTTATTATAAAAAACATGTTTACATGTATTTATTTCTAGAACATTGCATGCTTTGAAAAATACTAGTATCTTTGGTTTAGTAATACAAAATGAATCATGATACTTGATTTTGACCTATGAATTTTACTTCTTTTTTTTTCCAATAAAAATCTATAATCATAATTTTTAAAGACTATTTATTTTATTTATTTAGCAATAAAACAAACATGACCATCATTAACCCGAACACTAACTCTAAACCAGGAGTTGCAAAATACTGATGAAGGGGGGGGGGGGGGGTAGAAAACATACATAACTAGTTTAAGATTTTTTCCGTACTTAGGGTTAATACAAAAACTGTGTACGCACGCCGTAATTATAGATGTTTACCTTTTTTTTCTAACCCATTACTATCAAAATCATTTTCGCATTTTTGCCACGTGTTCAAGTAAAACGTGTCATATTCCTTAATTTTAAATATTTTATCATCGAAAAAAAATAGCATTTGTTTGACAAATTAATTTTTTATTACATAAGAAAACATGATCCCCTCCCCACACAATAAAAAAACAATTTTTATTTGTTTTCTTTAGCCTAAAAAAAAGTGTACTGGAGAAAAAAATTGACTTGGAAAAAGTTTATTTGTTCTGTCATGAGTTGTTAGACATTATAGTCGATAACGCTGTCAGTGGTTGGTTAGTTACGTCTTCTATACTGTTGACGTGTCTCTTCTCTGACTCTACGTTCTCTTCTTTCCACTTCCTTTCCACTTCCTTTTCTCTCTCTCTCTTTTCTCTCTCTCTCCCTTTTCTCTCTCTCTCCCTTTTCTCTCTCTCTCCCTTTTCTCTCTCTCTCCCTTTTCTCTCTCTCTCCCTTTTCTCTCTCTCTCCCTTTTCTCTCTCTCTCCCTTTTCTCTCTCTCTCCCTTTTCTCTCTCTCTCCCTTTTCTCTCTCTCTCCCTTTTCTCTCTCTCTCCCTTTTCTCTCTCTCTCTCCCTTTTCTCTCTCTCTCCCTTTTCTCTCTCTCTCCCTTTTCGCTCTCTCTCTCCCTTTTCGCTCTCTCTCTCCCTTTTCGCTCTCTCTCTCCCTTTTCGCTCTCTCTCTCCCTTTCGCTCTCTCTCTCCCTTTTCGCTCTCTCTCTCCCTTTTCGCTCTCTCTCTCCCTTTTCGCTCTCTCTCTCCCTTTTCGCTCTCTCTCTCCCTTTTCGCTCTCTCTCTCCCTTTTCGCTCTCTCTCTCCCTTTTCGCTCTCTCTCTCCCTTTTCGCTCTCTCTCCCTTTTCGCTCTCTCTCCCTTTTCTCTCTCTCTCCCTTTTCTCTCTCTCTCCCTTTTCTCTCTCTCTCCCTTTTCTCTCTCTCTCCCTTTTCTCTCTCTCTCCCTTTTCTCTCTCTCTCCCTTTTCTCTCTCTCTCCCTTTTCTCTCTCTCTCCCTTTTCGCTCTCTCTCTCCCTTTTCGCTCTCTCTCTCCCTTTTCGCTCTCTCTCTCCCTTTTCGCTCTCTCTCTCCCTTTTCGCTCTCTCTCTCCCTTTTCGCTCTCTCTCTCCCTTTTCGCTCTCTCTCTCCCTTTTTCGCTCTCTCTCTCCCTTTTCGCTCTCTCTCTCCTTTTCGCTCTCTCTCTCCCTTTTCGCTCTCTCTCTCCCTTTTCGCTCTCTCTCTCCCTTTTCGCTCTCTCTCTCCCTTTTCGCTCTCTCTCTCCCTTTTCGCTCTCTCTCTCCCTTTTCGCTCTCTCTCTCCTTTTCGCTCTCTCTCTCCCTTTTCGCTCTCTCTCTCCCTTTTCGCTCTCTCTCTCCCTTTTCGCTCTCTCTCTCCCTTTTCGCTCTCTCTCTCCCTTTTCGCTCTCTCTCTCCCTTTTCGCTCTCTCTCTCCCTTTTCGCTCTCTCTCTCCCTTTTCGCTCTCTCTCTCCTTTTCGCTCTCTCTCTCCCTTTTCGCTCTCTCTCTCCCTTTTCGCTCTCTCTCTCCCTTTTCGCTCTCTCTCTCCCTTTTCACTCTCTCTCTCCCTTTTCGCTCTCTCTCTCCCTTTTCGCTCTCTCTCTCCCTTTTCGCTCTCTCTCTCCCTTTTCGCTCTCTCTCTCCCTTTTCGCTCTCTCTCTCCCTTTTCGCTCTCTCTCTCCCTTTCGCTCTCTCTCTCCTTTTCGCTCTCTCTCTCCCTTTTCGCTCTCTCTCTCCCTTTTCGCTCTCTCTCTCCCTTTTCGCTCTCTCTCTCCCTCTTCTCTCTCTCCCTCTTCTCTCTCTCCCTCTTCTCTCTCTCCCTCTTCTCTCTCTCCCTCTTCTCTCTCTCCCTCTTCTCTCTCTCCCTCTTCTCTCTCTCCCTCTTCTCTCTCTCCCTCTTCTCTCTCTCCCTCTTCTCTCTCTCCCTCTTCTCTCTCTCCCTCTTCTCTCTCTTCTCTCCTTCTCTCTCTTCTCTCCTTCTCTCTCTTCTCTCCTTCTCTCTCTCCCTCTTCTCTCCTTCTCTCTCTCCCTCTTCTCTCCTTCTCTCTTCTCTCCTTCTCTCCTTCTCTCTCCCTCTTCTCTCCTTCTCTCTCCCTCTTCTCTCCTTCTCTCTCCCTCTTCTCTCCTTCTCTCTCCCTCTTCTCTCCTTCTCTCTCCCTCTTCTCTCCTTCTCTCTCCCTCTTCTCTCCTTCTCTCTCCCTCTTCTCTCCTTCTCTCTCCCTCTTCTCTCCTTCTCTCTCCCTCTTCTCTCCTTCTCTCTCTCTCTGTCTTTCTCTCTCTCTCTGTCTTTCTCTCTCTCTCTGTCTTTCTCTCTCTCTGTCTCTTTCTCTCTCTCTCTCTCTGTCTTTCTCTCTCACTCTCTCTGTCTTTCTCTTTCTCTGTCTCTCTCTCTCTGTTACTCTCTGTCTGTCTCTCTCTGTTACTCTCTGTCTGTCACTCTGTCTTTCTCTCTCACTCTCTGTCTCTCTCTCTGTCTTTCTCTCTCTCTGTCTTTCTCTCTCTCTGTCTTTCTCTCTCTCTGTCTTTCTCTCTCTCTGTCTTTCTCTCTCTCTGTCTTTCTCTCTCTCTGTCTTTCTCTCTCTCTGTCTTTCTCTCTCTCTGTCTTTCTCTCTCTCTGTCTTTCTCTCTCTCTGTCTTTCTCTCTCTCTGTCTTTCTCTCTCTCTGTCTTTCTCTCTCTCTGTCTTTCTCTCTCTCTCTGCTTTCCTCTTTACAAACTTCTTGGTCTTTCCTTTAACACCCGGAAATCTTTTAGTTTTATATTTAATACAACCCCACCCCGATCACTTTTAGGAACAGCCGCGTTTGCTTTAATGTCCTGTTGTCCGTTTCTAAAATTATTTATGAAAAATATATTTAAATTTAATTTTTTAAATTCTTTTTTTTAGTGTTGCATTCTTAATAATTTACTTGAATAAAATCAACAAAATCTCATATAATTCAGTTATTAATTTCGAATTGACAATTTAAATGTAACATCGCTTTTGAATTTCTCACTTACATGACGACGACCATTATTTTTTGTTTATTTTACGAAAAAGTCAGATTACTTCAAAAACATTCGAAAGTGACTTCGAAACCTTTAAATTGTCGAATAGAAAATAATTTCTGGTTCATTTGTGCTCCTAAGCCAAAGAAAAGGTTTTCAGAACGTGAGCCACTATTTCAAATAAGAACTACGCAAGAAATGTCGTTTTTGCATATCTTGGTGTTTTAAAACATTAATTACAAAAATCTATTAAATTTTCCTTATATTTTATGTAGACATTTTTTAATTTATAAATAAAAACTTAACTCAAAGTAAAAAAAAAAAAATTAAAAAAACTTCATATATTTTGACAGTTTGCAAAAAGTGTTTTCCCAACTTTCAAGTTGAAACCTAAAAATATGTAGATGAAAATAATATTTTTTAAGTTTAAGTTAGTGATTGTCTGTTTGTGAATTTTAAATAAAACAATTAACATTACTTTGTAAATAAAGTTTCATAACTATTGTTATTTGGGGAAATACATTTTAAAAGTAAGCATGACCCAAATTTTACTCATGGGTTAAAAAATGCCTACGTGGTTTTTGCCATTCGTTTACGTAAAACTTTTAGCCCCCCCCCCCCCCCCCCCCCCGATTTTTAAACGGGTTTTAAACGTTTTTATTTTTCTTTTATATATAAATGTAAATATAAAATTAGTCTACATAATCTTTTTAAAAAAATATAATTAGTAGTTTAAAAGAATGTTTGTGTTCTTAATGTAAAATTCGTTCAAAATTCATTTAAGTTTCACGGTAAATACATTTCCTATTTACTGGAAGTTAATATCGATTTTTTTTCTTATCAGCTGTTAATTCGTATCGGCATTTTGTAAAACTTTATATTTTGCACAATGGGGAAGAAAAACTGTAAAAGAAAAATCAATCAATTCGATTATTGGCAAAACTTTTCTAAATTAGTTTAATCATCTGCTTAGATGAGTTAGATGTTTTCTTTTCATTATTAAGGTGTTTTCTTTTCATTATCAAATAAATAAAAATTGTATCTGGAAGAATTTGTCGTTTTTGAAACATTTAAGAATTGTTAGTTAAAAAGTTTGTCATAACGAAAGATTTCCTCTTCGGCACGAAATTGGCCTATTGGCTAGGAACGAAGTGTAGTATTTGTTCTGATACTACGCTTTATCTTTTCTGTCTTGTCAGTGCAGAAGATATCCTTCTAGACTGAGGCAATTTAAATTTGTTTCGAGCCAGACTGCACGTTTGTGGGGAACTAGATTCCCCCCAAATTAGATATACCGACCTTGTGTCCAACTGATTCGTGGGGAGGCAAGTAGGTAGGGACAATATACCTAATGGATCCGACCCTATAGCCGGTTCGAACCGCGAGCGGCGCTCCCTCTCCTCACTTTGTTTTCGATTTGATGATTTTTCTAGACCCCCCCCCCCCCACCTCGAGTTCAGTTATAGTTTGGTAACTATAAATTCATTTAATTAATCAAATACTACTTATGATCAAGGCGTAGTATCTGTTCTGTCCTCAGCCAGTGGAGGAGAAATCATTCTACACTGAAGCCATTTTAATTTTTGTCTAAATCCAGAGTGCTCCTTTTTTTTGGACAGTTTCCCCATATTAAAAACCGATCTTGTGTCTAACTCAGCTCTCATGGGGAGGCAAGTAAATAGTGACACGAAATGTGTGCTATAATTAACGTTTTCCTTACCATAAATATTTGACGTTTGTCCTTTTTACAACTGTAAAGCCAGAAATTACATTCTAATCGTCAGTTTAAAGACTTCAAAATCACTATCGAATAAGGACGGCGATAGTTTTACTATCAGTTTAATAATATAACAAATACATTTAAAAAAATGACTGACATGTTTATTTTGTGACAGTTCGTAAGTGGCTTTAAATAGCCTTTAAACTGGCGAATAGGAAGTAATTCTGACTTGGATTAAACTTTACGGGCAAAATGACGAGTTATATAATAGTTAATTTGGGTGCACTTTTATCCCTATTTACTTTCCTCCCCACAAGGGCAAACTTAGACACAAGATCGGTTTTGAATGTGGGGGAAATCCAGTTCCCTAAAAAAGGACACTCTGGATTCATTAGGACAAAAATTAAAATTGCCTCAGTCTAGAAAGATGTCTCCTTCGCTGACCATATCGAGAAGAACAGAAAATATAAAGTGCAGTATCAGAAACAGATACTGCACTTTGCTCCTTTTGTACTAAGGAACCGCACCTTTTCTGAAAAAAACAAAACAAAGCATTGTTAATTTTTTTTATCTTCGTTAACTTTCTCAACAACCAGTTTTCGGTTGTTGAAAGTTGAACCAGATTAAAAAATTAATGAGGTGGGGGGGGGGTGCTCGTCAAAATGTCCTTTTCTTATTTTCTATCTTTATTAATTTCTGCTAAAGCAGCTGTTTAGTCGCTGCCCCCCCCCCCCCATCGGTGTTTCTTCTCTGACAGGGGCCATTAAAAATTGACAATTATGCTTTGCGAGTGGGTGGGGTGTGTGGGGGGGGGGGGGCTATCATTGAAGCCCCTTACCATGCTGTAAACTGTTAGTACTTTTCTACAAGTATAACAGGCAGTTTGGTGCCGTCCTTGGCCTCCTTGGGCTAGGAGCAAAGTATAGTATCTGTTCTAATGCTACACTTCATTTGTTTCTGTCATCGATCAGTGACTGAGACGAGTAAATAGGAATTAGCAATTTTTACTCTTATTCACCCCAAACAAGGGAGCACATTGCCACTTGGACGTAAGGGGCTATTATTAGGGGCCATGCCTACAAGGACACTCTAAGTAGGGAGTTGAGCAGCAAGATGTCTGTTCGCATTACATTTAAATTTCTGCATGTTAGTACAGTCAGGGAAGCGGGGGAAACATGGAAGGAATTCCAAAGTCTAGCAGTTTGAGAGAAGAAACTATTAGAGTAGACATCTTTCCGGCATCTGGGGACCTCTACAGTGAAGGGAGGGGGGATTTTGCTGCTGGTCAGGTTAGTCAGGTATTTATGTCGAGGGGGTATGAGTGGTACATGTTCATCAGAGCACGTTCCATTAACGTACTTGTAAAACAGACAGTATGGGACCAATTAGTTCAGTTGTTATACTGAACTTTTCAGCTTCAAGATGGCTGCCATTAAAACAACATTATCTTAACCAAAGTAGTTCTAGTTTTATAGCAATTTGGTTCAATTAATAATTTAATGATCAAATAATAATTAGGTTATATTATTGTTTGGTTATCAAATTATTAATTAAACCAAATTGTTATAAAACTAGAACTACTGTTTCATCTTAAAGCTGAAAACTTCAATATAACCAGTTTAGTTAAGTATAGTTTAAAAAAATTTTTTTTTTTATCTCCCTCCCACAGCCGGTAAGATGTTCCAGTGGCTTATCGATATCAAATTATTTCCAACATAAGTTATCTCTCGACAGACACACATCACATCACATCCTCTCACTTATCAATAGCGCGTCTATCTCCTCATCACCTCCTCGCGGACCTTTTCATGAAATAAACCTTTTTCCGATTTTATACATCTTTGTTTGTGTTTCCTTCACTGTGAATAGTGTTTTGTGTTTTTTATCAGTTCCCATCCGACAGAAAACTCACCTAGACTGATGAAGACATTGTACTGATCAAAAATACAAAATCCCTTTAGGTCGTGACAATGAGTTCAATAGAGTATTTGTTTTACAATTGTATACACATGCAAAACAAATTAATCTACAAACCAATCCTATGAAATAAGATTCGTATGTTTTCGGGTGCATTTTTTCTTTCATTCCAGTATCGCCTTTTCTTTTTCTTTTTTAACTATGCCTTTGATTACTTTTTAAATAGGAAGTGTAAAGTTTAATTTAATTATTACTGTATCTTTTGGTCATCAAATTATTAATTAAATCAAATTGTTATAAAACTAGAACTACTGTTTCATCTTAAAGCTGAAAACTTCAATATAACCAGTTTGGTTAAGTTTTTTTTATTTTTTTAATCTCCCTCCCACAGCCGGTAAGATGTGACACATGGTCAGAAAGTGGGAGTGAAAAGCCAACTCTCTAGAGGAAGAGCACTATGGCCTACAAAAAATGCCCCGTCGGCGTTCCCCGGTAGGGGTGCCTCAGCCGATTAGCAATAAATCCTCACCCTCTGAAAGGGGTGAGAAGGCAAAGCTTGGGAGGGTGAACCTCCTAGAACTGCACGGGACAAACCCCAAGACTCTAAGGGATGTAGCATCTATCGGAACAGGTACTACACTTTGATCTATCGGTCTAAGGGGTGTAACAAAAAGAATCAGATTTTTTAAAAAGCTGTCTGATTTACTCCCTTGACAGTGATAAGAGATTAAACCTGATCACGTTTGTAAGTTAGCTGTTCAAGCCCCTTTTCTGTAAACAGTAGTTTCCTGCAAGTATAAGCACGGAGTCGATCCGAGGAGCAAATCCATTGCTTTGAGATTCTATAGCAATTGTTTTTATTTACTTGCCTCCTACTGAAGCAAAGTATTGCATAAGTTGTTGAGAAAAGCCAGCTCACTCGAGAGGACACTTTGTTTGGGTACAAAAATAACCGGATAATGAACCCCTCAGCATTTCCCAGTAGGAATGGCTCAAGCGATCGGCAATAAATCAACCCCCATCTCAAAGGAGGTAATGCCTGTGAGATTGTACTTCCTAGGACTGAGCCGAACTATAACATACTCTAGCAAAGAAGGTTCTATGGGGTCAATCCCTAAGTTATCCAATTCCTTGGCTGGTATAAAAATGCTGGCCAGCTGCAGAAATTGCCACGAAAAAAGTGTACATTAGCAAGGCGAAAACAAAATCAATCTTTGTACATTTTTTTCTCTCTTCGGCCTCCCCCATTTTTCTATTTTTTTCTGTTTTAACGGAGCCTATCCCCTTTTAAAATCTAAGCTACCGAATATTAGTCATCTCTAGTTTTGTTAGACAAGCAAGTGCTTCAAGCTGAAATCAAAACGCATCCGTTTTGTCAACAGTTAAGACTTCTGATCCAATATCCTATCAGAAACAATTTTGATTAAATTTGACGAGTAAGTGTAAAAAATAAATAACCGTCAAATATAATCAACTCATAAAAGCTAAAAAAATTTCTTCATTGATTGAAAGACTTTTCATTTTCTGGTCTTTTGTCTAGAATAAACTTAGATTTAAAACCATTGTGGATATTTTAAGTAGGGTAATACATAGAGTAAATGTGGTATTGTGGTGATTGTTGAAGTGAAAATGATGGACAAATGGTGAAAGAATGAAAGGAACAGTGCTTGTATGAATGGGTTAAAATGTGTCTAGTTCAGAGAAGGATAGACAGAGGGTGATCACCTACCTTTCCCCACACATTTATTGGCCTTGTGCCTCGTTTATAAATGAAATTGGTTTTTTATTTGCGAATAATAAAAAAATTGAAAGTTTAGTATGTTTTGTCCTCAATCAGGAGACGAGAAGTCCTTGACTGGAACAATTTTTTATTTTTGTCTCAACAACAACAAAAGGGTCAGAACATCGCATTTAAGCCATAGTATGACTGCTAATTATTAAATTCTCTAAGAGGCACCAGTCCTTGTAATAAAGGGGCTATAACAATATTTTTTAAAATAAATATTATTACCTACATATATGTTACTGTAAATAACATTCACTTAAAACCATTGTGGATATTTTAAGTAGGGTAATGCATAGAGTAATTGTGGTGATTGTTGAAGTGAAAATGGACAAATGGTGAAAAGAACAGTGCTTGGACAAATGGGTCAAAATCATGGCCATCCCTACAACAGGCCAGGCAATCGTGCAACTGGGGTCTTTTACTGGGGGCCATGTGAATTTTCTTAAATATTCGATATAGAAGTTGCAAACAAAGGTAAAATTCCTCTGTGAGATTAGTTTGATGTTTTTATGTGTTTTACATACCAAATAAGAACCACAATGAGCTAATTGATAAATTTGACAATTGACAAATTCCTATAAATGAAGAGACAGGTAATTTTGAATAAACAAAGGCAGATGCATATTTCAATGAAGAATTTTTATTTCAATGTTGCATTTTTTTTAGAGATTTTGTACTTATGTCAAAAGATCATTACTTGTATATTGTGGTTAAAAAGAAAAAAGGATCTGCACCAGTTGATGATATAGTTTGCAACTTCTATATCGAATATTTAAGAAAATTCATATGGCCCCCAGTAAAAGACCCCAGTTGCACGATTGCCTGGCCTGTTGTAGGGATGGCCATGGTCAAAATGCATTTAGCTAAGAATGGGATAGACAGGATGACCACATCAACCCTAATTCCCACTTTTTTTCAGACTCTTGTGCCTAATTTGTAAATGAAACTAATTTTATTTGTTCACAAATAAATAATTCAAAGTGTATATGTTCTAATAGTGAGACAATTTAAATTTTTGTTTCAATTCAGAGTACCTCTTTTTCAGAGTTTAATTTTGCTTACATAAAAAAATAGATCTTTGCCCTCATGGGGAGGCAAGTAAATAGTGACTTCGTCAGAGTGATTTTAAATCTGAGATGATTATAAATTGGAAAAATACAAAGAAGCAATGTTCAGGACATTTTTCTGGAGTCGGGCAGGTGAGAGCCCAACACTCACTGCTGTACAACATCACGCTTCTTACGCAGCTATCATAGACCTTACCCCTGGTAATAATTGGGATGGCTCGGGATGTTAGGATTGGAAGAAGTTCTCTAAACTTTCCCAAAACTGTCTTGACTCTGATGGTCGAACTTCGTTTGCAGCCACCTCCAGCACTCAGCATATCTCCTGGGTAGCAAAAGGAGTCTACCACCTCTAGGATGTCCTCGCCTATTTCAACTTCTGTGTAAGGGCTGCCTTAATTTTTTTTAATATACAGGGTGGGCCAAAATAAGGGTCCTATCTTTAAATTTGAATAACTTGAATTTTAATAACTTCCACAAAATGAAAGTTAAACTCACCAAACTTTATGTGTGTGTAGACTGACCCTTCCGAGATTTTTTGAAATAAACAAAACAAATTTTAGCCGAAAAACACTTCTTAAAACTTACAAAAACTAAAGTATTGTTTTTTACACTGTTTTGAGTTTTTTAAGCAAAAATAATGTTTTCTAAATGAGGGTACGTTCCTTAGGGCTAATACGGCTCATGCTTGCTTCGGAAGGGGTCCTTTACTTATTCTAAAAAAAAAATTTTTTTAAATCAATAAATAAAAAAGTTATGAATTTTTAAAAATAGGACCCTTATTTTTGCCCACCCTGTATATGCACCACTACTAATTTCTATTATAACTCTTGATGCTCATTATATTCTATATTATGTTAATACTCTGATTTTTATCAGATTATCATAGTTAAGTAACATGGTCTTGTCAGTATTTAGATGGGTGACCATTTTAATAATAGATGTTGTAAAGTCACTTTTCCCAACTTTCTCCCCTTCCTCTATCATTACGCAAGCCGTAGCCGATTAGAAGTCCAAATCAATACCGGTTCTTTTCTTTTTATCTTAGCTTAACTTCTGATCTTGGTTGAGATTCTGCAACACTTGCTTCATTGTAAACTTCTCAAGCTGACATTAAAATACATTTGATGAGGTACAATTTGGGCGCTTTGTGGATTCGTCTCGCTGCCATTACTTCAAAGTCCACTCTTGCATGGAGTCGTACAGGGTGACCCCCCCCCCTCCTCCAAAAAAAAATTCTGCTCATAATCTATTCTATAAAGGGCAGTTGTCTGTATCTTCAGCTAAAAGTAAAAAATGACAAAGTTGGTATATTCTTGATTGCCGTTGCCCTCGGTGAATAATTTCTTTAAAAAAAAAAAAATTTCTAATTTATTCATTCTTTGGGTGGGGGTCAACTGGACCAAGTTTGGAAGAGGGGGTGGGGTAACCATTTCCAATGTTCTCTATTATATAAAAGAGATGAATGACTTACATTATTATTTTAAATACTTTAAAACGAGAGTGGAATGGGCTGGGCGGAAGTGGGAGAGAGAGATGTGAAAAAATGGAGAAGAAAGATAGACGGATTGAGAGGAGTAGAGAGATAGGAGTTTTAATATAAAAATGTTACACACACTTTTTAACCTGCTATTTAAAAAAAAAAAATTTTTATGGCTCCGGGCAACACCGGGTAGATTTGCTAGTCATCAATAAAATTCAGTCTCTTCTGGAATCCATCGATATTTGGTACAAATAAACCTCAATCTATTCCTGACTTGTCCATCAAGTTTGTCATGAATGTCCAACAGTCTTTGCTTTATCACAGTTCAATGATAAGCATACCTGAATACGACGTGCCAAATTGTCAATTACTCTGACACACTGCCCTGATTTTGCCTTATGGTCCTCAACGGCATACAGCATAATCACGTTGACGCAGGTACAGGAGGAGTAGATTATGGCTCTCTTCAGTTCAGGAATGGTTTGGGGAGTGTTTTGATAGACATTATCTTTACCTCGCCAGGAGTTGGACATAAGTTCAGGTGTTGAAAAGCCAGTGCACTAGGATTAGCGCACTTTGGCCTACAAAAAATGCCTGAGCAACCCTGTCGGCATTCCCTGGTAGCGCCTCAGCTGATTAGCGATAAACTAACCTCCTTCTCAACAACTACCTCAGACCGACAGTAACAAAGTCACTTTTTTTTTCTTTTTTTTTTTTTTTTTTTCCGGGCGAGAAGTCCGTGTTTTTCTAATTGAAATGAAAATAAAATCCTGGTTTGGTCACATCCGTCCATATTAGATTGACATCTCGTTCAGAACATTTGTACTTTTAGTCGACATCCGATAGGAATACCCTCATGCCTATTGTTTCGATTTTATCTAACACCTCTTTACGATCTCAATAAAAAGACCTTTTACCATCTCAAGTGGTGGATATTTGCCGAGCAGAACGATCGACGGTGTGAGAAAAAACTTTATATTAAACTAGCGGAACCCGTCGCCCGGCGTTGCGCGGGAGAAAGTACTACCTAAAAAGTAAATGTACTACCTCAAAAAAATAAAAAATAAACCGCCTATTGTTATTCCCCCCCACTCTACCGTGTTGGTGAATGTTTTAAAGTAAGAAAGAAAATGGTTTAGAGCAGAATGGGATCGAACGGCGATAATGAAACCTCCCTTGTTAACCGTTGCGCCACAGATACTACTTGAAAAGTACCTGTGAAAATATGTCACTTAACGTAAGCTTGTTTACTGGCAGCTTCTGGCAGCGAAAAGTAAACTTCAACAATGACACGGTTTATGTTATTTATTTGTGAAGGGTTAAAGGTATATGATTGTTAAAATATAAATGTGTCGGGGTCTAACAGCATCTTGGCGGCTATTGAATTAAGTAGGAAGTTGACTCAATGAAGAAATTGTAGCCGCCATATTTGAAGAATAAATGTTGCAGGAACTGTGTTCGTTAATGTCATTCGCTTGATTCCGGAATGAATGTAAATGTGGAAATATAACGTAATCTGATGTTCGCGGAATATCATAGGATTCAGCGGGAGCGGTCATTATTTGTTTGCGTATTGTTTTATATTATGTAGTAAATTAATACCAGGCAAGTAATAAATAAGGACGGACTGTTTTGTGAAAAGTAAACTGTGTTATTACTTCCCGGTGTCGATGAGTGTAGTCACAGTACACAAATGTTAGGGGGAAAAGTCTTTGCTACCACCTATATGGAGTTGGTTTTTCGGAGAGACGTTGATGGTGGGCCAAATGTAATATTGAGTGTTAGGTTGGGAAAAATAATAACAACTTCACTAAAACACGCTCGAGTGAATAAGTGTAGTATAGCGGTGAGTTTAGTAGCCTGTTTTGTGTATGGTTATTTTCCTATAGTCCGAGAAGGTACAGAGGAAAAAACGTCTCTACTTTATATATTAGATATGGTTCAATTCCTGGCTTCTTTTGTTCCAGATCATTTTACTCGTTGGTCTAGTGGTCTCCATCAATTCGCTGTTTTGATACCTCATTGTAATACAGCTTCCTATTCCAGTAGCTTCTTTCCAAGAACCGCAGGCTTGTGGAACTCTCTTCCTGCTGACTGTTTTCCTTCTACCTATAGCCTTGGTCTTTTCAAGACTAAGGCCAATAGGCATCTCCTGTCTTTGCGATAATCATATTTCGTTCTTTAGCTCCTTACATCAAGGGGCTTCAAGCTTTGTCTGGCACGATTTCCCTTAAAAAAAGATTGAATTTTAATGATTCCATGTATGGCGTTGGCGATGTAGTACGGATTAGGGTTTCTTCCATCTTTGCTATTAAATAGAATTGGTTGTCCTCCATAGTCGTTTAATTCGTTATGAATCACCATAGTACCACTTTTTAGTTTGATCCTGTTATTGGCATTGATTTCCTTTTTAGAATCAGGTACTTCCAGAGAGGAACATGTGAAAATGGTGCCATGGAACCAACTAGATTTACACTTTACACACCAGGGTAGTCCATATTTACTTGTCTTTTTTCTGTCTCTACCCCCCCCCTCTCTGTCTTTAACCCCCCTCTCTCTCACATGTTAGTCAATATTTATTTGCCTCCTCACGATGGCAGAGTTAAATGCAAAGTATGTTTTTAATGTGGGGAAAATCCAGCTGGTCACTCTGTTTGGATTGTGACAAAAATAACAATTGCCTCATTATAGAAAGATTTCTCCTTCACTGACCGAGCACAAAAAGGATGAAGTATAGTATCAGAACAGATACTACACTTTGTTCGTAACAAAAAGGCCAAGGAGCCATTAGGTAGTCAGCGTCCTTATCCACTTCAACCTGACCACCTCCCATCCTCCATGTAATTGTGATATACAAGTAAATTTACATGAATAAATATTTGAAGCAAAAAATGACTTTAGAAGCCAAAAAAGGGTTGATATGCCATAACAACTCAGTCTCTACAGTCGGGTCAACAATATATTTGTTAGATTGAATCATATTTCCTTTTCTTTTTTATCTGCAATCTTATTTTTTATGGATTTTCAATGACAGCAAAAAGCTTATCTAAAGACAAGCTGGTATGGAATATCTTATATTTCTAATACTATCATACTTTATCTCCCCCCCACAGTTGCTACAAATGAAGAAAATAATACAAAAAAACTCAGCAAAAAGGAAAAGAAAGCAACTGCTATTAACACCCAAGGTAACTATATATTTTTTAATTTTCTTTTACGTATATTCGTAGGTGCAAAACTTTAATAACATGATATTCTATGATGCAGGCCATTTTATGGCGCAGCTGAGAAGCCTTACTGGAGGTCTATTGACAAATGTTTGATTTTTTTTTTTTTTTTAGAGATTTTTCAAGGAAATTAAGTCGTCTTGATAATGCATAGAATAACTACAATTTTGTTTAGGAAATCGATAAGGATGCCAAGATTTTTTTTTTTTTAATTAGCTATACACATGAAAAAATTTAAATTGCTTAAAATATCTCAATGGTATATATATAAAAAGCTTAATGATCTAAGAGCTTTTTTAATTTTTTTAATCTGACTAAAAAAAGGGAAGTTATGACTTTGTGCCTCGCACAATTGGGTATTTTTCCCTCTTTAAGACCATATGCGTTTTGGCACATTTTTTTACTAATTTTTTCAGTAAAATGTTATATCTTTGTTAAAATACAAGATTAAGCAATGAAATTTGCCATATAAGTGTATTTTTGTACAAGGAATCAGAATATGCCACTGAAAACTTCCAGAAATTAATGACTTCCAAATAATCTGCAGTAAATGCACAAAAATGCTGCATACCTTAAAAAATACCCATGTATTCATTAAAAAAGAAGTTCTAGAACTCAAAGATTAATTGTAATACATATGTACAAGAAACTAAAATCTAATACTAGGACTGTTTAAAAATGAATATGTTGCAAGATTTCTTTGGTGTTATTGTAGATTAACATCTTCCGCTAAATTGCCCCCTTGCCGCTCCAAAATATAAGATTCTACCTTTTTTTTTTTTTTAGTCAATTACATGTCAACACCCTGAAAAACTTGGCAGAAAGAAAAACAAACCAATTATTTTAGAATTTAGAGTGGGGATTAGTTTCACATATAAATTTAATGTAAAATAATCCCACATTTCATAGCCATTCTAGCGTTTTAGGTCAGTTAATCATTTTTTCTATGGGAGATAAATCCTGTGTTTTAAAAAAAAAAAATTTTTTTTAGATTGTGGTTTTAAGAGGGTCTTTGTGGGAGGAGGAGGGGGGGGGGTCTTACTACTCAAACTTTGGGTTAGTGGTAGGGCTAAGGGCAATTATGTGTGAACACCCTCAAAACTAAGAAAGAAAAAAAACCCAATTATTTTAGAATGTAGAGTGGGGGATTAATTTCGCATAAATTTAATGTAAAATAATTCATTATTCCGGCCATTCTAGCGTTTTAGGGCAGTTAATCAGTTTTTTTTCTATGGGAAATAAATCCTGTGCGTTTTTCTTTATGGGGGGGTCTGCTTTTTTTTAAATTATTATTTTAGACTATTATGTGTGGTTTTAAGTGGTTTTTGGGGGATTGCCACTCGGACTTAGGGTTAGTGATAAGGTTAAGGAAGGGGTTTTGTTTTGGATGGAGGTTGCCATTTTGACTTAGTTAAGGGAGATTTTTTTTTTTTAGGGGGGTGGTTTGTCACTCAGATTTAAGATTAATGGAACGACACGTTCAAGATAAGGCGTTTTTAGGTGGGCTTATAACTCGAACCTTGAGTTAGTGGTAGAGTAATTATTAATTTTATATCAAGTTTTCAGCTTGAAAAACTATGTAAAAAAAAAAATTGCACTAAAAGGTAAGAATGGCCGGGAAATGGGAGATCATTTTACGTTAAATTTATATGCGAAACTGATCCCGCCCACTCTAAATTCTAAATTATTTTTTTTGTCTTTCTTTTTTCCGTCAAGACTTTAAGGGTGTTCACACATAATTTCCTAAAAAAGTAGAATCTTATTATTTTTTTTAATTGGCAACTAGAAAGTCATTATTATACTAGAATTAAAGTTTGAAAGTTGAGTATATTTTAAAACCAGTATTTCTTGAAGTATTTTTTATAAAAGAACAGTATTAACTTTTTAAGCACAAAAAGTATTTTTGTCTTTCTTTTTTTATTTTTTCAAAGCTCTGTAAACAAATTTTACGAAGCTAAGTGTTTATAACGAGCTGCTGCTGATGATGATGATTGGTTGCTATATTAGCATACTAGCAGCCATTGTTAACTTGCGCTCAAAGGGGGACAATGTTTTTTTGGATAGGATAATTCAAAATTATTACTACCGAAACACAAAACATACAATTATAATTTAAGAGCATAAAAAAAAATAAGATTGATTTATTTACTTGTTGGTGTCCTAAAAATATTATTTTTTAAATGTTTGATACCGTCATGTTGAAGGTTTATTTTTAAGATTACAAAAGAAATAATAGATCAGTTAATTTTGTCCCCCCCCCCCCCCCCCCCCCCGACAATAATTGAAATTGATATTTTTTCTGGTTGTTTCATGACGAAATTCCGCATAGCCGACTGGTACGATACCTTTAAAAGAAGGTGGGGTTAAAAACATTTTTTTACGTAAATGGCCGAAAATGGCATTAACATTTTTATGACTTTATTTGCTGAAAATTCTACAAATATATAATGTAAATTATCATTTATTAGTGCATATGAAAGTATATTAATTTCTGAACAAAATGGTGGTATTTTGACGACTTAAAGTGCTTTGGTTTTTAAAATATAACTATTTTAGTAGAACTACCTTGAAATCTGTGATTATCCAAACCATTTTATGGTCGGTGGGTATTGTTATTTTAATACAATAAATCAAATATTTCGATCAGGGACATCTTTTTCAATGAAACTGAGAATCCGACATTGTTATTAATTTTTTTTTCTTATTTCTTAACGCCAACATATTGTCGTCAGACCGTCAACGGTCATAGAATAACATTTTGACCCATACCTGCGGATAAGAAAATCTGTTGAAAGATAAATAAAGGGAAATACGTATGTGGATTACGTCTTTTTTACAGAACATTTTAATTATTTCTTTTTGTTTAATACTTATCAGTTTCCACAACAAAAATATGTATATTCATTTATTTATCTTTCGACATATTTTATCTTCAAGAATGGGTCAGAATGTTATTCTATGTATTTTTAAATATAGTTGACTTTGAAAAATCTTTAAAAATCAAACATTTGTCAATAAGGCCTCCAGTCGTACTACTCATGACAAAACGCTAGAAATATGCAAAGTTTGAGTGCACTAATCTATTATATATAGGGTGTGCATCTGTCCCCCCCCCCCCTCTAAAAGTAAAAGACTACAAAAATAAAAACACCCACAAAGTTAGTATATTCTTAATCAGCATTACCCTGGATGAATAATATATTAAAGTAAAAATAATTAAAACTGCATTCTTTGAGGATCAACCTGGGCCAGGTTTTGTCATGAGGTGGGGGGGGGGCGTTTTTTTAGCCAATTTTATGAACTAATTTGGAAAGAATGCCAACTGATTCTTCAAGGAATTTATTTTATAAAAGAAGAGTTGTATATGCCGTTCTTAGCGCTACCCAAGCTTGACTTTACATAATACCCCATGGGTCTTTCCCAAAACCATCCTCTACATGGGCCAACTATCCCAGGCATGAGCACTCTCTTTTGCCGAGTGAGAAAAAGAGAAGATTTTATCAGCTTATCTGCTACGTGTCTCTAAACTTCCTGTCTGTGGCCTCATACAAATATGCATTACCCTAAAGTTAATCTTATACTTCGAATGCCATTTTTTTATTTCTCCTTATTCTAACCTTGCGTGAGAAATTCTATTTAAAAAAAAAAAAATGCACACATTTAATCTTGTTAAATAACTTTCTGTTCTCAGTGGGGGGGGATTTACACCTGCAATCAATCTCTCTTTCTGTCTCTACCCCTCTCTCTGTCTGTCTCTACCCCTCTCTCTGTCTGTCTCTACCCCTCTCTCTGTCTGTCTCTACCCCTCTCTCTTTCTGTCTCTACCCCTCTCTCTTTCTGTCTCTACCCCTCTCTCTCTTTCTGTCTCTACCCCTCTCTCTCTCTCTTTCTGTCTCTACCCCCCTCGCTCTCTTTCTGTCTCTACACCCCTCTCTTTTTCTGTCTCTACACCCCTCTCTTTTTCTGTCTCTACACCCCTCTCTTTTTCTGTCTCTACACCCCTCTCTCTCTCTTTCTGTCTCTACCCCACTCTCTCTCTTTCTGTCTCTACCCACTCTCTCTCTTTCTGTCTCTACCCACTCTCTCTCTTTCTGTCTCTACCCACTCTCTCTCTTTCTGTCTCTACCCATCTCTCTCTTTCTATCTCTACCCACTCTCTCTCTTTCTATCTCTACCCCTCTCTCTTTCTATCTCTACCCACTCTCTCTCTTTCTATCTCTACCCCTCTCTCTCTTTCTATCTCTACCCCCTCTCTCTCTTTCTATCTCTACCCCCTCTCTCTCTTTCTATCTCTACCCCCTCTCTCTCTTTCTATCTCTACCCCCTCTCTCTCTTTCTATCTCTACCCCCTCTCTCTCTTTCTATCTCTACCCCCTCTCTCTCTTTCTATCTCTACCCCCTCTCTCTCTTTCTATCTCTACCCCCTCTCTCTCTTTCTATCTCTACCCCCTCTCTCTCTTTCTATCTCTACCCCCCTCTCTCTTTCTATCTCTACCCCCTCTCTCTCTTTCTATCTCTACCCCCCTCTCTCTTTCTATCTCTACCCCCTCTCTCTCTTTCTATCTCTACCCCCTCTCTCTCTTTCTATCTCTACCCCCCTCTCTCTCTTTCTATCTCTACCCCCCTCTCTCTTTCTATCTCTACCCCCTCTCTCTCTTTCTATCTCTACCCCCTCTCTCTCTTTCTATCTCTACCCCCTCTCTCTCTTTCTATCTCTACCCCCCTCTCTCTCTTTCTATCTCTACCCCCTCTCTCTCTCTTTCTATCTCTACCCCCCTCTCTCTCTCTTTCTATCTCTACCCCCCTCTCTCTCTCTCTTTCTATCTCTACCCCCCTCTCTCTCTCTCTTTCTATCTCTACCCCCTCTCTCTCTCTCTTTCTATCTCTACCCCCCTCTCTCTCTCTTTCTATCTCTACCCCCCTCTCTCTCTCTCTTTCTATCTCTACCCCCCTCTCTCTCTCTCTTTCTATCTCTACCCCCTCTCTCTCTCTCTTTCTATCTCTACCCCCCTCTCTCTCTCTCTTTCTATCTCTACCCCCCTCTCCCTCTCTCTCTTTCTATCTCTACCCCCCTCTCTCTCTTTCTGTCTCTACCCCCTCTCTCTCTTTCTATCTCTACCCCCCTCTCTCTCCTTTCTGTCTCTACCCCCCTCTCTCTCTTTCTGTCTCTACCCCCTCTCTCTCTTTCTGTCTCTACCCCCTCTCTCTTTCTGTCTCTACCCCCTCTCTCTCTTTCTGTCTCTACCCCCTCTCTCTCTTTCTGTCTCTACCCCTCTCTCTCTTTCTGTCTCTACCCCCTCTCTCTCTTTCTGTCTCTACCCCCTCTCTCTCTTTCTGTCTCTACCCCTCTCTCTCTTTCTGTCTCTACCACCTCTCTCTCTTTCTGTCTCTACACCTCTCTCTCTTTCTGTCTCTACACCTCTCTCTCTTTCTGTCTCTACACCTCTCTCTCTTTCTGTCTCTACACCTCTCTCTCTTTCTGTCTCTACACCTCTCTCTCTTTCTGTCTCTACACCTCTCTCTCTTTCTGTCTCTACACCTCTCTCTCTTTCTGTCTCTACACCTCTCTCTCTTTCTGTCTCTACACCTCTCTCTCTTTCTGTCTCTACACCTCTCTCTCTTTCTGTCTCTACACCTCTCTCTCTTTCTGTCTCTACACCTCTCTCTCTTTCTGTCTCTACACCTCTCTCTCTTTCTGTCTCTACACCTCTCTCTCTTTCTGTCTCTACACCTCTCTCTCTTTCTGTCTCTACACCTCTCTCTCTTTCTGTCTCTACACCTCTCTCTCTTTCTGTCTCTACACCTCTCTCTCTTTCTGTCTCTACACCTCTCTCTCTTTCTGTCTCTACACCTCTCTCTCTTTCTGTCTCTACACCTCTCTCTCTTTCTGTCTCTACACCTCTCTCTCTTTCTGTCTCTACACCTCTCTCTCTTTCTGTCTCTACACCTCTCTCTCTTTCTGTCTCTACACCTCTCTCTCTTTCTGTCTCTACACCTCTCTCTCTTTCTGTCTCTACACCTCTCTCTCTTTCTGTCTCTACACCTCTCTCTCTTTCTGTCTCTACACCTCTCTCTCTTTCTGTCTCTACACCTCTCTCTCTTTCTGTCTCTACACCTCTCTCTCTTTCTGTCTCTACACCTCTCTCTCTTTCTGTCTCTACACCTCTCTCTCTTTCTGTCTCTACACCTCTCTCTCTTTCTGTCTCTACACCTCTCTCTCTTTCTGTCTCTACACCTCTCTCTCTTTCTGTCTCTACACCTCTCTCTCTTTCTGTCTCTACACCTCTCTCTCTTTCTGTCTCTACACCTCTCTCTCTTTCTGTCTCTACACCTCTCTCTCTTTCTGTCTCTACACCTCTCTCTCTTTCTGTCTCTACACCTCTCTCTCTTTCTGTCTCTACACCTCTCTCTCTTTCTGTCTCTACACCTCTCTCTCTTTCTGTCTCTACACCTCTCTCTCTTTCTGTCTCTACACCTCTCTCTCTTTCTGTCTCTACACCTCTCTCTCTTTCTGTCTCTACACCTCTCTCTCTCTCTCTGTCTCTACACCTCTCTCTCTCTCTTCTGTCTCTACACCTCTCTCTCTCTCTCTCTGTCTCTACACCTCTCTCTCTCTCTCTCTGTCTCTACACTCTCTCTCTCTCTCTCTGTCTCTACACCTCTCTCTCTCTCTCTCTGTCTCTACACCTCTCTCTCTCTCTCTGTCTCTACACCTCTCTCTCTTTCTGTCTCTACACCTCTCTCTCTTTCTGTCTCTACACCTCTCTCTCTCTCTCTCTGTCTCTCTCTCTCTCTCTCTGTCTCTACACCTCTCTCTCTCTCTCTCTGTCTCTACACCTCTCTCTCTCTCTTTCTGTCTCTACACCTCTCTCTCTCTCTTTCTGTCTCTACACCTCTCTCTCTCTCTTTCTGTCTCTACACCTCTCTCTCTCTCTTTCTGTCTCTACACCTCTCTCTCTCTCTTTCTGTCTCTACACCTCTCTCTCTCTCTTTCTGTCTCTACACCTCTCTCTCTCTCTTTCTGTCTCTACACCTCTCTCTCTCTCTTTCTGTCTCTGTGTCTCTCTCTCTCTCTTTCTGTCTCTGTGTCTCTCTCTCTCTCTTTCTGTCTCTGTGTCTCTCTCTCTCTCTTTCTGTCTCTGTGTCTCTCTCTCTCTCTTTCTGTCTCTGTGTCTCTCTCTCTCTCTTTCTGTCTCTGTGTCTCTCTCTCTCTCTCTTTCTGTCTCTGTGTCTCTCTCTCTCTCTTTCTGTCTCTGTGTCTCTCTCTCTCTCTTTCTGTCTCTGTGTCTCTCTCTCTCTCTTTCTGTCTCTGTGTCTCTCTCTCTCTCTTTCTGTCTCTGTGTCTCTCTCTCTCTCTTTCTGTCTCTGTGTCTCTCTCTCTCTCTTTCTGTCTCTGTGTCTCTCTCTCTCTCTTTCTGTTTCTGTGTCTCTCTCTTTCTGTTTCTGTGTCTCTCTCTCTCTCTCTCTCTCTCTGTCTCTTTACCCCTCTCTCTCTCTGTCTCTTTACCTCTCTCTCTCTCTGTCTCTTTACTTTTCTCTCTCTCTCTTTACCTCCCTCTCTCTCTCTCTCTGTCTCTTTACTTTTCTCTCTGTCTCTTTACCTCCCTCTCTCTGTCTCTTTACCTTTCTCTCTGTCTCTTTACCTTTCTCTCTGTCTCTTTACCTTTCTCTCTGTCTCTTTACCTTTCTCTCTGTCTCTTTACCTTTCTCTCTGTCTCTTTACCTTTCTCTCTGTCTCTTTACCTCCCTCTCTCTGTCTCTTTACCTCCCTCTCTGTCTCTTTACCTCCCTCTCTGTCTCTTTACCTCCCTCTCTGTCTCTTTACCTCCCTCTCTGTCTCTTTACCTCCCTCTCTCTCTCTGTCTCTTTACCTCCCTCTCTCTCTCTGTCTCTTTACCTCCTTCTCTCTCTCTCTGTCTCTTTACCTCCTTCTCTCTCTCTCTGTCTCTTTACCTCCTTCTCTCTCTCTCTGTCTCTTTACCTCCTTCTCTCTCTCTCTGTCTCTTTACCTCCTTCTCTCTCTCTGTCTCTTTACCTCCTTCTCTCTCTCTCTGTCTCTTTACCTCCTTCTCTCTCTCTCTGTCTCTTTACCTCCTTCTCTCTCTCTCTGTCTCTTTACCTCCTTCTCTCTCTCTCTGTCTTTTTTCCTCTACCTCTCTCTCTTTACCTCTACCTCTCTCTCTTTACCTCTACCTCTCTCTCTTTACCTCTACCTCTCTCTCTTTACCTCTACCTCTCTCTCTTTACCTCTCTCTCTCTCTTTACCTCTCTCTCTCTCTCTTTACCTCTACCCCTCTCTCTCTCTTTACCTCTACCTCTCTCTCTCTCTCTTTACCTCTACCTCTCTCTCTCTCTCTTTACCTCTACCTCTCTCTCTCTCTCTTTACCTCTACCTCTCTCTCTCTCTCTTTACCTCTACCTCTCTCTCTCTCTCTTTACCTCTACCTCTCTCTTTCTGTCTCTCTACCCCTCTCACTCAAAATATCTTTCTAAAAATTTGCTTGGGGGGGGGGGGGCTAATTATCTTGTGTTATCGATATTTCTTTCTAACTTATTGCTTTATATTCATGAGCAAATTTTATTTATGAATTCTATAAAACAACCATTTGAGAAAAAATAATAGGTGGAATGATTAATCTCTTTATAAAACTAATATTTGCTTGAGGGACATATTTGCTACTTATTAACATATCGCTGTATTTACCTGGCGTTGCCCAGGAAACTTGCTTTTATTTTTGTTTCACTCATTGAACCCACATCAAGTTTTGCTTCTTTTTTTTTTTATCTTAAAAAAAAAAAAAAAATATTTACATTTGGACAATGAAGGAATATTTTTTTTTAAATCTGTTAAAAATCTTATAAATACTTTAGATTTATTAAAAAAATTTTATTTTATTACTGTCTATAAATAACTAGCCTGGCTACCCGGAGTTCCCTGGGGTTATGTATAACAAAATAGAAAAGATAACTGTGTGTAACATCTTTCTTTTACAACCTGTTTCTCCCTCCTCTCTCTAGTCCAGGATTTCCCTTCCTCATAAAAAGAGATACTACACTTTGATCCTGGCCCAAAGGCAAGAAAGTGTTTTTTAGTTCGAATTTCAAACCAAAGGTCAATGGAAAAAGATCCCTCTTCAGCTATTTTTTTTCCTTATGATCCCCCAAAAAGTAGATATTACAATTAAAAAATTTAAAAAAAAAAAAAAAAAAAAAAAAAAATTGCCCATACTGTCCGAGGCAATGCTGAAAAAGAATATACCAACTTTATGGGTGTGTCTTGTGTAGTTTCTGACTCTTAGATCGACATACAGACAACTGCCCTTTATATAATAGACTAGCAAATACATGCTCCCTCTGGTCGCATATTTTTGCTAGGCTACTGCGTCACCCTCTTCTCTCTCACTGTCTGCGATAGGGTGTTCTTATTTACTTGTCTAGAATTATATAATTGTCACAAAAGACTACAGACAGTACATAGTTAAAGCTAAATTAATTGTTTTGTACTATTAAAATAATTTCCAACGCTATTGATAATGTTTACCCATTTATTTTTTTATTTTTTTATTATCGCTTATGTTTGAATTCATGTTTTGAAACATGACGTAAATCATAAATCTATGACGTCACACCAAAGCTATAATTATTTTGTTACGGTAATGTTTAAAGATATATTTGTGAGAATCTAAATAGCTCAGTTTGTAGAACATCAGACTGAAGATCTGCTTAATTTATGTTGGGAATTTATTACGATATATTAATACGATAGTGTGTTTGTGTGTCACGCTTACATCAAAAGCTCTGCGCATGCGTGCCGCACCTAGATTTGGAAACGCATTCAAGTCACCTAATTTTCGTAATATTTCAAGTATTTCCCTTTGGCGCAATGGTTAGCGACGTAGGATTTTGACGTCAGCCCGACTGGTTTATAGTTCGATCCCAACCAACCTCTAAGATTTTTTTTTTTTTTCTATAGGGGGGGGGGGGGGGGGCTACGTAGGAAGGGGACGACCGGGAAGACACACATCATTACAATAGCGTGTGTTATTTTGTGTGTCACACTTACATCAAAAGCAACGACCTTCCAAATCTTTGTATGCTACTCATGAATTGGAGCCAAATTTAATTTAATCTAAAGCATTTACAAAGTAATGTATAGGTTAGGAACAAGATAATTGGTCCCCCGATTTATAAAATCGGGAAACCTATGTTTTTAGGCATTTCCGTCCGTCTGTCCGGATTTTTCTCCGCAACCATCCATTGAATTTCTCTGAAATTTTGCATGAAGTTGTAACTTTGGTCAGGTTAGAAAGTGACATTCTCCGATTTTTGAAAAAAAATCTGGTTAGCCTCCAGGGGGTCAAAAGGCCCCAAAATGGCAAAAAATGGCATTTTTTTCCCCATAACTTTTCAGCCATCCATTTAATTTATCTGAAACTTGACCAAAATATGGAGGCAATTGTTCCTAATAGAAAATAAGTATCGCTGACCTTGGAAAAAAATCTGGTTTGCGCCCCCAGGGGGTCAAAAGCCCCCAAAATGGCAAAAAAAATGACCCTTTTCTCCCATAACGTTTGATCCATCCATTCAATTTTTCTGAAACTTGGCCAAAATGTAGAGGCAATTGTTCTGGATATAAAATGAGCATCCTTGACCTCAGAAAAATTCTGGTTCGCACCCCCAAGGGGTACAATGGAGGTCAAAAATGCCCCAAATTTATTGCATTTTACACTCGTCACATACAGAGGGGGACCACGCATGCGCGGCTTGTTAGTATTGGAAACATCATTTTGTGTAATTTACACGGGTTCCGCTAGTTTAGTATCAATACAATATTTTCCATTTTCAAAAAAAAAATAAAGATATTTCGATATTGATTTGCTTTTTGTAAATGTTAAGCGCGAACACAGACCCCCACTATATTATTGTTACCAATAAATTAAAAGTAAAACCTATTTCATAAATGTCAAGCGTGGATGGAGACTCCACAATATTATTTTTTATCTCCTATTAAATTGTTTTTAATGCAAATACGTAGTAAAAGCAAGAAATACTTACAAAAAATTAACTCCAATAAGCAAACTAAATTGTTTTAGAATAACCCGTGAACCAAAAGTGCCCCAGTCATATTAAAGAACCACTTTTGATATTTTTTTTATTATCGCCTACGTTTTGAATTCAAAATATTAAATTGCTTGTAACGTAGTTAAAGCAAAGTAAATATTTTAGAAAAAAAAAAAAGAAACGAACGCTGAGCCAACAATATTTGTTTACCGCTTCGTGTTCGGTGTCGTCTGCTTGAGTGAATTGTTTAAATGAAAATGGCAACAATAATAAAATTTTAAAAATAAACTATTTTCTTGCTATGGATATGAGGTGCGAACACCGACCCTAAATTATTATGATTATAAAGAAAATCAACTAAAACTTATTTCTCTTTATGGATATAAAGTGCAAACACTGATCCGACTATAAAATAAAAATAGTCTCGTTCCAGACTGCTCATGATTTAGTTTCGTTCCCGATTTTTTTTTTTGTAACAAAAAAATATGGAGGTTTTTCTCATTAATTTTCTTATATACTTTTAATTTACATTTATTTTTGTATCATTAAATTGTTTTTAAAGCCAATACGTACTTAAAGCAATAAATATTTTTTTTAAAGTTAACGTCAGTAAACAAAATAAATTGTTTAGAATAAGTAGGCTAATTTACATCAGTTTTCATAATCTTTGTGAAAGACCTCATGGTTACGGTTTTGACTCTCAGTCATGGCGTCCACTTTATTATTTACTCTAAAAAAACAAGTATTGAAGATTAAGATATCTGATATTTCGAAATTAGACAGTTCCCACAATATATTTCTTACGTTTACAAAAATTCTGACTGACGGACAGACAGAACCACAGAGAAAGTGCCCATTATAAGTGGACTAGCCTCCCTGAAAGTTTAAAAGGTTAAACTCGGACAGCAATAAATTTGCTCAGACTCCAACTTGGACCACCACCACCACCACCACAGCAGCAACGGACGCAAATATGCCATCTTTTGGTGCTTTTTAGGTACTTTGTTAGATTGGGACCCACGCTAAAAGCCCCTCGGCATCGGGGCTTTCCAGCGTTACTTTTACGTAAAACGCTAGAAAACCCTGAAGCGGTTAGTCAATGAAACTGCGAGAAAATGAATAACTGATTGAAATGAATAAGCAGACGACATCTAAACTTGTTTCTGCCCAAACCCTTACCCTACCCTAACCCTTACCCTGCCCTAACCCTTACCCTGCCTAAGCCCTAACGAAAGCAGCAGCAACAACAACAATAATCAGTAGAAAAAAACAACAAAACAAATATTTGAATCACTGTTATTTCTTCGTTAAAAAAATAAATATTTATTTCATACAAAATATTTTGCTGTAATTTTTTTGCTTGGTTTTTCCTGCTTGTAAATCCAGTCTCGTTTGCGCTATTTTGGACACAGCAGATTTTTCATTCAGCCCTGTCCGGCGTTTTACGTAAACATCCGAAAGTATCAACGCCGAGGCACTTTTAACGCGGGTACTAATGTAAAAAGAAGCACCAGATATTACAGTTTCACATTTTGAAATTTTCATTCTCCTAGTTTTTTTAATGACAGTAATGGAGACACCCCCCCCCCCTCACAATGATGTAAAACAGCAGGGCGGGGGTCATGAGGTGACGTTTTAGTTATTTATTTATTTTTTTACTTTTGATCACGCCAAAGAAGGCATAACGCCACTGAGATGTAAAGGCTACTGTGAATTAGGGGCATTCTAAGTGGGGAGTTGTGCAGTGAGATGTTTGCTCACATTACATTTAAACTTCTGCATGTTGGTACATTCAGGGAAACAGGGAGCTGGAAGGAAATTCCAAAACTATCAGTTCATGGGGGTGGGGGAGCTATTAGAGTATAAAGCCCTCCGGCATCTGAGAACCTCTGCAAGTGATCTTACTGACTAACGGGTTAATCTGGTGGTATTTGCGTAGAGAACACACCAGTACAACACACTTGTCGAAGCACATTTCATTAAAGTACTTGTAAGACAAGCACAGGGATGCAACATTGCGGCGATACGACACGGGCTGGAGCTTGTTAGATAGTGGGGGACCTATTAGATTAGAGACTCTGTTTTGTACCCTCTCTAAGAGGGAGAAACTAGCATTTGGTGCACCAGCCCAGATGTGACAATAATGCATGGGCGGATGGTGGCTTTGTAGAGATATAGGATACTGGCAGGTGTGAGAAGTTTTTTTGGCTTGGTAGAGGGAGTCCACTTACTTTGCAGCAGTCTTGGCAATGTCTTCTATGTATTTGTTCCAGTTCATGTTATCTGAATGTTAGGTTGAGGAGTTTGAATGATGAGCTCTCAGGTAGGATGCTATTAGCCATGGCAATCGGTGGTTGAAAAGGTTTCTTGTCGTTGTTGAAGGAAAGGAGCTTTGTTTTAGTAACATTAAATGTTACCAACCATTTATGTCCCCATTCCACTAAAGACTGGAGGTCATTTTCTAAGGATTCAGTCGTTGCCTTGGATATGCATATGAACCAGACAGGCTGACAATGTGGAAGATTCTTTTCAGTAAGAAAGGTTGCCAACCTTGTGGGGGGGGGGGGGGGACTCTCATTGGTGAAGCCGTTTTTCTTTTGAATTCAGATCAGTGTACGATGTGACTTAAGTGGATACGTTTTTCTTGTTTTGTTCTATACAACTTTGAACTACCAGCACAAATGATTGAGTTTAGATTTATAAACTCCCCAAGGGTTTCAGTTGTGACAAATCACCTGTGATTATTTGAACACGGCATGCTCTACCCAAAGGTCTATGCCAGTAACAACATTCTGACACTTAACTATTACTATATTATTATCCTGAGTGGAGTCTGTATTTGATTTTCTTTAAAATTAACTTTTTTTTTTTTTTTGTTTTAGCAGACAGTTCCCCCCCCCCTCTCTGAGATGGGAAATCGGCATTTTTCTTTATAGGAATCACTTTTTTTTACCTAGATCCCCACCCTCTCTTCTTCTGAGATGGGAAATCAGCATTTTTCTTTATAGGAATCACTTTTTTTACCTAGATCCCCACCCTCTCTTCTTCTGAGATGGGAAATCAGCATTTTTCTTTATAGGAATCACTTTTTTACCTAGATTCCCACCCTCTCTTCTTCTGAGATGGGAAATCAACAATTTTTTTTTGTGAGGAATCACTTAATTAACACCCTCTCCTTCTCAGATAGGAAGTCAGCATTTTATTTGTGGGAATCACTTTTTTTTAAAATCAGCCTTCCCCCTTCTCCTTAGATGAGAAATCAGTAATTTTTTGTGAGAATCGCTTATTTAATTATTTAAAAAAAAATTATATTGTTAACTCCACGTCTGATATTGTTACTGTCCCATCAATAAGTTATAATTTCATTTTTGAGTCAAGAGAATTTTCTTTTGTCTTTTCATGAAAAATGTAGTTGTTGCTACGGAAGAGAAATCGGTTAAGGACCAAACTCCCAAAGAAAAACGTCCTGAGAAAGCTAAAGGTAAAAATGGTAAGTGTTTTTTTGTTTTTTTGTGTTTTTTTTTGTTTTTTTTTTTTTTGTTTTTTTGTTTTTTTTTTTTTTTTGTTTTTTTTTTGCACAGGAAGATACAATAAAATCTGCATTCGTAAAGTTAGGCCATTTGTCACACAGACCGAGATTAAAAGGCTAACTTCAGATTCATGATAGTAGAAAAATACCTTTCTAATATACTCAGTCATGCCTATGCGATCAATGTCCAAAGTTTAACTAATTTGCATATTGCTTTGCAAAATGAACTCTCATTAATCAGTATATTTGATTCAAAAATGCTGATGGCGGTAGTAGATAATTTAATAATATATGATTTTTAAAAAATGCTCGAATTAGTAATAGATAATTTAATTTTTATATATAATTCTTTACAGAAATGCTCGAATTAGTAATAGATCATTTAATTTTTATATATAATTCTTTACAGAAATGCTCAAATTAGTAATAGATAATTTAATTTTTATATATGATTCTTTACAGAAATGCTCGAATTAGTAATAGATGATTTAATTTTTATATATAATTCTTTACAGAAATGCTCGAATTAGTAATAGATAATTTAATTTTTATATATAATTCTTTACAGAAATGCTCGAATTAGTAATAGATAATTTAATTTTTATATATAATTCTTTACAGAAATGCTCGAATTAGTAATAGATAATTTAATTTTTATATATAATTCTTTACAGAAATGCTCGAATTAGTAATAGATAATTTAATTTTTATATATAATTCTTTACAGAAATGCTCGAATTAGTAATAGATAATTTAATTTTTATATATAATTCTTTACAGAAATGCTCGAATTAGTAATAGATAATTTAATTTTTATATATAATTCTTTACAGAAATGCTCGAATTAGTAATAGATAATTTAATTTTTATATATAATTCTTTACAGAAATGCTCGAATTAGTAATAGATAATTTAATTTTTATATATAATTCTTTACAGAAATGCTCGAATTAGTAATAGATAATTTAATTTTTATATATAATTCTTTACAGAAATGCTCGAATTAGTAATAGATAATTTAATTTTTATATATAATTCTTTACAGAAATGCTCGAATTAGTAATAGATAATTTAATTTTTATATATAATTCTTTACAGAAATGCTCGAATTAGTAATAGATAATTTAATTTTTATATATAATTCTTTACAGAAATGCTCGAATTAGTAATAGATAATTTAATTTTTATATATAATTCTTTACAGAAATGCCTGAATTAGTAATAGATAATTTAATTTTTATATATAATTCTTTACAGAAATGCTCGAATTAGTAATAGATCATTTAATTTTTATATATAATTCTTTACAGAAATGCTCAAATTAGTAATAGATAATTTAATTTTTATATATGATTCTTTACAGAAATGCTCGAATTAGTAATAGATGATTTAATTTTTATATATGATTCTTTACAGAAATGCTCGAATTAGTAATAGATGATTTAATTTTTATATATAATTCTTTACAGAAATGCTCGAATTAGTAATAGATAATTTAATTTTTATATATAATTCTTTACAGAAATGCTCGAATTAGTAATAGATAATTTAATTTTTATATATAATTCTTTACAGAAATGCTCGAATTAGTAATAGATGATTTAATTTTTATATATAATTCTTTACAGAAATGCTCGAATTAGTAATAGATAATTTAATTTTTATATATAATTCTTTACAGAAATGCTCGAATTAGTAATAGATCATTTAATTTTTATATATAATTCTTTACAGAAATGCTCGAATTAGTAATAGATCATTTAATTTTTATATATAATTCTTTACAGAAATGCTCAAATTAGTAATAGATAATTTAATTTTTATATATGATTCTTTACAGAAATGCTCGAATTAGTAATAGATAATTTAATTTTTATATATAATTCTTTACAGAAATGCTCAAATTAGTAATAGATCATTTAATTTTTATATATAATTCTTTACAGAAATGCTCGAATTTGTAATAGATAATTTAATTTTTATATATAATTCTTTACAGAAATGCTTGAATTAGTAATACATAATTTAATTTTTATATATAATTCTTTACAGAAATGCTCGAATTAGTAATACATAATTTAATTTTTATATATAATTCTTTACAGAAATGCTCGAATTAGTAATACATAATTTAATTTTTATATATAATTCTTTACAGAAATGCTCGAATTTGCCCAACTGATAACATCTGTAAAAGGAACCACCCTAAAGGATTCCGAGATCCAAACTCTCCTGGATCTTCTACAGAGCAAACAAAACAAGGTAAAATTTACTTGCAATACTTTTCTATATCACATTTAAAACTTGATAACAAATTGTATAGATTTAAAAAAAATTTCTTGATGAGGATTGATAATTTGGATTATTCAGACTACTATTCTCATCTTGAGTGTTATTCTCACGTTTCAGTCGATGTAGCCTTTTTCAGATGCATTGTTCCAAACTGGACGCTTTATTTAATCCTCAAACGTAGATGTAAATCGAGGAACCTATATAAAATTTTCAAACAAAACCCATTATTTAATCCGCAGGATAGGATTGTTCTCGTTCTGTCAACCATGACAGATGGAAGTGTTAATCTTAGTTATTACCTCCTGTAGTAAGGATTGAACCTTCACCCTCTAGAAAACCATCACTTAAAAACAACTGTTACTACAGGCGATAACTAAGCATAACATGAAAATAATTAACTCTTCTACCCGTCCATGGCTGACAGAATGAGAACAATCTACCCACATGAAATAAAGGAAGGATTCAGTTTGAAATTCCGTATAGATTCCTGGGTTTAAAAAGATGAACCTGAAGGTCAGGAGTTACATCCGTCGAAATGTTGTGAAAATAATAACCAAGATGAGAAAAAGTGTCCGAATAATCGAAATTTGTTTTTAATTTATCATTTTGATATTTTAATATATTTTAATGTTTTTCTTTCGCATAACAGAAAACTGAAAAAACTAATTCGGTTGCTGCTCTGATGAAACAACTTGAAGAAAAAGAACAAAAGATTGTTCATGGTTTGTATCTTTTTTAAAAATTTTATTTATTTTATATATATATATATATATATATATATTTTATATATATATATATATATTTTATATATATATATATATATTTTATATATATATATATATATTTTATATATATATATATATATTTTATATATATATATATATATTTTATATATATATATATATTTTATATATATATATATATATATATATTTTATATATATATATATATTTTATATATATATATATATATATATATATTTTATATATATATATATATATTTTATATATATATATATATATTTTATATATATATATATATATTTTATATATATGTATATATATTTTATATATATGTATATATATTTTATATATATGTATATATATTTTATATATATGTATATATATTTTATATATATATATATATA